>JACEIK010000961.1:323306-335724 GCA_018107945.1 Datura stramonium | reverse complement strand
CAATTTAATGAAATGATTTATATCTACACAAACATGTATGATTTTGTTGTAGAACATAAGTTTCAAAAGTCTTGTCATATTTCTGAAACTCTGTCCGCATTCAAACTATATAGGAAGAAAATAGTTTTAAACTGATCTATATTTTGTATATGGTCAGCGGGTTAAAACCTTAAAACTCATAAAACATAAGCATGAAAAAGTGCAAAAGGCAGAGGGAATACTTACCCGGCGGTATATATCCAAGCGTTCCTTTTACTGTGCTTGAGCTGCTCTGGATTGAGTTGTGTACATGTGTGTCATCAGCTTGCGTAAACCTTGCCAATCCAAAGTCACCTAAATGAGCAACAAATTCTCCATCCAAAAGCACGTTACTTGGTTTGACATCGCAATGTATTAATGGTATTAATCCAGAGTGATGGTGTAGATAATCTAATGCACTAGCCATATCAATTGCAATATTGAGCCTTTGCCTAATGCTTAAATTACTTATAGGCTGCTCATGATATTCCTCTTCACCAATACTACTCCAACTACTTTGGTGCAACCAATTGTACAAATTACCATTGCTGATGAACTCATAAATTACGGCCTTAAAATCATGACCTTGGTGGTCAATACTTGAACAACAAGTTAAAGGTTTTACCAAGTTTCGATGCCTAATATGCCTCAATGCTTCACACTCAGCAATAAAGGATTTGCCAGCTCCTTTCACTTGAAGTTTCTGTACTTTTACAGCAATCTGCCTAATTCCATCAGCTGCTTCATCTAAAATGCCTTTGTACACAGAGCTAAAGTTCCCCGAACCAATCAAATTCTCCGTGGAGAAGCCATTCGTTGCTTTTTGAAGGCTTTGGTAAGTCACTCTGGGGATTACCGCGTCCATAATTGTCGAACTCTGAGGATCAGCAATCCTCTGTTTTCTGTTTTTACTATACCACAAAAGGAGGAGTGCCACCACTATGGCACCCACTCCAATAATTGATGATACAATTAAAATCATTGTACGAGATGTTTTGCCAGAATTAGGATCAGTTTTAGAGCATTTTGGTAACTTGAACTCTGGCATGCCTCCGCAAAGCTTACTATTCCCAGTAATTGAGACTCCACTTTTGTTTCTGAAAACTCCGTCCGATGGTAATTCACCCTCCAAATCATTATAGGACAAATTCAAGTATTTCAAGGATCTGAGACTAGCAAAAAATTCGGGTATTTTGCTCACAAATTTGTTATGTGAAAAATCTATGAATTCAAGACTTGTCAAAGAACTTAAGGATGGAGGGATAGCTCCTTGGAGATCATTATGATCGACGTAGAGCTCTGTTAAGCTTGTCAATGTTTTGAAGCTGCTTGGTATTTCACCAGATAAGTTGTTGGAGAGGCGCAAGTAGACCAAGTTTTTCAAGCGAACGGTGTCGTTTACAGGCGCCAGAGACCCCGTGATATGGTTGCTTGAGAAATCTAGTTGTACAAGTGCCTCTGGGAGCTGCAAAATCTCTTTTGGTATGTGGCCACTAAGATGATTCCTGCTGAGATCCAGGAGTGACAGGAACTTGATCTTTCCAAGACTAGATGGTATAGAACCATGCAAATTATTTGCCCCAAGGCTGAGTTTAGTGAGCACTGTCAAATTCCCTATACAAGATGGAATCCTCCCTGACAATTGGTTCTCATTGAGGTGCAACTCACTTAGTAGCTCAAATTTTCCGATTGAATCAGGAATTTCCCCAGTGAGATGATTTTGCCGCAAAGAGAGTTCTTGCAAGCTGTGAAGTTGTGAAATCTCTACAGGAATGGTTCCATGGATATGATTTCTTGACATGGTTAAGTACAAAAGGCTGGACATATTGCCAAAGTATCGTGGAATAACTCCTCCAAATCGATTGTCATCGAGCTGGAGAAGTTGCAGGGCAGAACAATTCTGCAGTGAAGACAAGAAAAGCAAGTCATCTAACTTGCCATTTCCAAGATAATTTTCACCAAGTCCTAGCCAGTACAAATTTTTGGAACTTCCAAAGCTAGGTACCCCTCCGCTGAACTTGTTGGTGTCAACAGCAAAAAGTAGAAGATTCGTGAGGTTTGATACTGATGCAGGAAGCACACCAGTTAATTGATTTGCCCCCAAATCAAAAACCTTTAGTCTTGGAAGTGTGAAGCCCATGCTTGACGGAACGCGTCCTTGAAGTTGATTAAGTAATAACTCAAGATTGAGCAATGATGACAAGTTGAAAACTGAAGCAGGGATAGCTCCAGAGAGATTATTTTGGGCAAGTTCAAGAACCTCTAAATTTCCTAGTTTCCCAAGAAAATCTGGCATGGATCCATGGAAATTATTTCCTGTTAGGCTGATCAATCGAATCGAAGAAAAGTTGCCAAAACAAGATGGGATCTCTCCGGACAAATTGTTGAAGAAGACATGCATCTCCTTAAGCTTATTCAACGAAGCAAACTCGACAGGAATGCTTCCCTTTAGTTTATTCCTGCCCAAATGAATCATGATCAATTTTAAACAACGGGAAATGTTGCTCGGTATCCCACCAGAAAATGAGTTATTTCTGAGAACTAATATTTGCAGTCTTGATAGTTTGCGTATCTCTTGGGGGATTTGTCCGGTAAAGGTATTGTTGTCAAGCCAGAGTTGGCGCAGAAAACTTAGATTACCCACTGCAGGGGACAATGTACCCACCAATCTGCTAGACCGTAGGTCCATTGCCACGACGCGCTGGTCATGATTGCGACCACAAGTTATTCCTATCCAATTACAGAAATGGACAGATTCGTTCCATGAAGATGTAATGCTTAGTGGGTCGGAGACAATTCCTTTCTTGAAGGAAAGCAATGCTAATTGATCCGTATCATTTCCAAGAAGTTTTGAGGATGAAACTAGGTGAGAATAGTAGAAGAATATGGAGGAGAGGAGGAGGATATAGGAGCAAACCAAGTTAAATATGGAAGAATCCATTAATATTCTAGCCAGTGGTGAGATTAATCGTAATGGACTTAAAAGGATTTGGTTCATGTAAACATGTCTTTCTTTACGTACTAATGCTAGTTGATTATACCTTCAATTTATAGGGATCGATCCACTTCTTATTTAGTACAGTATAATTGCTCCTTCAGTCTTTCGTACTAATGTGTATCCATTTTTATTTTATTTTTTTTATTGAGAAAATTGAATTCATAGCATGAGTAGCAGTGTTTTCAAAGGTGTTTTCGAATCAAGTCTTAGAGAAAAAGATGTTTCAGGGCGCAAATTGTTGGGTTAAGCATGTCCTAACATGGTGTAACATTACCCGCATTGAACTAAACCCATATGATTTAACTTTTTAATTTTCAAAAAATCTCAAACCATTAAAAACATCTCTATGTACATCTTATATGTAAATTTCTTTTTTTAAACCGTCAACGCGGGACTTTACAAGTGCATCCAATAAACTCCATGTCCATTACTTCATGATTTTATCTTGAGATTAACTATGTCACACCTGCAACAATCAAATATTTATGACCATCAAAGGCTGCATAGGTTTTTTTTTAGTTATATGTATCTCCAAAAGTTACGGGTAAAAATAAAAAATCGGTTATAGACCGGCAAAGGCATTAAGTTGGGGTCTCACGCCATCACTCTGTCATCTCCATACTCATTTCATTGAACCATGGACTCTGATATCAATTATTGATTCATGAACTTATATGGAGATTGACTGTGTGTCATTCATATCATTCGAGTGCTCATGGTCATCAAAACCCAAAGACTTTTTTGTGTGTGTGTGTATGCGTCTCTAAACTATCGGAAAAAGTAATTTAAAAAAAAAAAAATTGGGGTAAGGGAAGGAAAAATGGGAAAAGAAATTATAAAGTGGTGAATCGAACCCTCACTTACAAAGTAAAAGTTAGATAGCCAACCAACTGAACTATTAAAATTCCCCAGCTATGAATAAAGATAGTAAATCAGTCCGTAAACAAATAAAAGCGGTAAGTCAGATCTCATTTCATTACTATGCTAATTATATACTCCTCTCTTCAAATTATCAGCTCTGACACTAATTATTAGATTAAAATAACCCAAAAGATACTGCTTAGTAATTAAGAAAATCGTACACATATTATAGCTAATTGCGAAGACCTCGCCTGTAGACAAATGTGGAAAGGTGCTTGTGTCAAAGAAGAGTCTTAAATGTGCTTCTTGGTTATATTTTCCATAGTCCATCAATTGATTGGAATCAATGGTTTCATTTACATCCACTAATTGGTTCTCAGTATGTTGTCATATCAGAATTTCTCCTTACACACTGTCATTTCATTAGTCTTGCTCTTTTTCTCCTCACACTTCCCATCAAATTTTGTTGGTTTTCGTAAATTATTTTCAGTATGCTATCTCATCCCAATTTTTTCATTTTCTCCACACGTAATTATACTTTGCTATTCTAATTTTTGTAATATTCTTCTCCTTTTTATTCGGTTCATAAAAATAATGATATAAACCTTTTTCTTTTTAGTAATATTTTTATTTGAAATTTCTCATTATTCATAGCCATAAAAATTTCTCTCAATTATTTTAGATCACAAGTTTTAAAGGTCTTTCATTTTCTCGTAAACTTTAAAACTTTATGTTATGTCAAACACGTTCCCATAAATTGGGACGGAAGAAATAAACCTTATAACACGCTAGGAGAAAGTGATAGTGGTCGTTAGATCAAGTCCAGTTTCCTAGTAATTCATGTATTCTGCACAATCCTCATCAGGTCATTATGAGAAAGTGATAGTAATTGAAGAAACATTTGTGTCCTGTAGTTTTCAACTATTCTTTTTCCATGTTGAGGTATATATGAAGTCTTTGTCAACATAAGTTTCTAGTAATTCATGTTTACTGCATCAATCCTTTGTGATCTGTCAGCATTAGTGCTGTATATTGTTGGATTTATGGTCACAAGTCAGTCGTACATATCTTTGGTTGGTGAAACAAGTCTTATGGGATAAGTGCTGAAAAGAAATTTGATTTTTTCCCTTATACAAGTGAGATTTTTTTTTTTTTTCGTTCTCTTTTTACTAGGAATATTTTCGAACAACTAAACATAAGAAAATGATTTCATCCTGAAAAATGTTTTGGTTCATACCAAATATTGTAAGATTAGTGAGTTGCAGCCAACTCCGTTTTAAGTAGAAGAGCTACATCGATTTTTTGTTTAAAACAAATTGGCAGTACTGTTCTTAGCTTAACTACACATAAATGTGACGTGTCTTCGTTCTCTATTCTTTTTGGTGATTATTTTACCCTCTAATTAAAGGCTAATAAACATAAATAAAAAGGAAATTCTTGGACCTAGTTAGAAGTTGTGTCTCATTCTTTACCCGTAAAATGGTACAGGTAAATTTATAAATATAATTTAAGGGAACATAGATTAAATTGGTCTTAGAATGTAATAACAATAAAATAAATAATAGCAATGGCAATGAGCATAAGAGCTATAATGAAATAAATAGAATATGAAGTCTGTATTATAATCAAAGGATTCAACTATGTGATAGTCTCCAGAAAGCTGAAGAACAAAGAGCTTTGAAACTTAAGAAATAGCAAGTATATAGTGTTAATCAGAAATTTGGGAACCCCTAATACAAATGACTAAGAGGTTATTTACAGAGAAACCCTAGAGAGAAGCCATCATGGAATTCTCCCCCTCTTGTAGTCTTCCAATAGGCCACGAACTCTACAATTGTATACCGATCGGCGGGGATCTCGGCACCTTCCATAATTCGCGGATTGGCTATCCTATCTCGTCCTTATCTTGTCCGGTCATTGGGGTTGTATCCGGCCTTGTGTCTCTAGAGCTAGACAGGCCATAACAATATGACATTGGCCTTTGTAGTGTTAATTCAGAACCTTCCCGAACCGAGTTGCATTTCTTGGCCATGTCACAAGGATGTACTGTAATCAATCATACTTGCCACATGTCACCGCATCATTGATCTACCTATTCGAGACTATTGACCATGAGAAACAAGTGTTGATAACCCTAGACCCATAAGGAGCAAGTTTCAGGGCAAAATAGGTGTTGGCGTCGCGAAACCACACCTCAACAATGAGCTCCGCATCTTATCTATCACCAAACTTCAGAGGAGGACAGAACTACCTTAGCACCACAGTGGAGGTCGCGTCGCACAGCCAGGGCACCCACAGAGGGTCGTGTCACGTAGGGCTTGCTCCGCGTCCAGGTACGCATGGCACCACAGGTGTCATCCGGCTCAGCTTTCTCAAAGTCAAGTCTTAGTCAAAGAAGGAGAGAGGCAAACTAATCATACTACAATAAATACCCCTTAGGACGTTTTTGTTAGGGATTCACGCACATTCACGCAGAGAGACTACACAATTCGCATAGTTCATAGGATATTTTGAGCGTGAAATACATTATTCTATATCATTTTTGAGATACAAACATCAAGTTCTTGTGATTCAATTAGCTTATAAATATTTTTCAAACAATTTATTATATCTGTAAATAATCAATTATGACTTCTTATTCATATTTTGTTATTGTTTATTCAAGAATGAGTAGCTAAACTCATTAGCTAAAATTGTGGGAACCATGATGGATTAACGGATGTAGACAAAATAAAATAGTAATTCTTGAATGGTGAATGTGATCATATTGTTATTCTCTTCATTTTAGTTTTCTTTTAGTGGTTGCAAACATAAAACCTACTTGTATCACAACTTGCTTAACCAACGAGGTTGAATTTAGAACACCTAAAGTCCGAGAGAATTTAGTGTGACATTCGCCTATGTAGGTCGAGAGATGTTAGATGAATTCAATCGTCAGTTTTGCATGAAATTCACTGGGATAGATACTAATAAAATAAACCTACTATATTATAAAATTATAGGGAATACAGTCCTAGTTTATTCACTTATATTGATCCCAATCAACAAGTTCACAAACATCTAGTTTAAGTTACTTGTTTTTATTGTAACCCCCTCTTTTTGAAATACTGACTACTGGTTGAATACTCACATTCTAATAATTTTTTGCCATATTCCCTATGGAATTCGACCCTAACCTAGTTGAGTTACTATATTTGACAGTGACCGCTTTATACTTCATTGCGAGGTGTAATTTGGACATTACCAATAGACGGGCTTGATAACGTTTCAGATTTTGTTGAGCTTCTAGCCTCTTCTCATCAAGTGTTTCTAACTCTATAAGCTAATATTCGAGCATTTCTACTTCGGTGAGCTCTTCTTGAATAGAAAGTCTTAAAGAAGGTATTTGACGTTTAAGTGGTAGGACTGTTTCAACTCCATAAGCAGGAGAGTACAAGCTTGCTTGCATCGATGTGCGGTGAGTCGTCCTATATGCACATAAAAATTCTTTCATCCATTCATGTCAATCTTGTTTGGACTTTGAGGTGACCTTCTTCAACAGGTTGCACAAAGTCTTATTGAATGTTTCAGTTAGATCACTGGCGGCAACATAATACATAGAAGATTTACGTTTCTTGAAATCGAACAGATAATAAATCTTGTTCATCAACTTATTATCAAAAGGCTCCATTTTCCATTATTATGTAACAGGGAATGCCAAAACAGTAGATGATGTTTACTAGGATAAAGTTTGTAACATTCTCCTTCTTTTCTTCTTTAAGCAACTTTGGCCTATTTTGAGAAGTAATCTATTACAGCCAAGATGTACAAGTGTCCACCAGAAGATTTTGGCATCAAAACAACAACATCCAATCCCCAAGCATCGATTGGCCAAGATGCAATAGTCAGGTGTAATGCTTCGGGCGGCTGATGTATAAAATTTGCATGAAATTGACAAGTCTTGCATCTTTGGGTATAGTCTAAGCAATCTTTCATCATATTTGTCCAATAGGATCCCATCTTTTTTATGTGGAAGTGGAGCTTTAATCCAGATTGATGTGATCCACATACTCCTGAATGTGCTTCTTCCAAAGCTTGGACCACTTCTTCACCTCCCCCCAAACACTGCAAGAGAACTCCTTCAAATGATCTTCTGCACAATGTAGCTTTGTAGTAAAGGAAGCAGGGTGCATGATGGCTAATTTCACTCCTTCTTCTTATATTTTTTGGCAAAATCCCATAATGCAAGTAGTCAATAAGGGGTTGTCACCAGACCTCCTTCCACGGCTTCAGAAAAAGAAACGAGATGCTTAAGTTCATTTTTGCGTATTCCTCCTCATTCGATGGTGGTACTACTCATTTTTGGCAGAAAATAACTTGTGCTTGATCCGACAGAGTTAATGTTAAAGCTAGAGTAGCTAATGCATCGAGTTTCTTATTTTTCTTTCTAGATACGTGTTGGAGGGTCACATCTCCAAGCTATCCTATCAACTTCTAAGCATAACCATAATAGGGCTATAGTTTGATCTTCTTAATCTCATAGATTCCCAAGAGTTGATTGATCACCAATTGAGAGTCACCAAAGACTTATGATTGCAATTGTTTCATGTCGATAGCTATTTTAAGTCCAAGTATTAACGTCTGACATTCAATAATATTGTTGAATCAATATTATGTCAAAGTAAATGATTATGGTAGAACCTCTCCTTTTGGAGTGACAAGCACCAGGTCCACCACGATGTGAAGCACCATCAAAGTACATCTTCTAGAGAGGTTGAATTTCAATAACCATTGCATCTTCATCAGACAGTTCATCAGTTGGCTCCCAATCATCAGATATCGGGTGATCTTCCAAGAAGTGTGCTAATGCTTGTCCTTTTTTTTTTACTTTTTGAGAGATGTATATAATCTCAAACTGTTGAAACTAGAGATATCACCTTGCTAGTCAATCACTGAGGACTGGTTTCGATATCACAAACTTGATGGGATTTACTCTAAAAATAAGGTGAACAATATGAGCTTAAGTAGTGCTTCAACTTTTGAATCTAGAAGACTAGAACCAAATGCAACTTTTCAATTAGCGAATAATTCAGTTCATTTGTTGTCATCATTCTACTCAAGTAATAAAGGAAATTTTCTTTTTTGCACTATTCTCTTAGGCCAATAGTGTGCCAACAGACCTTTCTTGTGCTGAAATATATAATATCAATAGTTTTTCAAGTATCGAGGCCACTAAAACTGGAGTCTTCATTAAATATAATTTGATACTTCCAAAGACGTTAGAATAAGCTTGGTCCCACTTAAAAAGAGCACTCTTCTTCATGAGATGACTGAATGGTTGGCATTTTTCATCTAGGTTCCAGATGAATCTCCTGAAATATGCTAGCTTTTCTTGAAAACTTTTTAGTTCATGGACATTTCGAGGCTCGGGCATCTTTAAAATTGCATCAACTTTGGCTTGATTAATTTCAATTCTCCAATATCTCATAATGAAAATAAGAAACTTTCCAAAAAGTAACTCTAAAGGTGCATTTTAATGGGTTCATTCGGAGTTGATATCTTCAGAGCATATCGAACACTATTCTCAAGTCTTGCAAGTGGTCGCTCCTTTTTCTTGACTTCACCACCAAGTCATCAATATAACATTAAATATTTTAGTAGAGCAATTCATCAGAGATATCCTGCATAGGCATTTGATATGTGGCACCATCATCTTTCAAACCAAAGGGCATCACCTTGTAGCAATAAATACCCTTGGGTGTACGAAATGTAGTGAGCTCTTCATCCTTTGGTGCCATATTACTTTGTTATAAAAACTATCCATGAAAAACATTGCCTCATAATCAATGGTAGTATCAATCATCAATTTTGGAATAGGGATCAAAAACTCATCCTCAAGACACGCGTTGTTGAGATCCCTAAAGTCAATATAAACTCATACTTTGCCATTTTTCTTCCTCATGGAATGATACTTGAAATCCATGTAGGATATTTAACTTTATGAATAAAACCAACTTCAATGAGTTTATTGACTTTATTTGTAATCAACGGAACCAAGTCTAGTATAAAGCGTCTCTGGGCCTGCTTAATAGGATGAACACATGTCTTTACTGCCAACTGATGGACTGCTACTTTAGGATCCAAACCGGGCATCTCTTTATAACTCTAAGAAAAGGCATCCCCATATTCTTTAATTATGTCCATATAAGTGGTTTCTTCATCAACTACTAGAAAAGCACTTAGATAGGTTAGCCTTGGGCCTTTATCGGTGCCCAGATTAACTTACTTCAAGAAGAATATTGTGGTTTACACTCCTTCAAGTTCTGGCAAAGCATCATCAGTATCTTCATCCTACCGAGGATCACTATTATTGATAGGTATTTGATAACACTAGGAAATATCCTCTAGCCTCTCATCAACCTTCATTTGAGATAAGGCATCATGCTCACTTTGTGAAGTAATATGATATGAAGAGCTTATACTTTCTTCGTTTTCATCACGTACTTTGGTGTAAACTACAGTGTGAGTCTTTACCTTTAATACCTCCCAATATGAAACAAGAAGTTTCGTTTGTCTCCTAATTCTAGAAGGAATCGAACTTTGGAAATCCTCATGGGTTTTAATCAAAGTGGGAATTTTCACGCTCTAATATTTTTTCTAGAACTTATTATTCTTCTTCTTCTTAAATAGGCCTTACGTTCTGAATATAGAAGTTCTCACGGTTAATTTTCCAAGTCGGTTAAAGACAAAAGCACTTTTGTCGAGAGCATTAGACTCATCTTCCACAATGATGTAATTAGTAGCTACCCTTTTATGGAGATGCTAATTGGTGGAGGTTGCTTATATTCCAAACCTTAACATGATTGCGTGGTGGAAGCTTTTGATGTGAGATTTTTTTAACTTCGATGGTTCATTGGGGTTGTATCCATTCTTTGTAAATAACTTGTAGGCATTTGTATCGTAACCTTCATCTGTACGTTTCATAGGGAGTGCCACATTTTGTGGAGGATTTTGAACCACAAACTCTCCAAGTAGCTTTGAGGATGTTGATCGCGTTAATCCATTTGAAAGGAAAAGTTATCTCCTTTAGTACATTTTTCTTAGATGCCGAACAATTGACCTTCCTCTTTCTTTACCTTCGACATATAATGAAGCACGTGAGTTACCTTCCTTTTTAAATACACAATGTTCTCTTTATTCAAAATGAAATACGGCTCATCAATGCCAACTTTGACTTTTCCAGCAATCACATCGGCTTTTTTTAGTTGCAAGCTCATTAATCTTGGCCATTGTCACATTGTCGACTTTTACTTCTTTCATAATATAGTTTCTCAAGTAGAATTATATCAGCAAAGTGTGACTCAACTTCTGCAAATGACTTATTATCAGCGACTATCTTCTTCTCGACTCCGCCTTTGAGATACTTCGATCATCGATAATAGGAGGATGGGACATTTTGTATATCCAAGACCTTCCAAGCAATATATTATACGAAGTCTTTGCATCGATCACATGTATCCATGCACTTGATTGCAAATTTTCGATGTTGATCTCTAGCTTGATAGCAGCTATGGCCCTTTGCCCCCTTGATTGAATCCTTGGATCATCAGGCGACTTCGGCAAGTTCTTCAATTGTGGTGCCTATCTTCATTGTGCAAATAGATAGTGTTAACTCCAGATCCATAATCTATCAAGATTCTCTTTATCCTCTCGTCGAGCGCATGACCCACTATATACAAAGGGAAATTGTATAGTATTTCACCTAGTATAAAATCTTTATCTATGAACATGAGTTTTGTATCACACGTGTGTACCTCTTGGGAAGAAGATTCAACAAGCTCTCACAATGACGACGAAGACAATATTGATAAGCTTTTATTATTTGTTTCTTCTTCGTCAACATTGAAACATGTGTAATGACCCAAATTTAATTATATATTATTTGATAATTGGTCAGAATAAAAAGAAATAATTTACATCCCAAAGCATCAAGACAATATCTTTAATCTTTTCTATGAGTTTAGTTTGTGATGTGGGTAAAGTTTTTGGCAAAAATATGGAGGAATTAAGAAAGTTATAGGCCTAGGTTCTTAGAGTAAGATTCTTAATCTAGGGACCGAATAACGATTTGTTTTATATAAACTTTTATGTTTGAGTTTGTTTCATTATGGGTTAACATAATATGAAAAAAAATTCAAATTCAACTCTGCAGCTCGGGGTGATTTTTTGACCCGATTTTTCGAGCCGAAAATAAATATATCAATATGGGTGTCATTGTATTCGTATTCTCGTGGATATTATGTATTGAACAGATTTTCATGATTTGGAAGTGTTACAGAAAGGCAAATTCGTAATTTGACACTTGGGCTTCAATATGAAGCAAGTAGAGATTTTTTGATTCTTTGAGGTGTCAGTCTTGATATATTAATAAAATTTAAGGGTAATGGATAATAAGAGGGTCCAATTGATCTTGGGCAGAATTTCATGCCCAAGTGATACTCAAATACTTCATTTCTACTTGTTTATCTATTGTTATGTGTACATTCTCATGTGATTCTTAGG
>JACEIK010000961.1:276408-293909 GCA_018107945.1 Datura stramonium | reverse complement strand
GGGGGGGGGGGGTGTCATGAACTTCATCCCTCCCTTCGTCATCATTGCCCTTTAAATCCTTTGACTGTTGCATATCATTATTATCCTCATCTTTATCTCTCAAAACCTCAAACTGATTTGTATTACTGCTCAGTTTTTGTGGTTGTTTTTGATTCCATTACCTATTCCCTCCTCTCTCCTCTTTGTTGTCTTCCTTTCCAATTCTTTCTATAACTGTGAACTTGGAACTCCTCTTTATTTCTTGAAATTGCTTTGTCCAGTTTCTCATCCTGTTGCTTCTTCAGTTATGCATTTTCCACTTCTCTTTGACCTTCCTCCACTGTCCCTTGTGCCATGTCTTTCTTCTAGGATATAATTCTAGATGAAGAACAAAATATTCCTGATCGTTGTGCCCCTAAAGCCTACAGTTTTTTCTGTATTTTGGGACATGGTCATATTTGATCCTGATCCATTTCTTAACCGCCTCACCTAACCGCTTTCTTATACCAACATTAATCCTTTTTGGAAATTCACCTAGTAGGTCCACTTCAACTTTGACCCTAGTACAACTAGGTCTAGTTTGATTTTTTGTTGTCATATCTACTTGCAAAAGTTTTTCTATTACTGCATCAAGTGAAAATATGGTCTCCTTCATGAAAAAATTCGGTGGCAGTGAACGGAAAAAATATCCATGGATTATTGTTGTGGTCTCCTCTTCTGGATCAAATATAGGATCCTCATCAGTTATGTCCATTGTCTCTGCGTTAAATAAAAGACTGGTTTTGATAGTGGATTCATGTAGTCTTCCATCATTGATGCCCTTATCAGAACATGTCTATTACTTAATAATTCAATATTGCACTCTCCTTTCAATACACATTGTTTAGGAATAATCTTCCATAGATCTTGGATATCCGGCCAACCATAAGAGAATTTTTCAATAACCGCATATTTAAGATTTTTCTTCTAAATTTTTTGAGTAATTTCATCCTCCTCCCAAATAACTATAGGCTCTCCATGCAAGTATATGACAGGCTTCACTGGAATAGGCTTTACGACAACTGGCGTTGGTCGCAACTTTGATGTATAATCTCCACATGATTTTATTGTATTGTTAACTAGATTAGCCTCAGTCAGAGGCTACCCTGATGACGCGGCGACCATAGCCACCAGATTAGGCAGTGATAAGTACACCAACGGTGAGAGCAGTTGTAGGCAAATTTAGGGTTTTTCTTTTTCGCGTCTTTCTCCTAATCTCAAGCTTCATCACTTTCTTTCTCTGTTTTACTCTCCCGCTCTCTCTTTCCTAATCTCAAGCTTCATCACTTTCTTTCTCTGTTTTACTCTCCCGCTCTCTCTTTCTCTCACAGAGATTCACCCTTTCTCAGTCATCCATGGATCTAAATGATAAGGTCAAGACTTCGCACAGGCGAGCTTTCCTAAGTTCTTTGAACAGACTGTAAGAAGTCAATTTACACTGTTGTGGCCTGTGAGACTGAAGAGGCGGAGACATGAATTTTAATTTTTGACTTGGGAATTGTGAATTCTGATATTGATTTGTGAATTTAGGGTAGGAATTTAGTTGGGTATTTTAATTTGGGTCAATTTATTTATTTTTACAAGTTTTTATGCCGACTGTCCCTATTTTGGGATATTATTTAATTTTTACCCCTCAAATTAGCGGTCTTTAATTTTTGCTCCTCAAATTAGTGGTATTTAATTTTTGCCCTTCAATATTATAAGTAATAAAAATGAGACATAAACACCCTTAATATTTTCTTTAAAAATAAAAAAATAAATAAAATTTGCAAAACAAAAAAATTCACAAGGCATAGGTTACCCTAAAAGGCAAAAATTTATGCTACTGAATTTCTTTCCCTTATGAACTTATTCCTTAAGGCATAACTTGTGTGAATTTATACCTTAAGGCATAACTTGAGCAAAAACTTATGCGACTGATCCTTATTTTTATAGGCTGTGGGCAGATTATTAAGTTTAGTCCAATATATTATATTTTAAATAAGTGACTTGCATTAAATTCGATTTTTCAGTTAACTGAATTAAATTTTTCAAAAATCAAATGAAATAATTAAAATTTTAAAATTTAAAATCAAAATTGATTAATTAAATTAAAAAATCGAAATCAAAATTAAAAAGATTCAGTTCATTGATTTTTTTTATTTGAATCGAAATATGGCCAATCCTAAAATGATCCCGTTAGGGCTACGTATCGATCGGTTCGGTTTGGTTTTGAAAGTTATCGATTTTACTTATCGGTTATCGGTTTGTAGGCATGTTAAACCGTTAAAGAACCATTAAGATATCGATTAATCGGTTATTGGTTAATCGATTATTGATTGTTATCGGTTTGATTATCGGGTTAACCGTTAAGATCTCACATGAAAAATCTCATAAGTAATAAGTATGTTTAGCTAGAAAAAGTGAGTGAAAAGAGAAAAAACATATAGAACTAGCTCAACTAAAGCAATCAACTTTAATTTAGAATAAAACACCATCCCTTCACTTTTCATTAACACCCATTTCATCTTCTCGTTTGGATACTATATACATTGAGCGCTAAAATTATAATTTAATAAATTATTATCAGATTGTCTGTTCACCTATTAAAAAAAATAATCAAATCAATAACCAAACCAATAATTGAATAACTTGAGATAGTAAATTGATAATCAAATCATTAAACCAATAACCTGAATTATTAATCCAATAACTCAATTATCAATTTAACCGTTAATCTTTCCCATATGTAAAATGAGTAGGCCCAAGCTTGGCCTTCAAAGACAGAAAGAGAAAGAGAGNAGAGAGAGCGCGCGATGAGAGGGGTGGGAGGGCCATTGTTATGCATCGGCGATCTTCTCAGTGACGTTGGAGAAAGTGATGCCGGCGGCGATCAGCTTCCACCGCACCCGATCAAAACACCTTCACCGGACTACAGTTCCAGCCTCCAACCCTCCGATCTAAACAAGCTCTTCCAGGTTCGACCACAGACTCTCTCTGTCTCCAAACACACGTACGCCCATACTCACAGATATTACATAAATTTTCTTATTCATTCTTATCTTACTTGCTTTGTCCTATAATTTTTTCGAACTTCTATGATGATATGAAAAAATGATATACATTGAACAGACAGCCCAAACCAAAATACTAGTCTATTAAGTGGGAGAGTCCCTTTAATACCCGACCTAATGTGGCACTTCAATGATGTGATTTGAGAACCATAAGTTCTTTAAGTTCAAATCTAGTTTTTTGTTATATTAGTAAAACACTAGCTCCCAACCTATACAAAGGGCTTTGAAGGGATCGGGAAAGGTCTGCCAGAGGCCAAGCCTAAGTAAGTCTTTGGTGGATAGAGTTATTCAGTACCTGTGTTGGTAAGAATTAGTACACACAAACTAGCCCGGATACTACAGCTATAAAAAGATACCCAACCTAATGTGAGTGTGACAATGACTAAAATTTAATACCGATTAGTTGGTGTCACATATATAGATACTAGATGAGTGGTGCCCATGCAGTGCGTGGGCATTTGCTCGACATAATTGTTTTTGTTATTTGACTAGTTGTAGATTATAAAAGGTCCAATATCCAGAAATATTCATACGTGTATCATTTGTTGCTGGATTACTGAGCCAAGTTGCCTACTTTACCTACCCTCAGAACATCTATTCCCAAGTATCTCTTTCCAAAAATTACATGTTGAAGTCTTAGACATCTTCCAATATATCTTACCACTGAGTAAGATAAATCTTCATTTCTCGTTGTTCTGGCTGTCGATCCTGGTTTTCCTTTCAATCATTATTGCAAATTATAATTTATACACCCATCCTCTGAAACAGAAAAGATGTTAACACTCAACGTATAACTTGCAGGTGCTTGACTTTAATTGTGTTAAAAAATTGCTATGGATAAAACAGCTTGTTCAGTATGAATGATTTATGCCCTTTTTAGATTGGATCTATCACAATGAGATTTGAGATTGAATAGCTTCTTCAAACCAAGTGACTCACATATTCAATACTTGTTGTTGTCTTACTTCATTTGAAGTTGCTCTGTCTATTATATCACATACGTATTCCACCCATTCTACTTATATTAGATAAAATGCTTGCTGTAGTAGTAGTATGAAACAGATTGAGCACAGAGAAAATTAAGTCACATTATTCTTACCTACCTTTGTGACATGTCATGATCTCAACGCTGACTCGATAATATTGATCTCAACCAAAGAGCAGCACAGTTTTTTCAACAAACTCTAAGATCTACTCCCCTTAGAAAGGGGAATGAATCATTTTTCCGATTTTTAATTTTGTTTTAGAGGCCCCATTTAGATGCTCTAAGTAATATTTCCATTCCTATGCAGTGAGTGAAAAAGTTCAGAACATATTCATCACATTTAACAAACCACATTACAATACTATATGATCATTCAAACTTTTTCTCTCTGAAAATCGGAATTAACGGGCACTGACTGCCAAATTAGATAAGAAGAGACAACTTCATATGCCAAGTAAGAAGTTTGGCATCTTTTTCTTGTTTAAACTTTTGGTTGGAATCTAGAGTTGTCTAAACTTTTAGCTGGAACTATTCAATCAAACATTATTTTTTTTCTAACTGTCCTGCCCTGAAAATTTCTTCATTTAGATTCATTATGCAATATTCATTTAGATTCATTATGTCCTTAAGCAGGTACTCTCCTACTTACTCTAACGTTTTCTTCTGTTGATCAATGTTGACACTTTGTAACTCTTTTTATCGCCCTTTTTCTTTTTTTTTTTGAATTTTTTGTATCGCCAAATTTTATGTCAAAACAAAAAAGTATCTATGACTTCACAAACAAATCTAAAGAATATCACATCAAAGTTCAAACTTATGAATTCCTGGGACTAAATTATGGTGGAAAGAATTATTTATAAGCTAAGATAACCAAAAGAAATAAATGATATGCTAAGTAACCAAACAGGGTTATAGGTAGATGCAGTTGAGCAGAACAGAAGAGAGTACCTCCTTAAGACATCAGAGTGAATAAATTTTTTAAATGTTCTATAACCACTCAAAGCCTGATTAAAATGTGAAACAGCAAGAAACTGATCTCTTTATACACACCAGGGAAAGAGAGAGAGAGCTAACCTAAAATTTATTTGCTTGGATCATGTGGTCCATAAGAGTGCCTATGGCAGACCCGACGTTCCTCCTTCACTGTACCATAAATGACAAGCAGAAGACCAGAAGAAGTCAGCAACAATCTAGGAAATATGCTTTGGATCCAGACTAAGAGTTAGGAACAAAATTTGGAAGGCCACAAATTAGTAGCAGGCGACGCATTAGAAGTAATCCAAAATGATAAGAGGCTCGTACGGTAACAAGTTTCTATGAAAGGTCTACATCGTAAAGAGAACCAGTTTCCTGGGAAGTAACAGAACTTTAGGGAAAATGAGAAGCCCTTGATCATGTTTCCAAATTAGTCAGATATGCATATTTCAGAAGAGCAACTCATGGAGCAATGCTTTGATAACTAACAAATGATCTTGATTTCGTTTGAAATTCGTATATAATCAAGGATATTATTTAATTCTTCTTTATCATTCACCTCATGATATTACTGGCCTCCTACCCAAAGGAAAATCAGGAGCGCAAAAGTATTCCAACGAAAAAAGTTCCAAACAAATATAATGCCAGAATCCCAAAAACTTGTGGAAGAAAGCATCAAAGAGTCACATGAGCTATTCAACAATGTAGTTCTTTTTCTTTGCAAAAAAAGGTTATCTCCTGAAAAGACACTCCAATCACATTTAGACTCATATGTGACATTGAACTTTATGCCACAAAATTAATGCTCTGTGTAAAATATGACTGTTTCTGATAAAATAAATATACATTCTCAATCATATGAGATAACTTCATAAATTACAAACATAAAGTATTATTTCGAAGTAGCATCTCAATCATATGTACAACCTTTTTACTTTCTCAATGTTCTAATTGATATTTAGCAGCTGTATAACATTCAAAGTAGACTTGGAACATATTTTTATTAACAAGAATGTACTTATCAAGATCTATAAGACTTCAAGCATTCACCCAACTATGGTTACTTGAATGTTTGAATTTTCTTTTCCCTTTTCCGTATCTTTGAGGTAATGACCAAATAGGCTACACAAATTTTCTTGAAAATGACTGAACTATATCTGAAAACATCTTATAAAGTACTTGTACTTTGTGCTCAAGTGTGTCTTTATTCCCATGAAAGAAAAAATATTTACAATTATTACCAACTGTTATCACAAATCAAATGTTTACCCACTTGCAAGTTTGGATTCTTATGGAGCATTTACTTATGATTTTGAAATAACCGTATAACACAATATTCAAACCTTTTAGTCTGTCAAATACTATTGAGTAACTTTTTCATTACTTTTATAATATTCTATCTAAACTTTCTATTGAGTTCCTAAGCTACACCCCACTGAAGTTGATTAAGCATCAACCAAGGAAGTTTTTACTACTTCTGTGTCTTGAAGGAAGAAGTTGAAAATTTAAGCGATCCCAACTCAGACCGAGATAAAAACCTGAATAATGATTTGATATTGGAAAAAAAATCTGACAATAATTTTTTTGGTTATAACTAAAAAAAGTCAAATCAAAACCAGACCAGAACAGCATTATATGAATATAAAAGGGTAGCTCGGTGCATTAAAGCTCCCGCTATGTAATCTGTAAGTATTTGTTAAACTTTTTCCAACAAAGTATTTGTTTTGTTGTGGTTTATTATTTCAACTTTGGACCTATAATTTTGAATGGTCCACTTAGTTTGTTATTGAATTATGAGCCATAGATGTCTAGTAACTCAAATAAAGTCCAAATCAATTGATGTTCATTTTTGTTATCTCTTATTAAGAGTACTTGTTTTATGGGTTTTCATTATCTTTACCGTTGGCGACACTATATTTAGCATAATGTCATGACTCATGTTATATTTTGTGTTATTTTTCTTGGAAAACACCATATATTGTTGTATCTTATTTGGAAAGAAGAAATATTTGGATGCACTAGTTATATAATTTGTGTTGTTGACACCTTACCCGGAAAAAGTCGAACCAAATCAATAAAAACCGAGACTAAAAATCCGACTTTTGTTTGTTTGATTTGGTTTCTAGATTTAAAAACCCAAATAGTTGATTTGATTTGGTACATGAAAAAACCGAACCAAATTGACCTATGTACACCCCCATATATATAAGATCCTTTTATCTGTTGTGTTTTGTGCACAATTAATTCTGCATTAGTTCTGACTACTGAGTGATGTTAGGTCTTCTGGGACAACTTTCCTTGTGTGATTTAGGCATACCTTATACTCTTTTACCATTTTCAATCGTCATAGTATTGCATGTAGGACCATTTGAAGGTCTACATAGCACATGTCAAAATCATCTCAGGCTATCTTTTTTTTTTAAAAAAAATAAAATAAATATTCTATGTGCGCTAGGACATGCCATTTGACCTTATTAGTTCTAATTTTGTCCAATCTTGTATGATCGCATATCTATCCTTACATCTACATTTTTGCAACATCTACATTTTGCAACACTCATCTCCATTTCTGGAGGGTAGTTTGCTGTGTGTCCCCCCTCACCTCACTCTCACTTCAAACCCCACTTCCACCTCTTTTTTGGCTCTTTTTTTTTGGGTGTGTGTGTGTGTCTTGTGTGGAGAAGGAGCATTGGAGACATAATAAAGTAAGGGTTTACTTGTGCCTCCTACAGTGATGAGAAGTTAATTCCAGTTCAGAATTCGAATTATCCTCATTATGTGACTGTCCGTGTGAGCAGAAATTTTAGGTAAATATGTTGACACTAATGCCTTAGGCACTGATATTTATCTCTGAAGTTAATTAAATGTTTGCAGAAGAAACTAGGAGTTGGTGTGACAAAAACCCTGACAATACTATTTAGGGAATATAAAGCGGTCATAAACTTCATGCACCATGTTACATTACAATTTATGTGTTTTCATTTTCCACTCTATTCAGTGTAAAAAATCTGCTTGTGTGTGAAAGTAATGTGTTCAAAACTATGTTGCTTGGCCTCTCCAAAAATGTTGCTGTACCGTGTCGTATTCTCCAAAAATGCACTACTTTTGGAGTATCCCACCCGCACCCGTCGACATTTTTAAAGAGTCTGAGCAACATATATACAAAATTAGTTGTGTTTCTCAGTGCTGCAATTAAGTCAACAATTTTCTTCTCCTATGGTGATCAAGGGTTATATGTTGAGTTTGGGTGATGACGATGAAAATTAGGCTATGATGGGAGGATAGACAGAAAAGAACTGAAAGGGGAACTTTTGTGACACATAAAAAGTCCCCATAGGACCTCTCCAGAATCTACATTGTGAATATTGCTAGCAATTGATTTTGATCAGCAATTCTGCAACATTTAATATATATGGTGAAACAGTGAACTATGTTTATTCACCTTTTTCCTACTTCAGCCTGGCTTAGGGCAGTTTGCACCTTAATTGGGGAAGTTTAATTCATCCGCCATACATGTGGATAGTTTTCTTTCAGCAAGGAACAGTGTGCTTTTAAGTGACCTCTGTTAGTAGCACTACTTGCTATAGTGTAACGTCCAGGAGTTCATTTTGCTTTCTGAATGCACTGTTAATATTCTTCCTTTGGATCTTTAAGTCACATAGCAAGTTATTGTTTTGCTTATTGTGTAGGAAAAGTATGAGCAGCTGAACAAGGCACTTGCTGGCACAGATAATTCATGGACGCATCTCACACTGGAGGTAATAGAACTTGATCACATAGGAGAGGTTATAGAGGATACCTCAATAAGGCACTATCGAGACAATGTCTTTTCTTCGTTTGTCTTCGGAATCTTAAATATTTCTATTCAACCTTATCTAGTGCTGGTAGTAATATGTACCAAATTGAATCCAGTTATGATTTGCTACATTCACATCTTTTCATATTTGACATGGAGTATTGATTTCGTAATGTATAGACTATGCTTCTCTAATTACAAAAATACATAAACAGATGATAAGTAGATGGAGTTGTTGGTCACACAATTCCCCTTTTTATAGCTGACACGTAGGGTCATCCCCATGTTTTTGAACATGATACCTCTAAAAGGACTCTAAATCTGTTCTTATTCAGAAAATAGATAGATAGATAGATAGATAGAGAGAGAGAGACTAAATCTGTCTCTTTTGTGTATGTTTTCACTTTACTAATACATCCTTGTTCTTTATTGCATTCTAGCTATGCACTGCTCTGGAGACTGCAAACAAGTTGGTTTACTCGACCAATTCTAATGTTGGCATGTTGAAAGATAAGGTTGAGGAGCTTTGTGAAGTCATTAATAGAAGGGACTCAACTATAGCAGCAGCAAAAGCCTTTGAAGGTTCTCCAGAACAACCTGAGAGCAGTCAGTGAGAATGTCTGATCATGAGGATCAATTATCAAGTTGAAGGTCAGCAGTCTTGTTTTGCACTGGACTTATCACTTCTAGCTTTTGCAAGGACATGATTAGTTTGTTCGTGCTGTAAATATGCATGAATTAGAGATATTGGTAATGGAAAAACTTAAGCTGCATCTGCTGCACCTGCTTCCAGGTCGTCCCCTAGCCAAAGTCTATTTTGTTACTTATCCAGTGACCGAACTAATCACTGCATTTCACTATATACTCCTTTGCACTATGCTAACCCTTGTTCTGATAATATGTAGTGTAGGTTTGTGCTGAGGCAGTGATAGATCTCATAGAATCCCTTTAAGATAGAAGGGATATTCTTCTGGCGCTTTGTAAACACCTTCTTGGTGGTATTAATAACACACTTAACATTTCGCAAAAAAGATGAATTTCCTTGTGCAAACCAAAGGTGACAGTCTTTGCTTGCAAACACTATCGGTATACAAGGCTTCCACCTGTCTTGTAAAGAGAGCTGCAGTAGTTAGTGCTAGTCTTTGATTTGACATGCTATAATAGAACCTTCATTGATATTTATATTGGCTATTAATTTTTCTTTTTGATATGCAAAACCAGCACTAAAAAAATGTTCTGAGAGTAGCCCCTACACTTAGTTCAAGTGGCAAAGGTTGAGGGACTTATGACTTGGGTCACAGGTTCAAGCCTTTCTCCATGCGAACTATTCCAGGAATTTAAGTGGTGAAGGGTAGAGGGGAGAGACCAATATTCCCGAGTTTTGAAGGATGCTGTTGGTCCAAAAGGATTGGCCGCGGAAGAATTTCTCGGTCATATAAAAAAAAGCATACTGAGAGTTCAAAGTTGTGTCTGATCCTAAATCTATTCCTGTAATAATGTTAGTAAGTCAGTCAATGAATCTACTTCGTATTGAGTTTGCACCACATAGCTAATTGGTGCTAAGACCTATACCTCAGGTAATGTACTGACTCAGCCTTCCTGTCAAAATATCTTAGCATTCTTCCCTTCCTGAGGACCTGCAAAACAGTGGCAACAAAGGATTCCAGATCTTCGTTTCTCTGCTTAGAAACTCATCCTATCCAGCACATCAGAAGCTCCTTTACTGTCTGGAGATAGCCCAATATGCTCTATAAACATTTAGAGAAGGACCCCCTCACCGTGTTATGAGGCAGTGCAAAAGTAGATAATTAGTTTCCTCATTATCTACCTCAACCGTAACCATTTTGTTTGTCACACATGCATTATGAGCAACTATCCAACTAAAACAAGCAATCATGGTTGGGGCTTTTGTTTTCTGTATCTTCTTCCATGCCATAGATTGTTGGGTGGTGTGGAGATTGCAAGCAAGATTCTATTGTGAAAATGCTACTCTTTTCTGCATAGACAACAGCACATCTAAATGTGCTGAAGAAATCTGCATTTCTTCTGATCTTCTGCCCTAAATTCCAATTCTCAACAAAACAATTTCTTCTGGCCATATTTCCCTGCCAGTGGAGTGTCATTGGCACACTGTTATTTCAGAAAATGCTGTAAAATATAACAATGCAGGAAATTACTCTATAAGGATGCAGTTTCTGACATGCACCTGCCGGAAGGATATCGTCCTTCCATTTCCAACTTTCAAGTAATTCTTAGCACAAAACTCTTCCCATAAGTTTCTGATGCAGCTGTAAACACCAATTTCATATCAGTAGTACTTGGCCTGGTTTACCCAAGGTTCAGAGTGCCAAACTTTGCTTGGATATTTCTCCAAAGCATATTTTGATCACAGCTGTATCTGCACAACTTCGAATTGGTTGGGATGTCGGTTTCCATGATTTATATTTGTAAAAGGTGCCAATTTCGAATTGGTTGGCTTAAAAATGCAGATTTGGATTTTGTCTTTGACATCGTAGCTTTGCATTGGTATATCCATGGATAACTGCTATTCACTCTCGACCACTGAAGAGAGGTATCAAGCATTAACCCTCACCATTGCAGATGTTAATAGTTGGTAAGATTGCTTTGAGACTTAAAAAGCTTACAATGATAATAATAGCAAGGTTTATATTAAAAAGAGTACTCTCTGGATACCTTATGCTATGTGCAAGACACCATGTTGCAGAATGTGCCGTCACTCGTTAAATCATCTTTGTTGAGTTTACTATATCCATGATGAAATCTGATATCTTATTATCTTAAACATAGGAGAATTCAATAATCAGCCTGTTGACTTGCATTAACACGTTTTTGAAGTAGGATGATTATCATGATTCATGGTATTACACAAGTGTGCAATAAAAGGGATTCTTTTATTCAAGACTGAAGATTGATAGTTCTGCCTCTTGGATACTATGTACATATGATTTTTGAAGATGCTTGATGTGTATGTACTAAAACTTAGATGATGGTCAATTTAGTTCATCTGAAATAGTATCAGGGAACATCAATTTATTTCCTTTGGTGTGTTCTTGTTAGTTTTATGGGTGACTCATCTGGTTGTTTTGGTTTTTGAGGTAACAGTGTTCGGTATAAGCAGTTGTCTTTGATTCTTTCTTAATGCATCTTAGATTGCTAATGTTGCTTTTATTCTTTGCTTTTTCATCAGCGCGCTCTCTATCTTTTTTCTTTAATGTGTTTTATTGTAATTCAATGCAAGTACTATCTGTGTATAAGTGTTTTCTTGCAGTTATTGCCCTGCTACAGTTCAAGCTTCGCAAGTTTCATTTGCTTCATATTTAGGAATCACATTTTTTTTCCCGGTGTTTATTACTATCTTGTGCTCTATTTGCTTTATATCCTGTTTTTTGTTGTTTTATTTTCTTATAATCGTGCTTCAAATTCTTCCTTCCTTTCGAGCCGAGAGTCTATTAGAAACAACCTCTCTATCCCATAAAGGAAGGGATAAGGTCCGGGCACATCCTATCCTCCCCAAGCCCCACTTGCGGGATTGCACTGAGTATGTTATTGTAGCTGTATCTGCAGAACCTTTTGTAATTTATAGAGGGTTCTTATCAGGAGCTCTCAGATTTCTGATTCCAAGATCTGTCCTTTTTAACGTATCCCAGCTGATTAACTGACTCTCCTCTCTTTATTGCCTTCCCACACAAATGTCCTCACTTTGTCAAATCTTTGCTGCATTGATATAGTGAGGGCAAGATGAACATCATGTATGAGTGCACCTAGAACATAGTTGCAGTAGTCTACCCCCACGGAATAAGTGTTGCTTGTTTCAGTTAGAGGGTCTTCATTCCACTTTCTCAGTGACCTGTTCGCCCCTCTTTAGATTTGTGATAGCAGTCCCAAGTAACTGGAAGGGAATCTAGACTGCAATTAACACTGTCATTTCTTGAAGTCCTCAGGTAGAGTTGACATTGTAGTATGCAGTTTTTGCTCAAGATAATGTGGAGGCTTTAGTGATAGCTTTAAACAACGTAAGGATAGTCTTTGGATACCTTAATTGTTATTCATCTTGTTGGTTTTGAAAGAGAAGAAATTGCACGAAGAAACTTGTGAACAATGAAAGAATAAGAATACTAAAGGAATGAAGAACAAAAAAGAAGAGAGCTTATGAACTGAAGTTGAAAGTTTGATATTGTTTTCACTGCAATCTAGGACTACAATTTATAATAGCATACTAACTTCAAAACCTAAAGATAAGCAAAAAAAAAAATCTGCTGAAAATAACAAACTCCTAAAGTCTAGGGGTGTGCTCGGTAGGAAGGAAAATGTTTTTTCATGGAAAATGTTTTTCTAAGAAAATAAGTGTGTTTTTAACTTATTTTTTGTATTTGGTATATAAACAAAATACATTATCCTAAAATCATTTATGTATTATCTAGATAAATACCATGAGAGGTGGGGTGTTGGATGTTGGGGATGTGGGGTGGTAGGGATGGAGGCTACGGTGGATTGGGACGAAGATGGAGGTGTGCTGGAGGGTAGGAGGACACAATCAATGTAAAATGTCATTTGTAGAGCTTGTTTTTCCTACTTCCATTAAGGAAATCATTTCTCATTTTTAAGTAATTTATTTCCCTAGAGAAAATATTTTTCTGAAATTTTGACCAACCAAACATGAGAAAATATTTTTCAGAAAATGTTTTCCTTCGTACCGAACACACCCTAGGTCGAAGTAGTTGATTGGGTCTAACTTGATAAAATTACTGCAATAAAAAAAGATTTATAATTCTAAAGCAAATATTCAACACTCCTTGCTTTAGGAATTGCAAAATTTTGGTCTTCTATCTTTGAGTCTTCACACTTGATAACCTAAAGTGACCTTGTGAATAAATCACTTCTCTTTGGACTTTTAGTGAACTAAATTCACTTCTCTATTTGAATGTTAGACTACTAAATCTTTTTGGCATGTCTTCCTGCTCCATTCGCATCTTGACTTTAAACTTATCAATTTTATTTTTCTGAAACATTGACAACTCCTCCATTGCTTCAATTTTTTTGGAACATTGTAAACTTCTTTAAGCCTAGCAGGCTCACATTTTACTTCTGCCTTTTCAATTGGAGAATCATCTTCTATATATATTTTCAGCCCTTTGATTTTTTGCCTGTTCTACGGAAACATCTTCCATTGGATCAAATGAGAATTTTCTTTTACCACTCATCTTAATTTTTAAAACTTCTTTTCCAGCAACTTCATTGATAAAAAAGTGCTTGTCCTCAAAGGATACTTTGAATCCTTTTTCTGCCGACTGACAGATGCTCAACAAGTTCTTATCAATATTAGATACATAAAAAACATCTGAAATTGTCTTATTACTTGAACTTGTTTTGATGACGACATTTCCTTTTCCTCCCAAGAAGAATTTGATCACCATTTTCAATCCTAACTTTGGATGTTTCAGTAGACTTTAACTCTTTGAACAAAACTCTTGTCATAAATCATGTGGTTAGTGCAACCATTATCAATCAACCAAAAATGTGTTGAAAGCTTACTTGAGATATGTATTGCAACAAAAAGATGGTCTTCTTCTTCTTCATCGGCGACGCGTACATCTGCTTCATGGTTCTGAGATTTGGTTTTACAAATCATTGCTTCAGGATGAAGCTGATTGCATTTGCTGCACTTTGCGTCTGGCCTCTTCCAACTTCTGAATGG
The DNA here is from genome assembly GCA_018107945.1 of Datura stramonium. Taxonomy (NCBI): domain Eukaryota; kingdom Viridiplantae; phylum Streptophyta; class Magnoliopsida; order Solanales; family Solanaceae; genus Datura; species Datura stramonium. Next base: position 279,366 of record JACEIK010000961.1, on the reverse strand, counting down.
TGGATAATCATTTTGCCACAGTGGTGACAAGGTGGGTAATTTTTCAAATTTTTGTCCTTGCTTTGAGTTTTGTGGCTCACTGCTAATGCTCCTTCAACCATACCGTCTTACCTCATAGTCTTCTTTGCTTTTGTGCCTGGAAAAATTTAATAACTCTTCCAAGGTAATCTTGGATAGATCTTGTGTGTTTTTCAAGGTAGTTATATATGCTTCGTTTTTTTGAGGCACTTTGCAAGAATTTTTCAATAGTTCTTGAATCTTTAAATTCAGTGCCTAACACCATGCCAAATAATTTGTCCTAGTATTCTTCGACTTTCTGGGACTTGAATTCCCTTATTAAATTAACACCTGCATCCCTCGAATTCTTTCATCTCCTGCATATTCTTTCTTCATAATCCCAAATTTCTTTTGGTGATGCGGGAGACAGCAAAAAAGTTGCTTTCACCTTGGATTTCCTGGTTTTCTTTTCCTCGTGACTCTTGATTTGGGCCATGGTGGGGTTTATGGCAGCGGATTAATTCCATAATCCTCCTCCACGGCTTTCCCAAGATCAAGGGCCTCCTAGTAAGTTTCCATTGTCACAACCCATAATTGGTAATTTTCACCATCGAAAATAGGAGCCATTCGTGAGAAATTATTTTAGAATCCATCTTGTCACTCACAAATCCCTCAAGAAAATGACTTTGAAAGAGAAGAAATTGCCAGAAAATACTAGTGCGTAATGACACTATAAGAATACTAAAGGAATGAAGACCAAGAAATAAAATAGCCTATGAACTGAAGTTGAAAGTTCGATATTTTCTTTCACTGCAATCTAAGATTACCATTTATAATAGAATAGTAACTTCGAAATCTAAAAATAAGCAAAAAAGGTCTGCTAAAAATAACACTCCTAAAGAGTAGAAAATACTACTCCCTTCGTTTCAATTTGTTTGTATTACTTTTTTTTTAGTGTGTTTCAAAGAGAATGTCTCTTTTCTTTTTTGGCAACTCTTTAATTCCAATTTTGTAATGTCATGTTTAAGATCACAAGATTAAAGAGTATTTTGGTATAATCTGTATATCTTTAATTTAAAACGACAAGATTCATTTCTTAAATTCTGTGCCAAGTCAAAATTAGACAAAGAAATTAAAATAGAGGAAATATTTATTCAAAATTCAAATAGAAATCAATTCCTAAATAATAGATCTACCTAGTTGACTTGGGTCTAACTTAATAAAATTACGGCAATAAAATTTTTTCTTTTGCTTTTCTAAAGTAAATTCTCCGCACATCTGCGTCACATAAAATGATGGTAGAAACTTATCCCTTCCGGTTATATACACCCGATCAATAAAAAAATGATATGTGTTTTTTTTAACTATAATTATTTATATTTAATCATAGTTAATTATTATGCATTTGCATATATCTTAAATATAAAAAATAATGTTAAAATAACTTAACAGTCTTGATGTCTAAGGGGGGCAAAATTTACTTATGTTTTAACAGTAGTTATATTTGTAATTTGCTTAATACTTAGCTAGAAGTCAAGTAATATTCCAGGTTTATCTATAAAACATGACTTCGTTAATATACTCTACGTTGAGCTCTTGGCAAGAAAACTTTGCATTAGTTTTGTCGTTGTATCGTTAAAAAAATAAATTCGTTTAAACAGAATAAAATATCATCATCTTTTTTGAAAGATTCTCGTCATTCAAAAGTAAAAGTTATAGAAGCTAAAATAAAAAGGGTTAAGGTACATCTTCATTCACAAACTCAAAAATTAATAAAAGGAAGTCAAAAGTATATCCGTGAATGTGTCATTAGTTGCTTTTAGGTAGCAAAACAATTAACGATTTTCCACAAGAGTTATATGTATGTAGATGTTTCCTTAGGAAATAAAATTTTTAAATTTTATTGTCTACAGACTACAGTTATTATCTAAAAATTAAAAATCAAAGAAAATTATTTGCAAATTCTCCTTCTCAAATGTCTCATAAAATTAGTACCCAATCATTCTCTAAACAAAGAATTCAAAATTTTAAACTAATGACTTCAACTAGTTTGCTGAAACTGTGTAGCAATGCAAATATCACCAAAGTCAGCTGCATCGTAATGCTTTAATTGTACTTGGTTTCGAACGTACGTGTAGAATATGATTGCTGTCTAAAATTAAAAAAAAAATAGAGTAATAAAAATTTCACATGTATTAATTATAATTGCACTATTTCTACAGGACTTCTATACAAGAAGATATTTTGATAAAATATCTGTAATGTGTTCTCAACACTCTGTAAGGTTAAAAGTGAAACATTTGATTCATTCATATCCAAAATCAAAAGCATCATCCTTGCAAAAGAAAAATCAAGATAAGTTATTAATATAAAATAATTATTTAGCATAAGAGAGTTTACATTTAAAAGAAAACAAACTTGCAGATTGATTCCGGTAAAGGAGATGTTGCTTGACGGGGGAATATATGTATTATCTTCAAATAATTTTTTCACTGGTGGTGCAACAACTTTTTGATATTTCTCTATAAATAAATAAAATTTAATTAGGTTATTATAAAAAATAAAATTAAGTGAAGACTTGTATTATACTTATTAGTTTTCCCAAAAGTTGGCCAAGTAGTTTTTCTCCCAGTGCCTTTAGATTGGTCCAATATTCCATATTGGATTTGGTAAGATGAGCAAGATTGTAACAAGTTTGCATCACAATATATGTATAAACAATCTCAGATTTTGAACTCTTACTTGATAGATTTTTTATTCTCTTTCTCACATCCTTGCTCCATCTCTTCAAAATGTATTCCTCAAAAATCAGTAGACATAAGATACCCATATATTCAAACGTTAATTGAATTTTTAAAAAGATTCTTCAATAGATAAAATTGTCAATATTATTTTTCTCAAATTAGTTATTATTTAGTTATTATTATAGACCTTTACTAATTTGTAAAAAGTAAAACTCCT
>JACEIK010000961.1:243347-267699 GCA_018107945.1 Datura stramonium | reverse complement strand
CTAGTGATTTTAGTATTTTTTGTAAATTACTTTTTGTTGTAGTCAAATTATTTAATTTTTCTATATTTTTATTAGTCAAAGATAGTTAGTTACTATATTTATTTTTATATTTTAAAAGTAAAATAAAAAGATTAAAAAATAATAACAAAAACTTAAACTAACTTTAAAAAAAATAAAGAGATTAAATAGAGAAAGAAAAAGAAATAAAGTAATACTATATAGCGACATGGCCTCGAAAGACGCCAAAAAGAAAAGTTGAATGCTGACATCAGTATGATGTCAGCGTAAGAAAGAAACAAAGAAATGGGATATTTTGTATAATTATGGGCATCTATGTAAGTTTCTCAAAAAAAAAAAAGTAACTTGTCAAGAACCCGTTAAAAAAATTACTAATATGAGAGAAAATAAATTCTTTTGGCGATTTATGCGTACTGTTATCTAGTAATTTCATTCATTTATATTTAATTCAGTCTATAATATTAAATAAATATTGAACATATGTAACATAATAATTTTGGGTGGTGTCTGAATTTAGTTTTGGTGTAATGTTCTACAGAATTGATGTTAGAAGTTTGGATTAGATTCATGTGTGGATTATCTTGTTTTCTTTTTCCTTGTCCTTAGGACTTGGTTGAATACNCTACAGAATTGATGTTAGAAGTTTGGATTAGATTCATGTGTGGATTATCGTGTTTTCTTTTTCCTTGTCCTTAGGACTTGGTTGAATACTATTGTCTTTAGAGGTCAAACTAATTTGGTTTTTTAGTTTGAGTTGGTTTCTATTTTCAGATACCAACTAATTTTGTTTTTGAGAAAGGAAAAATGGTAAAATATACTCCTCACTGTATAAAATGATTTAATTTTAACCTCCTCTATATTTTGTGGTTATTTTTATTCTTGCCATTAGCATATCTTATTGTGTTTAACTTTACTTCTAATAGAGCTCCAATAATAAAGGCTATCTTTTACCTGTAATCGAAAGTAGAGAGGTACTTGAACCTTTTCTTAAAGTATCTCAACATGTGACATCCATTCGGTCCACATTGGAGGACTTCCATTACACTTAATGACAAATACGAGATAATTTTCTTGTTATAAGGATATGAATGCCCAAAGTATAATAGAAGATAAAATTAATATACTTTGTATAATGAAGAAGTTAATTTGGACCTCTTCCTTTAAATTGAAATGGAAAGAATATTAACAATGAACTGTTCCAAAGTTTTATCATTACAACACATTCTCCTATTTAAAAAAAGGTACCAATTTCACCGTTTTGGTAATTCTTCTCAACATCTAATCAAGATAAAATGCCAATTAAGCCTTTGGGGCAAAATGAGTAGGAAAAGTAGCAACATGATAAATTTAATTTATGTACACTCATAATTTAAAGTTTTTTTTTAAAAATATTGTTAGTGGATTTTTACTTTTGTAATAGGTTTTGTTATTGTTTTTATCAAGTGTTACCAATTACTGCGTGTTATAGAGATTTACGCAATGACTTGATTGTCTAAAAATATTCTTTTACACCGTGCAAAAAATTTGAACTCAGAAAAATCAGAAGAAGATCACGATACCTTCTTATTTAAAAATCAGAAAAATCAAAAAATTTAAGAAAAAAGTTTTTTTTTTTTCAATACTTCTGATCTAAAACGAGTTTTGCACATTTTGTGTAACGAGTAAAATATGAAATTTAAGTTAAATTATTTTTAAAATAAGAAGGTATGACACATAATTGGGACAGAGGAAGAGTGTTTACAAAATTTAAATTATAAACTGAAATAATCATAGTAATAAAAGTTGGATTAACTTATATATACTCATAATGTAAAATCTTTTTTACATTCACAGCATATAACAAGTTGCAGTATCTTATTTTTCAAAGTACTAACTTTTTTCTTTTATTAAGTAGAATTACCTTTAGTAATATCTTTTAGGTAAATGTATTAACTCACAAAAGTTAAACTCATAAAGTTAAATGGATTAACTTGATTAGTTTGTAATACATCATTCTCCAATGGAAAGAAATGGACTTTTACTTGTACTATAAAGGTCTTCATTTGTATCAGTTGCTTTCTCTATTCTATTGTTTTCGCGCCAGAAGTGGTTTCCTATCATTACTTCCTTTGGAGAATTTCTTTTCCTGTTTTAAAATTGATAATCCAGAAAACTTGTTGCAGGTGGTACAAGCTATGGGAGAAGTTTATCCTGATTTGGGCGATATATTCAACTTTTTTTACACCAATGGAGTTTGCATTCTTCAAGGGATTGCCCAAGAAACTATTTCTTTTAGACATTTGTGGTCAAATAGCTTTTCTTGTCGACATAGTCATACAGTTTTTTGTAGCTTACAGAGATAGTCAGACATACAAGATGGTGTGTAGACGAACCCCTATTGCTCTTCGGTTAGTCCCCTTCTCCCTTCTACCTTACTATTTGCACAAGAGGGGCAGTGGCAGAACCTATCAAGTTCGGCAGAACCTAGTGCTTCAGGTCAAATCCTTTATATACATGTGAAACACAAGTAGCATAGATAAAGTACGATATACATTTTGAGAAACACACATCATCTAAATTATGAATATCCATCAATGAAGAAGATTGTAATAGAATGTATGTCTTTAAGTATGTTAGCTGATCTTCTCTCGTTGCAGGTACTTGAAATCTCATTTTATCTTGGATGTTCTCAGTTGCATGCCGTGGGATAACATTTATAAGGTACTTTCCCGTTTCAATTTGTTTGTCTTACTTTCCTTTTTAGTTTATTTTAAAAAAAATGCCACTTTCTATATTTAGTAACTCTTTACCCCCAACATCTTATATGACATATTTAACACGACAAGGTTCAAAGGACATTTTGATACATTACAAACATCTTTAGTTTAAGACCATAATATTCAAATTTTTTTTTTAATTTTCTTAAACTCAGTACCGAGTCAAACTAAGACAAACAAATTGAAATGGAGGAAGTATATTCATTCCTAAATCCTCTCTCTAACATCAACGCTCTTAGAGTTATCAGAATAACAATTATGCTTTTAATTTTGTAGCACAATTTAATCAGTCAATCTTTTATTTAATTTGGAGATCCACCAAATGTTTTAGAATATGCAAAGCACACAAGTATTTGGCAGTTAGGAGAGAATACGATAATGATAAAAACAACAATAAGGAGGAATTAAACTGGTGTTGCCTGACTTTCATTTAAGGTTTTGGAGATTGATAAACTTGTTTGATGCAACTTTGTGTTGTTCACATTCTCATGGCTTGTATATGTAAGCATCCATTTTTGAGAGGCTCAGGGGCATAATTCTGCTTGAATAAATTGATAAAGCTCACTTGTCTTAATATGCTCCTCTCTCATAAACTTCTGTGCAAACCTAGTAAAGAGAAATGAAAACTCTCTCCAACAAGACGATGGAGTGGCAGCTTTTTTGTCTACTTTATTTCCTATTTGTTTTACCCTTGGTGAAGACCAAAATTTTAAATGAGTTGATACCTGCATTTCATGTTAGATACTTGATCCAAGTAGTGCTTTTTTCACTAACTCTGTTCCGTTTGAAATAATCAGGCTGCTGGCAGAAAAGAGGGAGTGAGATACCTTTTATGGATTAGGTTAAGCAGGGTGCGCAGGGTTACTGACTTTTTCCAGAAGATGGAGAAAGATATCCGGATTAATTATCTCTTCACTAGGATTGTAAAGCTTATCACTGTTGAACTCTATTGCACGCATACAGCAGCTTGCATCTTTTACTTTTTGGCAACTACTCTTCCTCAAGAGAAAGAAGGCTACACATGGATTGGGAGTTTGACCCTGGGAGATTACAGTTATTCACACTTTAGAGAGATTGATCTCTGGAGGCGGTACATCACTTCTCTGTACTTTGCCATTGTCACTATGGCAACTGTGGGTATGTTTATTGCTCCCTTTCTAGTTTCACTGTCGTAATTATCTAAAAGATATATTCCAGTTCTATTGGAGATGAAATTAAAAGGCTGATGATATATATGGAATCCACAATACACAAGTTGTTAAAAACGAGTTAGATGATTCTTCATAGTTAGTTGTTTTCCTCTAAAATGGACTACTAGTTGTCTTTTGTGACCGTTCGAGCAACAATCCACCATTAAAGTTGGGAACTTGTTTTTATGCTGGTATTTCTGCCCTCTCTCCCAGATATTTCTTCAGTTTCGTAAGATTTCTTCTTCCTTTCCATTTTGGGGGATAACAAAGGGAAGAGTTTTTGCTGTCAAGTTGTCTTTGTCCTTTTCTCCTGATACCTGTTGTTTTAGTTAGTACTTGTAAATGTGGGTGCAGACATTTTTCCTGCCAAGATATTTCCTATTTTGTATCATATGATATAAGTCGTGACTCTAGATTTCATTTGACAATTATAAAGTTCTCAAATCCTGAAGTTGAAATTCAACATGCGGCATTCTATATCCAGAGAACTCAAACCTTTTTCCTCCATTTTGTGTCCATTTTTGTCTTCTATGGACTAGAGTAAATTCAGGATATATAAATACCTGAATCGGATTAATACCTGAATCAGATGTCTGAATAATAGAAGTGTTATCAACTGAAGGTCTGAAATAGTACAAACTACAAAGTAATCATGAGGTGTGACTAGTAGTATGATGAATAGTTTGGCTGACAGTTGTAGTGCTTGTTATATTAGGTGCATGTGTTTATTGGCTTTTCAATCTATTCTAATCCTCTAAAGGTAGCTCTAAGCTTTATACCGTTAGGTTTTCCTAAATAATTGCTCTTATCCATTTATTCCAATATTTACGCATGTTTTGAGCTATTTAATGGAACTGAATGCATGAAACTCACTGGATCTCAATCGTGTTTTAGAGATGTCCTGTTATCTTTATTTTACAAATCATCAATCTTGCAGCGTAAAGATGAGTAGTGATAAATATTCAATAATCGACCGTGCATGTCAAGCTATCACTAGGACCATGCATGTGATCATTTCTACATCCCCTCCCTTGCACCAAGAAAAAGATAAAAGAGAAAATAGGTAACAAAAGAATAGGAAGAGAGCACAGATGCTGTTGAAGACAGTTAAATATAGATGTTCATAAGGTTGCTGCTACTTTTACATAGTTTTAGATTTAACATAGTGATTCATTTTTGATGAAGAGACAAACAGCATAAAAATGGTTTTTTTGGATAATGGGATTAAAATAACTAGAAGAAATTATTTTGAAGGTAATATAAAAGACGCAAGTTGCTTGTTTTGAAGTGGTACTCATATGCTTTGAAGGAAGGTTTCTTTTCTTTCTTCATGCTACTTATTAATTTGACCATTCTCTTCCCAACTCGTGGCATTCTTTTTATACCTTTCTGGATATTTTATCACATCCTACTAATATTAGAAGATGTCTTCCGATCCTACAGGTTATGGTGACATACATGCAGTCAATCTGAGGGAAATGATATTCGTAATGGTTTATGTCTCTTTTGACATGATTCTTGGTGCTTACCTGATCGGTAACATGACAGCACTGATTGTCAAGGGATCAAAAACTGTGCGATACAGGGATAAAATGACAGATCTTATGAACTATATGAACAGAAATAGACTTGGAAAGGATATTCGTAATCAAATTAAAGATCACTTGCGATTACAATATGAAAGCACTTACACTGATGCTGCCGTTCTCCAGGACCTTCCCATCTCAATTCGTGCCAAGGTAAATAAACGAAAGGAAAAATCTTCATATAACTCATTGCGTGCAACTTTGTATCATTAAATTTCATATGCTCTGGGACATTAGCATCAGCTAGTTTGAATTCTTTGAATTGTGTGGTTTCTTTTCTGTTTTCCTCAATTTATGGTGCTATATATGGGGCATACGCATTAATTACAAGTTAGTTTTCCTATGTTACTGATGGAGAGAATACTAGGCATGTAAAGAAAGTGGCGGATTTATAATTTAGACCGTGGGTTCTGAAATATATATCTAATTCTGCCTGTATTGTCTCTCTCTCTCTCTCTGACACACACACACACAAATAAATGTATATGTATGTGGTCAAGCAGTTGTTGTGCCATTTGTGCAGGTCACTGCTTATGCAACAAGGAATTTCGCTACCATAGGACAGTTTTAAGTCTCTAATTCTGTTGCATGAGATCATTCACTGGGAAAACAATTATTTGGTTATTTATGCTATTTTGGATTTATTAATAGGGTCTGAGCAGAAAGTGATAGGTTTGCCATACCCACAGAGCCCTTCAGTATCTGTCAAAGGGTAGAAAAAATCATACGTTGCGTAAAAGAAGCAAGATCACCATGCATGAATTTTTTGGGTGGGGGGTTAATTAATTGGGAAGTTCTTTTGTAGTCAAAAAGAACATTAACCATCTTTGTTCGCGCTTATAAAGTTCGTAATCTTTCTTGCCTTTTATTTTGACCTTTCCTTCTCATTGCTGATGCATATAACATTCTTTCAGCAATAGCGTAACAAACACTTCAAGCTTCTTGCAGATATCCCAGACGTTATATCAGTCTTGCATTGAAAATATTCCTCTTTTCAGGGACTGCTCCTCAGAATTCATAAGTCAAATTGTAAGTTACTTTCTTCGTCAATGATTGTTTATCTAATTCCAAATAGTGTTTCTATCCTTCTATCTTTTATGAAGAAGAGGTATGTTTCATTTTCAATCTAATTGAAATCCATGATATTATATGAGATATTTTGCCACAACCTCTAGAAAATGATGGCTTATATATATCCTCATCTATTTTCTATATTGATCCCATTGAAGCAGGAAAAAAAATAGAAGAACCACACCATGTGTTCCACAATGAGTCAGCTATAAATCTGAGATCCAGTGTTGCTCATGTTCTGAATTTTCTGAACAGATTACAGAATTTGTATTTATTTCAAGTTTCCCTGCTTAATTAAATTGTACACCACTTTTACTTCTTCAATGTGCTTAATGATTTTTACCTGTTTTCTGTGCACCCAAGGACAGCAAGGTTGGGATCCTAGGTTGATAGCATATTTGCAGAAATGGTCCTTGGTAACTCTTATGGATTTTTTCTGCATGTAGACACACTTTCTGCCTAATGAACCTGCCTGTCACACTCAGCTGAATTAGAAACAATTTGACATGCATGCTTCTTCTCTCCTCTCTTAGTGTATACCTTTGGATGTTTGCCTCCTCACGCCAGTCTTTTTGATTTTGACTGAGGCGACTGAGGCTTTATAAAGAAAACAAAGGAAATCAAGCGCTGAGGGGGAATTGCTGATTTTTGTGAAAAGTTTTCAGGTAACTCGAGTGCGTGAAGAATTTTTCCTTCCAGGAGAAGTGATCATGGAACAGGGGCATGTAGTGGACCAACTTTATTTTGTCTGTCATGGTGTCCTGGTACATTTTTCTACCATTATTATTGCTGCTCTGCATTTTCTAGCATGCAACTTTTATGTTATAATAAGCTTATATTCATTTCTTGTCTTAGAAAAAGTATATTCTACCATATGTTAGCTGAGGTTTCCAGTCCTTATTACTATCACTAGTTCTGGATCTATGGTGGACTTGGTGCCTTAACTGAAGGTCTGCAACTAGTAAATTGTTAGACTGATGGTGTGATTAGAAACTCTAGTAAAGGAGCAAAAATAGCAATATACCTGTTCTCTAGTTTCCATTACTCCAAGCCTTCTGCAAATCTTACAACTGTTGACTTATCAATTCATGTTTGGCGTCAAGCTGCAGCTAATATTGCAAGAGTCATTGTGGTTGTTTTGATCCAGGAGGAAATTGGTATAGGGGAAGATGGGTCAGAAGAGAAAGTAGCACGTCTTGAACCCAATAGCTCGTTCGGAGAAATATCCATTCTTTGCAACATTCCACAACCATATACAGTCCGTGTTTTTGAATTATGCAGACTCATACGGATTGATAAGCAGTCATTTTCAAATATTTTGGAGATCTATTTTCACGATGGGAGAAGAATCTTGACTAACTTACTAGAGGTAATCTGTCTTGGGCGGCATGCCATACTCCACCCATACCACCTATGGCTTCTGTTCTCTCTTGGTAGTAGTACAAGAGTTTACTAGAAAAGTACATCTGGATTAGTAAGTTAATATATGTTAATTGTTTTTCTTCTTTTGGAAATTAGCAGTACTTATGCACTCAAATGGTCTAAAAGCAGTCTTAACTGATAGGGAAAGGATTCTGATCTTCGTGTGAAGCAACTGGAGTCAGATATAGCATTCCATATTGCGAAACAAGAGGCTGAGCTTGCTCTGAAAGTGAATAGTGCAGCTTATCATGGTGATTTGCACCAGCTGAAGAGTCTGATTCGAGCTGGAGCTGATCCCAACAAGAGAGATTATGATGGAAGATCACCTCTGGTATGGTCTTAGCCAATATAAACAAATAATTTTTCTGGTTCATTGCTTCTTGATATTTCAACGAGTTGCTTGTTGTTTAAAAAGTTATTTTCTGAGTAACTATTGAACTCTTGTGAAATCAACAGCCATTTGAGTGTTTATTAGTCCAAGAGTGGACCTTTAATTCTTTGTGCATATGACTTGGTTTTTTTCCAAGCTCATGATTTCTTTCTTGAGTGTGCAAATTTGTAACTCATGCAGCATGGTTTGGCAGGATTTAGCTGTTTTAACAAATATGAGTTATTCAATAAGGCATTGTCACGGCCCGAGTATTGACCTTGGACCGTGACACAGGGCCTAGAACCACGAATGGCTCCAAGCTAACCCATAGCACATACATAGCATGATTAAGAGCATATAACTAAGAGGAAGTAAAACATAAATCATAACATGAGCGAAAGTCTAGAATCTCATAAAACATAAACGGGACTACAAGTCAAAACCGCTGAAACATCTAACATCAAGTCTGGAAAGCCTCTAGCCATAGATGAGTTGATAGGACAACACCCCAACTAGCTCTACCAAAATCTGAAGACTGAAAGTAAAACAATATTCTGAAAACATGAGTATAGAGCACGCTAAAACATGAGTTTCTAATCACAAACTAAGTATAATGGCTCAAGGTTCTCAAAACTGATTCATAAAGCTGGACATAGCTAATTTATAAGTAAAACCTCATAAAACATATATTGAGCCAAAATATCATGAGTCATAAAAGCATAAGTTATGAACATGAACATGTATATAAAATCAAGGAACAGTGGGAGATTCGCATAACCGACACCATCATGAATGAGCACATGATGCCCAACTATCTTGCTCAAGTTGGCACAACCGTCCTAAGCCTTGCCAGAGCAAAGAACGGTAAAGGCGTGATATCACTCGTGAGCCCCGTCGGGCGGGGGAACACTCTTTGGTGAGGCCCCAAACATGAATATACACCTACGGTGGCACGTAGTTTTGAGACCTGGATGTGCTGAACCCCCGCCTACTCGGTGCTAGATCTACTCCCAAAACATGCACATTGCTCATAGTCATAATCATGAAAACATACTTGATTTTGCACGGGCTAGTTACAAAACACGAAAAATCATAATCATACTTGTCATACGTGAACTAGCCATGAAAACAATGCCTCTGAGTCGGCCACGATACATAAGCTTGAGATTCATGAAATCATACATAGTTGAGTAAAATCATCATAGCTTGAGAAACATAAGTTCATAAGAGATTCTTACAGAAAACATGCATTCATAATCATAAAAATGGATTGAATCATAAGAGAATTGAGTTCACAGAAGATCATAAGAGATTTCATCAAAATTGGGTCTTACCCTAGAATTTCCATAAAATATGATTGGAGACTTGAATTCATGAGATTGAGATGAAATTGGGCATGATGGTGGAAGAAATCCCCCATTCATGACCCTACATACCTGGGCTTAAAGAGATCTTGCTAGGGTTTGAAACCCAAGAGAATTGGAGAAGAGAGAGAACCTTGATTGCTTGAGGGCTTGAGAGGATTTGATCTTCAATTTGAGGTGTTAGGAGTAGAATGAGGGTTAGGAATGAATAAAACCCTATAATACACCCTCTTAGGAGCTCAAAACGACTTAGTTTAGGAGTTTAGTACATGGGAAGTATATAAATACCCTTAATGACTCAGAGAAATTCACCCCGGCAGTCATAACGGGTCACATAACGACCCGTTAGTGGACTTGAGGGGTCGTCACATGCCACACGTTACCATTGGGGAAATTTTCAACTTTTTGATCTTCTCTTAACGCCTCCACTTAACGTTTCGTCATCACACTTAAAGGATCTTTCAGCCGTTAAGACTCTTTGAAACCACCATTTTCACCAACTTCTCACACTTAACAACTCACTTCACGGGTTATCAAGTGTCCTAACGGGTCACTTGACGACTCGTTCTGTGATCTGGTGCGAATTTTCCTGTTTTCTCCGTTTCATGCTTCGGGTTTGATCTTATGGATTTTTGGGATATTATAGGCATTCCAGATAGAAATTCTGAGGTATTTTTTCTTGTAATTTCAAATGCTGCTTCTATCAACATACTGATTCTGTCTTCAAGAAAAATAAACAAAGAGAATGATTCTAAAAGAAGGCAGAATTTTAAAAGAGTGAAAAATTATTCCTAATCAAAGCTTTGTTTATGAACAGCATCTTGCAGCATCTAGAGGATATGAAGACATCTCTTTTTTCCTTATCCAAGAACATGTCGATCTCAATGCTTCAGGTAAGTTTTAAAATCTGAACTTAACCGGTGAACTTCCTTGTTTTCAAATACTTATTGCAACTCATGCTTTTTGCCAACTAGACAACTTTGGTAACACACCTCTCTTCGAAGCTATCAAGAATGGACACGATCGTGTTGCTTCATTACTTGTTAAGGAAGGTGCTTTCTTGAAGATTGAAAATTCTGGTAGCTTCTTGTGTATGTTGGTTACAAAAGGGGATTCAGATTTACTGCGAAGGCTGTTGTCCAATGGTATTGATCCAAACTCCAAAGACTATGACCATCGAACACCACTCCATATAGCGGCTTCTCAAGGATTATTCGCGATGGCGAGATTGCTTCTGGGAGCTGGTGCTTCAGTTTTCTCAACGGATAGGTACCAGTTAAATCTTCATTTACATTATTATAGTCACTTCTTAAAACAGTATGCAATCTTTACTTTAGAGCAAGCTAACTTTTGTCATAAACTATAGATAGACTTGCATGCTTAACGTGTTGGGAAACACAAAATTTACATTATGTTGTTTCTATCAGTAATTGGGGATTAACTTTTTTTCCTTGTTGATTGTTGAATCTTGCATCATGGTCCAAACAGAGTGAAATGGATTGTGAAGATGCATATAGTCAACCCTGACTAGCTTGGGATTGAGGCGTAATTATGTTCTAGAATCTTGCATCCTTTAACCTATGGACATTTTGTGATTGGAGAAGGTTTTCTACTTTAGTTTTTATCGTCTGTGACATTTACAAAGTTGAGATCGTCTTTTTATATACGATTATCCTGACATCTAATCTCTAACTTTTGCACTTGCTAATTTTGATTATAATTCCCAATCAATTTGAGATCACATCAATGCTTGCTTATTTTTAATCATGTGTTCTTCAGTTTAAATGGAGAAATTGATCTTTTCCCTTTTCCATTGGCATTGAATTGTTGAGAATATGAGGCATGCATGTAACAAAGTCAACTTCTCAATCTTCTCATCACTGAATTTAAAGTTTCACTAATTGCTTTTAATATTTTTCCTGTCATCGACTAAATGAGGAGACGAATCAAGAATGAGAATGACTTCTCAAAGGTGAGAAGATCTTGACACAATTTTCTTGAGGTCAAACCTGTTCTTTTGTTAATCTTGTTGACGACCTAGGTGAGATTGTTGTCAAGTCCATCCCAGTTCAAGCTCAAAATGCCTTGAATCGTACATGATTATGGGTCACATGGGTAGTTAGTTTCCATGTCAAACTTATTAGATGCTTCGTCAGTTCTTTCTTTTCTTGAGCTTGGTGTGTCTTTCCTTCAAGTTTTCAGGCTAATCGAAGTGAATTGATCATTGTGGTTGCTCTTTCAAAACATTACATTGTACTAGCTGAATTGTGCGTATCTGTACTCATATTGCAAGAATGGCTAGCTGCTCAAAACTTAAAGGAAACTTGTTATATTGCAGATGGGGAAATACTCCATTTGATGAAGCTCGACTAAGCGGAAACAATCAGTTGATCAAGCTTCTGGAAGAAGCAAAATCAGCTCAAATATCAGAATTTCCTAGAGTTACACATGAGATCTCAGGTATTGCAGAAGCAACACCGTCACCAAAGGCAGCGGAATATATTTCATTTTAGGAGATTAAATATTACCCTTCATGTGGTACCACTGCTTATTACATCTAGGAGACTCCCTTGCTCCACTTGCTCCCCCTTTACTACTCATGTAGAACAAAGGCCAAGAAACAATAAAAAGTAACTTGAAGAGGAACAAGAAAGAGGTCAACTGAATGTTCATTACTACCTGATCATTACTCTTCTTCCAAAAAAGCTGAATAATGGGGGCTGTAACTTCTTTTCAACCAAAGTTCCTCTTGTCACTAGCCACATTGTTACTTGTCACCAAAAAAAAAATATTTTATTAGTTATGCTGTTTCAAGCTTGCTAACCATATAATCTCTGTGATAACAGAAAAAAAGCACCTGCTGAAGTGCACTGTATTCCCTTTCCACCCATGGGAGCCCAAGGACCTCAGGAAACATGGTATTGTACTGTGGGTACCTATGAGTATGGAAGAGCTCGTTACTGCAGCTTCGGAACAACTCAACTTCCCATCTGGCTCTTGTATTTTATCAGAAGATGCAGGTAAAATTCTTGATATAGATATGATTTCTGATGGTCAGAAGTTGTACTTGATCAGTGAAACAACTTGAGAATACCTCGTCTATATATAATTACCCTGTGCAGCTTTGGGGTATGTATATTTTGTCAACCTAGTTGAAGATGAAACAAAAATAGTTACTCACTGCTGCTGAGTGATGATGTTGCAAATGAGCATCTTCCTACTGTAGCAATTTATGCATCTCGACTTAAGTGTTGTTTGTATTGATTTAGTGCTTGTACCATGCAATTTCAATTTCTGCTGTTGTAACCTGAAGTTTAAACTCTACCATACAAGGCAGTTTTTGCGGCAGGATGCCATTACTGCATTGTGTACTACAGTTGTCAAAAACTTGAGCTGAGATTCCATGTTCTGTTGGCATTTTTCTACTTACTCCAATTGTCTAGAAATCCTATATTGACTCTATTGAGGTTTCTGCATTCAATCAACAACAACAACATACCCAGTGTAGTCCCATAAAGTGGGGTGTCGGTACATTGAATCAACAACTTCAAAAATATTCTTATATTACTCTGTTAGTGTTTATATGTCATGATTAAACTAAATTTTGACCACATGGGTTGAATTTTTGGAAACCCCATGAAAGTGGTGGTTAGCTTACCAATAGACAAAACAATGTGCTATGTCATATGCTTATTGTCTTTATGTGGTGCCCCCATAAAATGGCTTCAGTCTTTCCCCACTAATTCTGGTGGATTCTAATTCAGCTCTCTGTAATGGTCAAACCAATTCCAAGCTTTCCTTTTCTAAATTCTAACTCCTTGATATTATTCCTTCTTGGACAAAGTAATATATACGGTGTTATTAAAAGCCATCGCTTCGTCTAGCGAGAGTTATAGGTGGAGTAATGTGTGCACAAAATGATCCAAACTGGCAGCCTTCGGATTCATTGAATCTCAACTTGGAGGGGTTGGATTAGTATTGGCATTATTGTCCATTGATGCTGAAATTAGTAATTGTGTGTTTCACTTCTCGCTTTTTGCTTCAATCCCAGACCTTGTTCCTCTTTGGCTCTTTTCGCTTTAAAAACACATTTGTTCTAACTATTGCTTGGAAATGGTTTTTTTCCAATTGCAATGACCTAATTGACCTATTACTCCAATTTCACATTTTCAATATGGGTTGCTTCATCCATGAATTTCAACGCTACAGAGTAAAATCTTATGCTCTGAATATGGAATCTGGTTTTTGGCATTATCACCATAAGCTAAACCAGGGTTTAGTCTACAAACATTACAAACTCATACTCAAGTTACCTCAAACTGTTAGTTTATATCTGGAGATGTCATCTAAAACAAATCGATAATAAAAAAGAAAAAGAAAAAAACATCAGTATTGAAAGAAACCTCCTTCTCTTCTGTTCCTAACAAAGTAAGAAAGTAAAAGAAACATCTAATACTGTCACCAAGAATTCTTGAGTGGCTTCTCCAACAGTGCTGAAAGATACATCTCATTCAGCTCAGGGCCTCTGTCCATCTTTCGCCCAATGACCCACTTGACCTTAATGAACCCGATGCTCTCTATAAGGGGAGCATAGATTTGCTCAAATTGCTCACCAACACAGAAGAAATGGTCAAGCCAGAACAGCCCACCAGGCCGAAGCACCCTATAGATGTCGAAAAATAAGAAGTGGAGCAGTGTTGTTGGTATCCAATTACTCAACACATGCATTGAGTGCACTATATCTAGTGTATTGTCAAAGAAAGGAAGTCTCTGTGAAATGCTTATGTACAAAGGTATGACTCCTCTTGATGCTATAAATGTATTGAAAGGACCATTGAGATTCATTGAAGTTGTTAATATTGTTATGTTCTTTTCTCTCATTCTTACAGCAAACGTAGCCACACCTCCTCCGATGTCAAGTCCTATTCTAATTGTACCAGGCTTCTTAACTGCCAGTACTTCATCAATAGAGAAGTCAAGGCCAGCTCCCTTTGTCGACGACCAACGGTTTTTCTCTCTGCCGTTGAGATCAAAGCAGTCTTTGCAATCATCAAATGCTTTCTGAGTTTTCATCCTGTTGATGAGACATTCATAATTCTTGCAAGTATATGCTGTCCAAACTACAGATGAATCTGATGGTGTAGTCCATAGACTCTCAGGAAGAGGGTAAGGCTCTACGTATTCCTGTTGAGAAGCAGGACGGCATCTGCGTCGAGGGAGAGGCTCACAACCTGTAAAAAGAAGAGAAAGAAGAGATTTTGAGGAACAAATTGCTTAATTCCTTTTCCTACTTACACAATTATAGGGATTATATATACAATCGGACCTCTCTATAACAATCATCTTCTATAATAACATTTCACTATGACGGACAAGTTTCCATTGGATACTACATGTTCTCTAAACAACATTTCGCTATAGCACCCAAAAGTATCCGGACAAGCGACGCCGTTATAGAGAGGTTTGACTGTATAAAACTTTCCTATTTTTACAAGGAAAAACCTCTTTCCACATTAAAAATTTCTTAACTCTTAACACAAACCTTTGAGAAGCAGCTTCTGTCCCAGGAGCTCATCATCAGGGCAAGAACCATTGACTCTGTATGACATGTAACGACGAAGTAAATCCGGAAACATGGTGCAAGGGCGTCCCACCGGAGGGTTGATTTCGTCAGAATCGAAGTTTGTGTTGAATCCTAATGGTAGTTTGTGTGGAGATGTGAAAGCAAGGAACTCAGATGGAAGGTCTAAATCAGTTGCTGGTTTATCAGATACTTGAACACCATCATCAACAACAAAAGGGGTGGCACTATTAGATGAAGCAGTGGCAATGGCTTTATATGTTTGTTGGTATAAAGAACAAGAAGAGATCTTAAAGGTGTTAGAAATGAAAAAAGTGAGGAGATTTGAGGACACAAGAAGGAAGAAAAAGAACAGATTAGAGGAAAAAGATCTTGGCTTATGAGGTGAGTCCATGAGTTTTTTCTTTTGGATAATCAAAGATTTGATCCCTTAAAGTAGAAAATGATGCATAATTATATAGTAGCTGGTATCTATATGCTTATAGATATAATATTCAGCATGGTTATTTTTTTCTTAGTATTTTTCATCCTTAATTAAGGTGGATTATACCCATGCTACCCGTACTAGGTGATGAAGTTTAATTATTGCACGTAGAGGCGAATCTAGCATTTTAAGTTCACTAGTTCAGAGTTAATGTGATCTTATATATCATCATAAAAGAAAACAAGATTAGCTATGGAACCGCCGCTAAATACCTTATCGTTAGATTGTTGATAATCTGTCGCTAAATCACGCTAATCCATCATTAAATAGGATAACATTTTTAATGTTTAGCGACAGACAAGTTCCTCTTCTTCTTTTTTTTTTTTTTTTTTTTTTTGCATATGTATAGCTAGTTCGAGCAGAAAGTAATGAATTTATGATTTATGTGAACTCACAGAATTCGCTTTAGATCCGCCTCTAGTTGCATGAAGGGATAATTTGGTCCTTTTCACAACTCATCTATGAACTTAATTACAGGTCTTTATACTGTCAATAATAAATTAGTGCATTTGTAGGAGGTCAACAGAATGTGAAGCACAAAGAAGTCCTACTTCATAAACTATACATTTATTTCATCACTAAAATCCAAGATTTGTTATTTATGGTTTATTAATATGAGAACTAAGAGGCAAAAATAGGGCAACTGGCACATTTCCAGCTTTAAGATTGACTTGTGCATTTTTTTAATTTTTCATTTTTTTGTTTATATAATACTATAGTCTAGTTTCAAATGTACAGTCAAATTCATTACACAGTGGAAGCATTTATTTGAAAATTTAATGGCGGTTATAATGAGGCGCTGTTATATATGTATAATAGCATATGAAGTTTAGATCTTATTTAGCAATTGTAAATAAAAGTACGCAAAAATTTAGAAATGTATTTGTTAATCAATTTAACCAAAAATAAATAAATAAATAAAAAGAGTATGAAATGTAAAAGAAACAAATACCAATAGCTTTTCCTCCGGAAGTTACCAACATAACTGGTGCACAATTTTAATATAATTTTTTTCTTTTAGATAATAAATGACATCAATGATGATTACCATAAATATTGTATACGTAATATATTTTTTGCAAAATATTATTACACAATATTTGAGTATGACTGTTATGCAGGGGTAATTTTATAAAGAGTGTNGCCAGCCAGGCACCAGATGTGCTTAGGCTCACCAGTTTAGCAGTCCAGGTCCTAATAGGGCACCAGGTGCCAGTCATACCCCCCAAGGCGGGGCGTGATAGATCCAATCATCCCGCGATAGATTTTCTCATCAATATTTTCCAAATATATTGAATTTAAGACACTTTTAAGGACTCATAGGAGTCCCAACAAATTTTTCTTTTTCCAAATAAAATCTTTTTATCATCTCCTTGGTGTAATTGGTTTAACTGATAAAGGTTCATTTAGTCGACTGGCGTATTTGCAGTCCTAGTAAAAATGTTAGTTCTCCAGTCACACTCATCTCAAATTCTCCTGTCATTAAATATGTGAAACTTTTATATTGAAAGGGTCAGAATTGTCAAAGATAATGTCATCTACATATATTTAATCATTAAAATGTTAGAGGAGGATAGTTGAATGAAAAGATTTGTATCGATTTTTCCTCTTTGAAAGTCATTTTTTATTAAAAAGGAACTTAACTATTCGTACTAGGCTTTAGGAGCTTGTTTGAGAGTATAAAGAGTTTTAGAGAGTTTTTAAAGATGGTCAGGGCAAGAGAAATTTTCGAAACCAGGAGGTTGTTTTACAAAAACTTCATCTTTTATGAACCTGTTTAAAAAAACACCTTTGACATCCATTTAAAACAGTTTAAAATATTTAAAGATAGTTATTCTCATCGTATAGTGATACGACCAGTGTCTTTGAAAGTAGATAATGATCCTATATATTGTGATTAGCTACTGCAAGTAAATAGTGATTATGTATGTTGTGGTTAGCTATTATGCGATAAGTTGAGATTATACCACAGTATTACTCGTCGAGACAAGGAATGTTGAGTGTGACTACTGCTAGGAGCATCATAGAGACTTCCCTGTTCTTTTGCTTACAGTATTAGTAGAATTCTAATGTTTTTCTATCATGTCAAGGCCTTAGAAGTTTATGGTTAGCTATTGGGCCTGATTTGGTAAGTTGGACAGCATAGGGCGTAGCAGGGCAATATAAGCTTCAGTTTGACGTCTGTATTATCATTGAAGCTTGCCCATAGGCCGCTGGCATACCTTGATGCCTCCAAGGCCAGAATTTAGATAGGATGGTCTTACCTTAGAGTTAGCGGCACCAGGGTTGCCTAGTGAACTGAGTGACAGTCTGCCATATAGTTGTCTACTTTCAGTGATTGTTAGTTTCAGTCGACTTAATGCTTGTCATACAAGTCGCCTAGGAAGTTATCCCATTTGTGCAAGTCAGATAGACCCATGGTTACCATAAGGAGAGAACCTTATTAGTAGTTGGATGTTGGGCCAACGCCCTAGCCTGCTCTTATAGATACCCAGGTACAGGTTGCCGCGAGTGGCTAGGTCCAGATAAACCTGCCTACGAGGCTATGAAATCTGAGCAGACCAAGTTAATGTCTAAGGGACTAGAACCACAGTAGTACAATATTACCTTCAGGCTAAGAATTATAGCTAGCTAACTGTGGAAAGTTAGGGCTGACTGCTCAGGATCATGTCCGATTAGTAGCAGCCCTAAAGTCGTTCTAAGCGAGGGAACTAAATAGTTGGTCGCTTGCGACCTTACTATTTGATTATGAGCTATCATTGTCCTAGAATGACATTTAGAGTATCGTTTAGGCCACTCCAAACCTCGCCCTATTCTGTCTAGACCATTAGAGATTATGATCACTGCCAGGACCCTCTGATCAGGTGTAGGCACACGGGGTGTGCTTGTTGGCAGCTATACAGACTATTCTAGGGGCGAGTAGCGGTCACATTAGGCCTTAAGAGCTAGATATGCCTTTTGAGTGGCTAGATTAAGACTAAAATATAGCATATTGATTGGGATTGATCCCACCTAGGATAGCCTTCCATTGACCAACTTTAGGGTTGCTAACTGTGTCATCACCTACGGGGCTATTGATCGCTCAGAGGAGCTATATGATGTTGCTCAGAGGAGCTATGCGATATACGACGGAACCACACTCAAGCCTAGGCCATATTTACGTCCATCCACGTATGGACCTCTTTTTATACTGTACTGGCATTACTGATCCTCCATCGAGCCTTGTGTGCCTAGGGTGTAGTTACAAGAGCCTAGTGGGCTCAGTTACAAACCTCGAGGCTAGGTAGGTTGGGTATAGTACTGGTAGAATCATAAGGACCTTGTTAGGGGTATATAGATTGACTTGTACTTGTCAGGGCTTATGGGGGCCCTGATAGGCTGTTTCTGTGTTGCTTGCACCTTCTAGGCTTATGGGGGCCAGATTAGGTTCTTGTTTGTGTACTTGCTTGCTAGATATAGCTTATGAATGTATAGTTATGCAACTTTAGTTCATCTTCGTGTAGCAACCTACTAGATGCAAGTTATGGGTAAGAAAGCTTACAAGTTAACTTTTGCCCCTTCTTACTTTTCATTAGCAGTTTTTTATCAGTTTCTATTCAAACTTTTATTAATGTCTTACATATTCAGTACATATTGTACTAACACCCAACTATGGGGCGTTTCATACTTGCCTGCAAGTTTAGACAGACAGATTATGGGATCTCCTAGCAGCTATTCAATGTCAGTAGATTGGCCAGCTCCTTTCATTCTGAGTTACCAGGTTGTAGAGGTTTATCTGTCTTTTATTTGTATAGCAGTTGGGTAGGTTGGGGCCTTGTCCCGACCAATATTTTCACTCTTAGAGGCCTGCAGGCTACAGTTTTAAGTTAGTTGTCTATATTGTCCATGTGGGGCATATATATGTTCAGTTCTGTATGTTGGTCGTGTGGGGCCTAGTATAACTTTCAGTTAGTAGCCTTTTCAGCTGTAGTGNTTTAATGGATTTTAAGCCTAATGAAATCAGTTTCCGGGTAGATAATGTATGTTGGTCGTGTGGGGCCTAGTATAACTTTCAGTTAGTAGCCTTTTCAGCTGTAGTGTTTAGATGAATGCCTAATTTTTATTCGGTTATAACTAGACAGCATGGTGGTCTTGTTGGCCTGCTAGAATCCCTTTTATTGTTATGTTAACTAGGTTAGTTGTTTTCTTTTACAGGTGATATGTGGCCTTGCTGGCCTGAGGCTATGTTTACAACCGAGATATAGCAATTTGTTTTCTTGATTTTGAGTCGTTGGTAGGCACCAGAGGTGCATATGCCCAGCCAGGTCAGCCCAGATCCCAATATGGCATTAGGTTCCAATCATGCCTCCTAAGGTGAGGCGTGACAAAACTATCTAATATTATATAAGGTCGGCCGATGATGCCTACTAGTACTGTGTCATGTATTGACCCTACCCCTGCATTCTTTTCTGAGTATAGAGTTCGAGCCCGACAGTTTTTCACGCCATCATCTGGAAGTTAAAAGGTGAGTAGATGAGGACGCAATTCACTCCTTCGTTACAGATGTCCTTTTTTAAGACATTTGGACACTTTATTTCATTTTTAGTTTTAGTTTTTTAGCTTGTGGAATCAGACGTCTTGTGCAATGAAAATCAGGTTCTGGGAAATTGGTTATTTAGTTTTGGTATGTGCAGTGTAGTGATCTGAAATAATATTTTTTAACATAATAGTTGATTTTTTTATGGATGTTTTAATTTTGGGGTCACTTGGGAATTGTTATCAGGTTTCACTAGTTCACCCACCGGAGGGTTAGTGTGGGTACCAATCACGGCTATTTGGGTCATGACAAAGTTGGTATCAGAGCTCTAGGTTCATTAATCTCATTGCACTAACATGGATCTAGTAGAGTCTTGCAGATCGGTGCAAAGACGTTCGTAACTTATCTTCGAGAGGCTACATGACTTTAGGAAAACTCCCTCCTTTCCTTTTTTGCGATTACTTGATTCCAATTGGTATTTGATGATCCAAATTGGTATCTAACAATTTTTCTTCTTTCCTTCTCAGATAGTGAGAACCCGTGTAAATGGTAATAGAGACACAACACCCAAGCTGACAATGGCAGCCCCAATTGTAGTAGAGGAAGGGGCAGAGGTCATGGCCAGAGACCCGCTGCGGCTAGAGGAGGGGCCCGTGCTCCTGCTCCAATCAGTAAGGGGACTGCATCTCCCGTGCCACCAGCAATACAGGAGCGGATGGAGGTTGAGGTCGAGGTCCTAACGCAGGGAGAAGCTCCTACCGAGCCAGAGTCCTCAGAGGTCCTAGATCAGGTCCTCAACTTTCTAAGTGGCCTTGTGGGCATCGAGGTAGCGCCAGTAACTCCAGTAGGACAACAGTTAGGAATTAAGCATGCAGTTGCTGTGGCCCCGCGGATTGATGACATATCAAAGGCTGTGATGTTCCCGAGGCCAGTGGCAGGACCGGTGATGACAGGGGAAGAGCACGACTTATTTTGGAGGTTCATCAAGATGAAGCCTCCCACCTTCTACGGCACAGAGGCAGAGGACGCCTATGAATTCATCATAGATTATCACAAGAGGCTCAATAATATGGGAGTGGTGGAGAAGTACGGTGTTGAGTTCGTCACCTTCTAGCTGATGGGGGATGCAAAGCTCTGGTGGAGGACTTTCGTGGAGTGCAGACCAGTAGGGTCACCACCGTTGTCGTGGACCCAATTCTACTCCACGTTCCTAGAGAAATATGTACCCCGTACTCTGAGGGATAGGAGACGAGATGAGTCCACCATCATCAAGTAGGGGAGTTCATCAATTGCTGCATACGAGGCTCGATTTCACTCTTTTTCTAGATATGCTCTACCCTTACTGCCCATCGAGGAGGAGAGGATAAGTCCATTTTTAAAGGCCTGAATGTGGGTCTCCAATTAGTAGCTCTGCAGATGGTCTCTTCGGGTAAGACTTTTCAAGAGGTGGTAGAGTACGTGAAGTCAGTTGAAGGGGTGAGGCAGGAGGGTTATGCTAGAAATGTCGAGAAGAAGGCTCGGAGAGTTGGCTCTTTCAGTGGTTCTTATGTGAAGGCTCCAGCACCACAGGGTTTCTCTGGGCGCCCTATTCAGTCTACCATACAAGTGTCAGCCACAGGTCCACCAGGGATAGCTACGCGACTATCAGATGCAATTGGGGGTTCTCAAATGGTTCGTTCTAATTTGGGGCTTAACCTATTTCTTCTATTCTAGCTTAGAGACCAGTTATTGAGAAGGTCTTCCATGAGTGTGGTGAATATGGACACATCAACAGATGGTACCCCATATTCAGATAGGGCGAGCATATTGTTCCCCATCTTGCTGCTCGAGCTCTAGCCTCTATCGGAAGAGGAGGCGGTGCTTTCAGTTAGGATTATCCACAGATGGGATGATGTGTCCCGCCGGATACTAAAGGTGGTATTCAGTAGGATAGAGGACGTGCTCTGGTGGGTAGGGGTGGCACCCAAGAAGGTAGAGGGGAGGCACAACCCAACGGAGGTTGTTCTCAGGCGGGTAACTAGGCTCATTTCTATGTTTTTCCTAGTAGACCGAAGGTAGAGGCTTCAGACACCCTCATCACAGGTATGATCTTCGTGGCTGATAGAATGGGTATTGCGTTGTTTGACTTGGGCTCTACATTCTCTTATGTGTCTACTTATTTTTCTTTGGGTCTGAATGTTGTATATGATGTGCTTAATACTCCTATTTGTGTGTCTACTTCTGTTAGGGATTCTATATTAGTGGATAGGGTTGTTTGTGATTGCATTGTTGAATTCATGGGGTTTGACACTCTTGCAAACCTAGTGATCTTAGACATGATTGATTTTGATATAATTTTTGGAATGAGTTGGTTGTCCCCTTACCATGTCATTCTATATTTCTATGCTAAGACGGTCACTATATCGGGTCTAGAGTCGTCTAGGTTGGAGTTGAAAGGAAATTGTATGCCTACTCCTAAGAAACTTATTTCTTACATTCCTGCTCGTAAGTTGATAGAGCGGGGTTTTTCAGCGTATTTGGTGCATGTTCACGATGCTAGTTCAGAGGGTCCTTCCATAGAATCGATCCCGATTGTTCGTGAATTCTTGAGGTGTTCCCTGCAGATTTTCCCGATATGCTGCCGGACCAAGACATAGATTTTTGTATAGACTTGAAACCAGGACCCCAACCCATTTCTATTCCTCCATATCGAATGGAACTTGCTGAGTTGAGAGAACTCAAGGAGCAGTTGTAGGAGTTGTTAGGTAAAGGATTCATTANGTTGTTAGGTAAAGGATTCATTAGACCGAGTGTATCACCGTGGGGTGCCCCGATTCTGTTTATAAAGTAGAAGAATGGTAATATGCGGATGTGCATCGACTACCGCCAGTTGAATAAGGTAACTATTCGGAATAAGTACCCTCTTCCTCGAATAGATTATCTATTTGACCAGTTATAGGGAGCGGCTGTATTTTCAAAGATTGATTTGAGGTCAGGTTATCACCAGAATTCAGGCTGAAGATATTCCCAAGACAACAACCTTTCAGACCAGGTATGGGCATTACGAGTTTTTGATTATGTCTTTTAGACTCACTAATGCTCCGGCCACGTTCATGAGTCTAATGAACGATAGTTTCGAACCCTACCTAGATTCCTTTGTTATTATGTTTATTGATGATATCTTGGTTTATTCTAAGACCAAGTAGGAGCACGAAAATCATTTAAGGATTGTGCTGGGATTGCTGAAGGAGAAGCAGTTGTATACCAAATTCACCAAGTGCCAATTTTGGTTAGAATCTGTGTCCCTTTTGGGTCATGTGGTTTCCAAAGAGGGAATTCGGGATGATCCACAGAAGGTGGAGGTGTTCAGAAACTGGTCAAGGCCAACTAATGTGACAACAATTTAGAGTTTTGTGGGGCTGGCTAGTTACTACCGTCGGTTCGTGAAGGGATTCGCCTCCATCTCTTCGGCATTGACCAAGTTGACCCAAAAAGATGTTCCCTTCTAGTGGTCAGAGGAATGTGAAGCAAGCTTTTAGAAACTCAAGACTCTGCTAACCACAACACCTATTCTGGTTTTACCCATGGAAGGTAAAGATTTTGTTGTGTATTGTGATGCCTTATGGTGTGGGTTAGGTGTTGTGTTGATGCAGGAAGGACAGGTAATTGCGTATGCCTCGAGACAGCTGAAGGTGCATAAAATTAACTACCCTGCACATAACTATGAGTTAGCAGTGGTGGTGTTTGCACTAAAAATTTGGAGACACTATCTTATGGAGCTCGACATGAGGTGTTCACGGATCATCGCAGCTTACAGTACGTATTGTCCCAGAAAGATCTCAATTTGAGGTAGAGGAGATGTATGGAGTTGCTTAAGGACTTCGACATCACCATCTTTTACCACCTAGGAAAGGCCAATATTGTCACGCCCCGCCTTGGGGGGTATGACTGGCACCTGATGCCCTATTAGGACCTGGGCTGCTAGACTACTGAGCCTAAGCACATCTGGTGCCTG
>JACEIK010000961.1:209167-229252 GCA_018107945.1 Datura stramonium | reverse complement strand
CTACACAACACTGCTGCGCGACCAGGTGTGCGAAGCGGCACAGAGACTGCGCGATGACATGCATGACGCGCAACCCTTCTTGCGCGATGCAGTGCGCGACGCACAACCCTTCTTACACGATACAGTGCGCGACGTGGCAAGCTTGTCGAATTTCCATCAAAATTGAAATCTCACTTCAACTAGGAAAAGGAGCTACAAATCCCAAACCAAATTCATGAAGGAACAAAGAAGGCAGAAATCTACTATTATAAATACCATTTTATTTCTTTTTAATACAGATGTCAAGACATAAGTTTAAAAACATGATTTAAGAAGATAAGTCTTGGATTTAGACGTTCTATTTCAAAAACGCTTTGAGACAATTGGTGAATTGTTCTTCTTTATTGTTGCAATAATCAAGTAAGTTTCTTCCTATCATTATTGTAAGTATTAATTTATGCTTTTGTCTATGAATGCTAATAATCTACTTATAAACACGAGAGGCTAAAACTACCACAACTAGGGTTGTGGGAACCATGACAAATTAACACACATAGGTAAAATACTTTGTGATTCTTGAACGGGGTTTATTTATGTATTGTTTCTTCCTTCGTTTTAATTGATTTTTATCGGTTGCAAATGTTAGAACTTGCCTTATTCTTACTTACCAGACCAAGGAGGTAGTGAATGCGAAAAGGGATTAACAACGGAAATTTAAGGCTATCAACCCTCATCTAATAGCTTGACCTTGTCGGGGAATAGCTAATCCGATATAGAGGGTAAGGGTTAGTGAACCATACACCCGTAGACAGACCAAGTTGCATGGTGATAAACATCTAAATAGGGGACCAACCATTTAGGTGAAATTAACTTACCGATATTGCATGCTAAACACCAGAATAGATCACTAGTATAAAACGCCTTGTGGTTATGAAGTCATGGGGAACACTTACCCTAATTAGTTGCATTAATTTTCATACAAAAATCAATTTCCAAAATAATTATTTATTACTTTTACAAATTGCCCCTCTTAGGAAATAATTAACTAAACAGCTTAAGCACTAGCATTCTTCTACATCCTTTCGTATTCTCTGTGGGATCGACCCCAACCTCTAGTTGGGTTCTTTAATGACAACGTCCGTTTCATACTTTGTAAGGAGGTGCAGTTTGAGCGTTATCAATCATGTCTAGGCCTAGATGGCACACTCAGCGCTGAAGACACTGGGGCTGATGATCTATGGAGGGTCTGCTATCGGTGCCCCCCACTGGACCTATGCTGAGAGAATCTGTGGTCCTCAGTCCTGGAACTCTTGTCTCCCTCTCCAGCGAGTGTCACGCCCCATCTAGGGAGGCATGACTGGCACCTGGTGCCACACTGGCAACTAACTGATCTGGCTAGGCTTATGCACGTTTGGTGCTAGCTTGCGACTCAATTCAAGAAAATAATGAGCTATATCTCGGCTGTAAATACAGCCTCTGGCCGGCAAGTCCGTATAGCCACCTGTAAACGAAAACAACTAACCACCAACAGGCAACAGAATGGATTATATGGCGGCCGACAAGGCCACCATGCTGTGTAGTTATAACAGAAATGAAGACAAACTACTATCCTAGGCCCCACACGAATAACATACGAAACATAACTGATTAAGGCCCCACACGACCAACATACAACTAACTAACTGACGACTGTAGTCTGCAAGCCTCTAAGAGTACAAATAGTGGCCGGGACAGGACCCCGACTTACCCAAACTGCTATATAACGAAAATACAAAAATCTCTACAATCTTGCAACTCCGAATGAAAGGAGTTGACCCAACTGCGGACTCTGAATAGCTGCTACTGGGAATCTTGAACCCTGTCTGTCTAAACCTGCAGGCAAGTAATGCAGCGCCCCATATTTGGGCGTCAGTACAATATGCACCGATTATGTAAGGCAATAGATAAGCTGATAAAGACTGGAAGTGAATAGAAAGAAGTGCAGAAAGATTAACCTATACGGCTGCTGATTCGTAATCTACATCTAACCAACACTACATGTACGTAAGCTAAGACTGTATAATTACACATTTATAACTATAACTAGAAGACAAGAATACAAATAAGAACCTCACCTGGCCCCCATAAGCCGGAAGATACAATAGACACAGAATAACTCGTTCAGGCCCTATAAGCCATGGCGAGCACATCTCAATCTATATACCCCTACCCAGGTTTCTATGACTCTATTGGTATTGTAGCCAACCTACCAGTCCCCCGGGTCTACAATTGAGCTCGCTGGGCCCCTGAACTGTAGCTATTTCTGAGTCCAGTAGACTCCTGATATATGCACCTCGGGCACCAGGCTCGACGGGGATGTGTAGAGCCAACCACAACATACAATAGCCCACCTATTGGAATGGGCTGTATGAGGACCTCGGGCCTCATCTTTGCCCCTCGCGGATGACATACCACTCCTTGGAGCGACGTCATCTAGCCTCTCGCGGGTATCGACACAGCTAGTAACCCTGGGGTGGTCATGGATGGCTCCTAAGTAAGGGAAACCCCAACCAAGATTATATACTATAATCTCAATATAGCCACTCAAAAGCGTATCTGGCCTTCTGGGCCTAACGCTACCGCTTCTCACGCCTAGAATAGACTGTAAGGTTACTAGCCGGCACACCCCATGCACCTATATCTGATCAGAGGATCCTAATAGTGATCACGATCTCTAATAGTCTGGACTGAATAGGGAGAGATCTAGAGTGGTCCAACACAACTCTCTATATGTCTTGCCCGGACATCTATAACTCATAACGACTGTGGGGTCACGAATGACTAACTACTTTGTGCCTTTGATTAGGACAACTGTAGGGTTGTTACTTACTAAACATGCTTTTGGGCGGTCATCCCTAATCATCCACAGGCAGCTTACTAACATTCTTAGCCGGAGTGTAGTGCTGTACTAACACGGTGCTGGTACTTTAGACCCTCTCTGGGTTTGGTCCAATCTTATATGACTTTTCTGGGTGATTACTAACCTTAAAGACATGCCTACATAGACTTAGCCGCTCACGACTATCTATGCATAAGTATCTTCTAAAAATAGGCTGGGGCGCTGGCCCTGTTTCTATCTACTAATAAAGTCCCCTTCCTTAGGGTACCCACGAGTCTATTTTACCTAGATGACTGGACTGGCTTTCTGATAATCTGTAGGATGAATGCTAAGTTAACTAGGACTGACAATTACTGATAGTAGCTAACTAGATGGCAGGCTGTCACCCAACTCACTAGACAACCCTAGGATACTTACTCTAAGGTATGGCCTTCCTTTATGAATTTCTGGCCCTGGGGCGTAAAGGTATGCCAATTGCCTCTGAGCATGCTTTTCTAGCCACACGGCACCAAACTGGTAGTTAAACCACCTAGTTGAGCCTATAGTGCTCAACTTACTAGCTTAGGCTCGATAACTCTCGCGAGCTCCTAAGGTCTAGGCCTGACAACAAACATAGAATTCTAATAAAATCCATATATGTTTTCTATCAGCTAACCAAAATTTATATAACTCTAATCTACGGATAGCAGCTAATCATAGCATGTCTGATCTCTATACCAGCAACAACTAATTACAATATGTCTAATCACAATCTAATGGTAGTTACTATCTACAACATATGAAATCATCATTTATGCTCTGGATCATAAGTCGTAACACTGTACGACGAGTATACTTGCCGAGGGTTAAGCCTTACATACCTTTATTGTCGTTTCCCGGATAACCGACGAGTTTCAACCTAGATTCGTCAACTCTTTCCTGCTGTAACCATTATATTGGAAGAAAGAGATGAATTTCAATGCCAAATTCGTCTTGAAACGATAACTTTATATATAAATATTAGCTATATTTCAACTTAATCAAACACGGTCGAAAACTCGTAATTTCTCAAAAGTCCAGAAGGGAGAAATGCTTACTTGAAGCATGTAATCGTATAGAAATTAGTTTGGAGCAATTCCAACAACTTTATCTCAACGGGGTTATAATTTTCCGAGCGAATTTCATGAAAATAACTCTGTAGTAACGCTCCCTGTAGGCTTAAACTTTGATACCCAAAGTTAATTTAAATTTGGACGGTGTTTCATAGCGTAAATAGGCAAAAATTATTTGATTCCCTCGATTTTTCTCTTCACTGACCGAAGCTCTTCTTTGGAAATGAGATGAATTAAGACAAAAGGCTATATATTTATAGGTTAGGCCGGTGGACAGGGGGGCGCCCCACGCCTCTCAAAGCGCCAAGGTGCCTGGTGCCTCACGCCTCTCAAGGCGCCAATGGCCTGGTGCCTCGAGCCCCTGAAAGCTCCAGTCGCCTGGCGCGCCACGCTAGCTGGTTTCCTGCTAGCTAGTGCGTCGCGCTGGCCCTATGCGGCCTGGCCTCGCTCGACCCGACTTTCGAGAATTCTCTACATGCATCGTACTCTCTTTATTTATCTCAAACTCATGTGTACGCTTACTATTCATTTATTCTTTTCACGGGGTGTAACATCCTCCCCCCTTAGGAATATTTGTCTTCGAATGTCTTCTTTAGGCTTAACGGGCTTAATTTTTTTTATCCATTGCCAGGGAAATTTTGACAGAGTCTCCCCTATAATATGGACTATCTGAAAAACCTCAATTGCATAGTCTGGATCAATTATGGGACAGATGAGGATATCTGGATCGCATATCGTCCTCAGCTTCCCAGGTCGTCTCTTCTCTATTCTTATTCTTCCACAATAGTTTAACTGAGGCTACATCTTTAAGTTCTCAATCTTCGAACTTTCTAATCTAGTATGGCAATTGAAACCTCTTTATAAGTTAGTTCCTTAATAACTTGAATGTCCTCAACAAGGCACAACTTGGGACGGGTATCTTATATGTATTCCACAACATTGACATGCAAAAGACTTACTGGACCAATTTCGGTTCTGAAGGCAATTGTAGCCCGAATATATAATATGGCCAATGAATCTAAGGCTAAGCTTGCCTTTTCTCTAATTCTCGTAATGCCCTTCATCGTGAAACGGCTCCTTAACTGTCTACGCTGTACGTTAGGGTAAGACTTCCGACAAATCCTGGGCTATCGGTACCCATTTCTTGGTAAGTTTAACTTCTTTTGTCTGTCTGTTATAGTGTACCCTAGTTCACTACCTTTGATTTATCTGCTTCAGGTCATCATATAGAGGGCCTATATCTCTATTCGCAACAGATCTCTAGCATTTGAACGAGTGCTCTATTTAGCTATTTGTTTAGGGACGAGGAGTCATATTCAACTTAACATGCATCCCAACTTATTCTGAAAGCCTTTATAAAACTTAGTTGTACGTTGTGCCTTTTTGTCAGAATTTGCTAAATACTTGGGCTTGACGCAACCGAACTACTCTTTAAGCATTTAGTTCAGCATAACCTTTAACTGAAATAAAACTCACCTAGCAAAATATGAATTGACCTTGTTAGCCTTTCTACACCGACTCAAGTGAGGTCAATTTACACCTGGTACGAGGTAAACTTCTAACTGTGATTAAATTGACTATTCTCCATTCCTTTTGCAAGCACGACCATCTCCTGGATTGGCCTGCTCGGTTTCTGCTGTCCAATCTTCCCTGGTTGGTCATTGAGGCTCTACGCTATAAATCAATAATGTATTCCTCTTCTCATGCCATCAGTAGGTCTTTCTTATAGCCTGATACGTTTTCATTAAACTCTAGGTGAAGGGAATAACATACATGATATACCTTAGCTAGAATCTGATGACGAAGTTCGGTCACCTTTGGGAGACAGAGGCAGCCTCTGGGTCTTTTGACTTAATCCCTTATTATCTTAAAGGCCAATAACTTCCTACTGGGCTTGGTCTATGGATTGTACTAAGTTAAAGTCTCCGTGCCGTTGCTCCTCTACCTCTACAACTGGTGATGATATTGTCGTATTCTGGGTTACAACTTCATTATCTTTTTAACTATTAGCCCGATGCTCCTTTCTCTACATTCAGGAGTGGTCCTACACTCTGTCAATTTACTCTTAGCTTGGGGTGATTTTATTTCCCCAGAGTCAGATACTCGTGCCTTTCCCTTTACTTTCATGGGCTGAGTTCTGGAGTTTGTGCCCTCCGCCCCATATTGTTAAAGACACTACAGATCAAGTCTGTTGACCTGTATCATTTTGACTCGTACTTGGGCCAAATTCGCTCATATGATCTTTTGTCCTTCGACATAACCAACTAGGTCCATAGCCATTATTCTGCAGGTACATTCTACTGTCATTAACACACTGCAGCAGATCAGCCTAATTATGACCTGAGCTTTACTGTTGCTAGGGGTTTATCACTTGTAGACTCTCACACGTACTTTGAATGCTACTGGTAGTCTTACCTGCTCTCCTAATTTACTACCATGAAGGTATAGACAATTTACTTAAATGCCAGGGGTCTCCACCACTTCCTGACACTTCCCGAAGTCAACAAATCCAACCTTCCTTTGCCATTTGCTCTATGAAACATCGCCTCAATTCTTACGCTCTTTGCTACACTGAAACCAAAATTGGGAGGCGAGAATAGACTTTTCTTACCACAATGGGAATGAAGTATGGAACTGTGCAACATTCGAAGGGTTGGAGGCAAGAATCCTGCAATTCCCTCTCTTTTTCATGCTATTTAGGTAATTTAATGTTAACTGTCGCCCTTGCCAGATCTTGTTTGATCTAATAGATAAGTCGACTCGTATATATGCTATACTCCTGACCTTCTACTCTGAGGTTATCAAAAGAACTGGGGACAGTGTTAGCATATCTACTACCTTATGAGATTCCTGGTGCCCCAGGAAGATAGTAAGAAAATTAAAAGACATTCGCCTTCATCCTCAAACTGGTTGTCCCCCAACTATGGTATCACACTGGTACCTTTTCCTGCAGCAGCTAACTGGCGGCTAGCTGGAGTCTGTCTCATATTGGACCTCATCCTAGACAGACATAGCGACAAAAGCTTAGGGACTCAACCCTGTATAACTCGGCTCTATAGCACGATTTGAGAAGAAGAAAGGGTAACCATACTATTATGCCTCATAGCCTCCTGCTTATAGAATGCGGTGCACAACACATTTATAAGCAAGAATCTACTAGACATGGCTTGCAGACTCCCTAGGATACGACCTACTATGATACCAATTTTGTTACGCCCCACCTGGGGAGGCATGACTGGCACCTGGTGCCACACTAGCAACTAACTGACCTGGCTAGGCTTATGCACGTCTGGTGCCAGCCTGCGACTCAATTCAAGAAAACAATGAGCTATATCCCGACTGTAAATACAGCCTCTAGTCGGCAAGGTCGTATAGCCACCTGTAAATGAAAACAACTAACCACCAAAAGGCAACATAATGGATCCTATGCGGGCCGACAAGGCCACCATGTTGTCTAGTTATAACAGAAATGAAGACAAATTACTATCCTAGGCCCCACACGGCCAACATATGACTAACTAACTAACGACTATAGTCTGCAAGCCTCTAAGAGTACAAATAGTGGTCGGGATAGGGCCCCAGCCTGCCCAAAATGTTATATAACTGAAATACAGAAATCTCTACAACCTGGAAACTCCAAATGAAAGGAGCTGACCTAATTGCGGACTCTGAATAGCTGCTACTGGGGATCCTGAACCCTGTCTGTCTAAACCTGCAGGCAAGTAATGCAACACCCCATATTTAGGCATCAGTATAATATGCACCGAATATGTAAGGCAATAGATAAGTTGATAAAGACTGGAAGTGAATAGAAAGAAGGGCAGAAAGATTAACCTGTACGCCTACTGATTCGTAATCTGCATCTAACCAACACTACATGTACTTAAGCTAAGATTGTATAATTACACATTTATAAACTATAACTAGTAGACAAGAATACAAAACATAACCTCACCTGGCCCCCATAAGTCGGAAGTTACAATCAACACAAAATAACTCGTTTAGGCCCCCGTAAGCCCTAGCGAGCACATCTCAATCTATATACCCCTACCCAGGTTTGTATGACTCCACTTGTATTGTAGCAAACCTACCCGTCCCCCGGGTCTACAACTAAGCCCGTTGGGCCCCTGAATTGTAGCTGTTTCTGAGTCTAGTGGACTCATGATATCTGCACCTCGGGCACCAGCCTCGATGAGGGTGTGTAGAGCCAACCACGACATATAATAGCCCACCCACAGAATGGGCTATATGAGGACCTCGGACCTCATCTTCGCCCCTCGCGGACGTCAT
This sequence comes from Datura stramonium, assembly GCA_018107945.1. Lineage (NCBI taxonomy): Eukaryota > Viridiplantae > Streptophyta > Magnoliopsida > Solanales > Solanaceae > Datura > Datura stramonium. The sequence goes on along the minus strand of JACEIK010000961.1, from coordinate 221,014 downwards.
ACCGCTCTTTGGAGTGACGTCATCTAGCCCCTCGCGGGCATCGACACAGCTGGTAACCCTGTGGTGGTCATGGATGTCTCCTAATTAAGGGCAACCCCAACCAAGATGATATACTGAAATCTCAATCTATCCACTCAAAAGCGTATCTGACCTTCTAGGCCTAACGCTACCGCTGCTAGCCGGCACACCCCGTGCACCTGTATCTGATTAGAGGATCCTGATAGTGATCATGATCTCTAATAGTTTAGACTGAATAGGGCGAGATCTAGAGTGGTCTAACACAACTCTCTACATGTATTGCCCGGACATCTATAACTTATAATGACTGTGTGGTCGCAACTGACTAACTACTTCATGCCTCTGCTTAGGACAACTGTAGGGTTGTTACTAACTAAATATACTTTTGGACGGTCGTCCCCTAATCTTCCACAAGTAGCTTACTAATATTCTTAGCCTGAGGGTAGTGCTGTACTAACTCGGTGCTGGTACTTTAGACCCTATCTGGATCTGGTCCAATCTTATATGACTTTTCTGGGTGATTACTAACCTTAAAGACAAGCCTACATAGACTTAGCCGCTCACGATTATCTGTGCATGAGTATCTTCTAAAAACAGGCTGGGGCGCTGGCCCTGTCTCTATTTGCTAATAAAGTCCCCTTTCTTAGGGTACCCACGGGTCTATTTGACCTGGATGACTTGACTGGCTTTCTGATGATCTGTAGGATGAATGCTAATTCAACTAGGACTGACAATTACTGATAGTAGCTAACTAGATGGCAGGTTGTCACCCAGTTCACTAGACAACCCTAGACTACTAACTCTAAGGTATGACCTTCCTATATGAATTTATGGCCTTGGGGTGTAAATGTATGCCAATGGCCTCTGGGCGTGCTTTTTTGGGCGCCATACTGGTAGTTAAACCATCTAGCTGCGCCCGTACTGCTCAACTTACTAGCTCAAACTCGATAACTCTCGCGAGCTCCTATGGTCTACGCCTGACAACAAACATAGAATTCTAATAAAATCCATTTATATTTTCTAGCAGCTAACCAGAACTTATGTAACCGTAATCTACGGATAGCAGCTAAACATAGCGTGTCTGATCTCTAATTACCAGCAATAGCTAATTACAATATGTCTAATCACAATCTAATGGTAGCAGCTATCTACAACATATGAAATCGTCATTTCTGCTCTGGAACATAAGTCGTAACACTGTATGATGAGTATACTTGTCGAGGGTTAAGCCTTACATACCTCGATTGTCGTTTCCCGGATAACCGACGAGTTTCAACCTAGATTCATTAGCTCTTTCCTACTGTAACCATTATACTGGAAGAAAGAGAAAAATTTCAATACCAAATTCGGCTTGAAATGATAACTTTATATATAAATATTAACTATATTTCAACTTAAAGGAACAGGGTCGAAAACTCATAATTTATCGAAAGTCCAGAAGGGAGAAATGCTTACTTGAAGCCCGTGATCGTATAAAAATTAGTTTGGAGCAATTCAAACAAATTTAGCTCGGCGGGGTTATGATTTTTCGAGTGAATTTCATGAAAATAACTCCGTAATAGCACTCCCTGCAACCTTAAAATTCGATACCCGAAGTTAATTTGAATTTGGATGGTGTTTCGTAGCGTAAACGGGCGAAAATTATTTGATTCCCTCGAATTTTCTCTTCACTGGGCGAAGCTCTTCTTTGGAAATGAGATGAATTAAGACAAAGGGCTATATATATAGGTAAGGCCGGTGGGCAGGGGGTGCCCCGTGCCTCTCAAAGTGCCAAGGTGCCCGGCGTCTCACTCCTCTCAAAGCACCAATGGCCTGGCGCCTCGCCCCTCACAAAGCGCCATCTGCTGAGCGTACAACACATTGCGAGGGAAGTCGATGTCCCGATGGAGCATACCTGTCCTGTAGTCCTTGTCCAAATATCCTGCTATACCATGCACAAATATGCTCACCCGCGTCCGGTGGTCGGTCACTAACTCCGAGGCATACTTAGATAAGCAGGTGAACTCAAGGGCATACTCCTGAATAGTCATCCTCCCTTGCTTTAAATTCACAAACTCGGTTGCTTTCAACTGCCTCATCTCTCGAGGGAAGAACCGATCTAGGAATGCAACCTGAAACTCCTCCTATGTGATTGGACCTTCTCCTGCGACCCTGTTGTCCTTCCCCTGATGGAACCAGATATGCGCAACCCCCTTCAACTGGTAGGAGGCCAACTCTGGGCACTCAACACTACTTACCCCTATAACCTGGGTGATCTTGACAATCTCATCAATGAAATCATGTAGGTCCTCATCTACCTTGACAGAAACTCCGGCGGGTTCATCCTCAAGAAGTCCCTGACTCGAGCCACCGCTGCATTGCCATTTTGCAGAACATGCGCAACGGATTGCTGATTGACCTGAGCGGTCAAGGCCTGCGCAAGCATCTGAATGGCAGCTCGGAACACAACATGAGCGGATGGTTCTGGCGCTTGAGGCTCCTGAACGGGTGGGGATGGCTGATGCTCATGAACGTTTCCATCCTCATGGCCTTCACCACCTCCATTTCTCCTTCCGTTCATCCTTCTAGGAGCCATGATTCTGCAATCGTGAATAGCAAAAATTAGGAGGATAGAAAGGCTTTTCATCGCACGACATAGATCATGAAAGAAGGGAAAATTTCCTAAAATGTCTAGTAGCCTCTTCATTATAGGTGTGGCGCGCTTCACACCCATGAAAAAGACTCTACCTAACGCGGCTTTCAGGCTCCTTAGGACATATCAAAACTATGTCTCTGATACCATGTTTTTCACGATCCGAACGGAGGCCCGGATCGTAGATACGGGACAAGGGACCCCGAGAGACCCCAAGTCGACCCATGACATAAGCATTCAACTATCTCATTCAATAACAGGAAGGAAACATAATTATAAAATCTGCGGAATTTGAACTTGATATAACAACAAAATAATATCTGAATTTAAATACACGTCTAAGTCTGATAAGCCTCTAATCTAGACGAACTAATGGGACAACACCCCCAACTAGCTCAACAATACTGAAACTGAAAATACATCTAAGATAACTGAAAGTATAGTCCTCGAAAGATGAGGACTCACCAATAACGCAGGTGCTAACTCTGATAAGTGACTACGAGCGGGGCTGAACCTGAGAACCGAACCCTGCATCATGAAATGATGCATCATAGAAAGTATGCGGTCAGTACATGGAATGTATCGAGTATGCAAGGTAAGTAAAATCGCTTAAGTAAAATAAGTCATTTTAAAGCAATTCATACACATCATAAGCTTTTAAGAGTAAGTAGAAGACTACATGCATTCATTCTGAAATCGTACTCTTATCATAACGTGTTCATGCATAGTTTTAGAACATCATGACTGACTCAAAAGACTCAAAGCTAAAATGTAACATTTATATAAAAAGCTGAACAATGAGTCATACCTTGCTTTTTGAACATGCATGCATAAGTAATCATTATGAGTAATGAATGTGCAAAACTGAATGATATAGACAGTGGGAGACTCGTCACTTAACTGACATACCACGATAGAGCTTACGTGGTTCCGACTATCACACTCAAGTGGGAAGAGCTATCCCAAACCTTGGAAGGTCTAAGGACGCTACCATGATATCGATATCAAACTGAAGGGCCAATTGGGCTGGGGTGACTTGACAATTTGTTAGGACAGGAAACGACTCGTCGAGTCGCCCGTCAAGTGCACTGGTTAACTGAACTGTCGGGGCTCGTAACAGGGAACTTAACGACTCATCCCCAGTGACCACGACTCGTGGTCACCTCCCATAAAGTACACTACCTTAACATCAATGAAAATCATCCTGCATGCTCACGAATCACCTCACGAGTCATTGGGACAGACCACGACTCGTGGGGTCCCATCCGTTAGGTACACTGGTCATCCTCCTATAGAAATTCCAACTCCACCCTATGATTGACATGAAGACTCTTGGTGGCTGACCATGAGTTGTTCCCTCACTCGTGGGGACCTCACTCCTTCACTTTCCTAGGCCTTCCTAGGCCTCCCCACGAGCCACCTGACGACTCGTGGGGTCTCCTCACGAGTCGTCCCACGACTCATCTTGTGCCTGCAACATCAATTTCCCAATTCTCCCATTTCAACTCCCGAGTCCGATCTTTTAGCTTCCAGGGTATAACATGTTAATTTAATAACTGTGTAGTTAATTGTAACAAAAGTCTAGGCTCATAATAAATCTGGTTAGAATTAAGGCGCACCACTTCAATGTGACTTATTTATTGAAGCCATGCTTGTAGGAATTCCTTTCTATTAACCTTTCAAGACTTGGTTTAATCACTGTTGAAATGTGCTGAATAAAATCATGTAGGACCATATATTGAAAGATTTCGATTAATATATATGCTGCATTTATATGCTAAATGTATAAAGATAATATTTGTGAATCAGAGAACATGCTTACGGGATTTATTCATTTATTTAAAAAATTGTGCTTATAGGATCCGCAATAGTAAATCTGACGCTTTTCACTAGAAAGCATGTTCGTAGGATAAAAGGCTTTTTTGAAACCTTTATATGCTAAGTGTTTTAATTTGTTTGTTTAACGTTTAATCACCCTTTAAAAAACCTAAGATTTTTTTACCCAAAATCCAAATTAGTTGTCCAATGCGTCTTGGACATTAAGCTTGGGATGGGTAGGCAAATGTTTAGGGCGTTAGTTTTCCTTCACCTAGAGCATTTTAGGGTTAATAACTAAGTAATTAAGTGGGTAGACGAGAAATGATAGTCTGTGCTCGCTGAATAATATGAGAAATCTAAATGATTGTGAAGTATTATTTAAGTTGTACGGGGTGATCCCATTAGGTTAAAATAATCCCCATTTTAACAACGTCTGACCTGATTTCCCTCAAGGATACGTAGGCGCCTCTTTGAGGTTCGGCCCCATATTTTCAAATTTTAGTTGTTTGTTTGTTAAGTAGTTGTATTTATTTTTCATCATCTCTCATTGTATTAATTAGTGAATTCGTAGTATTTTGTAATTTGATCAACCATTAATCTCTCCATCTATTATTGTGAAAATTGAGTCAATCTTTGTTATTTCTTTAGTAACCATTGTATATTGTATTAACATTAAAGAATAGTAATAATCTCTAAACATATTTTGTCTCAGTTTCTTTCTTCTTGACTGTCTGGTAATTTCTTTTATTTTATTCTTGCATTTGTTAAATTAGGTTTAATTTAAATAATTTAAGTTAAAATCAATCCTTGTTTTGCTCACTAGTTAACTTCCCACATATTAACGAATTCGTTCAGGAACAACATTTGTGGATCTCGAAAGGTGCTTAACACCTTTCTTTCGAGGTAATTTGAACTCTTGCCCGAATTTGATGGCGTAGGCTAATTTAAGTAGATTTATAGCGTAGAATGGTACCCTAGCACACCTCAATCCGCTAGGTGGCGACTCTTCGTATAAATGATCCTAAAAGAGTTGTCATATGTCGAGTTTCATTTTTTGCGAGAAAAATGGGGTGTAACAGCATGGCGACTCTGTTGAAGATTTTAGGTTCTAACCACAATGTGTTTGTTATTATGTGGGAATTTATTTAAATTTTTTTTAAAAAAAATCCTTTTTCTATTTATTTGCTTTTTTAATTTAGTCAACTTACCATGCTCAATCCCTTTTCCTTCTTTCCATCTATTTGAATCCCCTGATAATTGATTTATCTTCTTATATATTTTTTTATACATGATGTTACTAACAACTTTGATTTTTTTTGTTTTTTATTCTGTCTTATTTTCATATATCATTGTAATTTGTAATAATTGTTTAATTACTTATCTAATTTTTAATTGTTTATATAAACTGTCATTCCGCTAATACTTCCCCCACTTGGGAACCTCTCACTAGCACACACTTGACAACGGTTGTGTGGTTTCACGGCCGTTCACTATTAAAACACCCTCCAAGGATTGCCTCATGATTTGGTCGATCAGCGGTGCGTCGACGGTCATGAGCTTCCTCACTCTCAAGTTTTCCGCTTGGGGGAATCGTGTCATACCCATTCTTATTCTTAGATCTTGTCTGTGTATTCCTTTAATAAGGTATACACATTATTTTAAACCTAGAAAATCATGACGTCCATGGCGCGTCAAGATTAGTAGTGAAACTTTACCTGGATTTCTAAGGGGTTTTAAATCCCGAGAAAGACGATCCATAAATTATATGCATTTTGAGATAGAACATGTTTAAGTAATGTCATTTTTCTCCTGGGTGGGTAGGTTAGTTTAACCTTCTTGTGATGCAGGTACAAATGAGCCCCCCTACATCCTATCCGAGGTTTAGCATGGTTTGGTGCATGCCCGTGGGAATGAAATCTTGGCGGGTTGATTTAGGTGAATACGGTCAAAATGAGATGAGAAAAGTGTTGGGATACTTACCTTCTCTCATGCAAGTTACTCCATGTTAAGAACTTATCGAAGCGGCCACCGCATTTTGAAAAAAAAAGGGTTGTTTTCAGATTCGGTAACATTAATATGACACCGTTATTAGAAGAAATAAGAGGATATGTAGAAAACGTAAGCCTGCTATGGAGGAACAGGAAATGGGAAAAGGCTGAGATGATCATACCAAAACAAGTCACCTTAGAAGATGTGCGTGACAAATTGGGGTTGCAAGGTAGCCATATGGTGTTCTATGTAATGAAGGGAAGGATGCCGAGAACTTATCTACTCAACAGGTTTGGTCACAATTTATCTCGCAAGATTTACAAAATGGAGAGTCCCGATCCGAGTTTGTGGATCAGCAAGAGAATATTTGCATTCATTGTTTATTTTCTGGCATGGTGTTCTTCCCACGAGGAGCCGAGGAAGATATCGCTATCCGTCTTATTTCAGTCTCTCATGCCTTGTGCAAAGGTATTGATAAAGGACCCTATACAATTGTCTTAATGATTGCGGTCGACATCTATCGAGCCTTGGGAAAATGCAAAAATGGGTTCAAACATTTTGAAGGATGTAATTTGTTGCTTCAACTTTGGCTAATTGAACATCTTCAAAAGGTGCGTAGCGATCCAACCATGCCTCAACCTACCGAAACTGATTGCATTGCCACACATCATTACAGCATCACTATGGATGTTAAACCAATCAAAAGGCCTAATGAGGTAGAGAAATGGGGTCAAATGTTGAGTAATTTGATAGAAGACTCTGTGCAATGGATGTTTGATTAGTTTTTGAGATCTAACTATGTGATACATACCAAGTATCGATATTATTTGGTTTTCATAGGACTCCATGTTGTTCAACCATACTCTCAAATGCGGACAATGCGCCAGGCAGGAAGGATGCAAATAATACCTAAGGTTTCTCACATGGATGCATACCAAGTAGATTACAAGGGCAATTTTGTTCCGTACGCTCTGGATATCGCAAAAGCATGGGACAAAATGATCTACCTTGATGAAAAGAGCATAGAGGAAGACTGATATCAGGCAGGCTATGTAACAGGGTACATCAAGTGGCTACATGACAACTGGGTTGGTACTGCGAAATCAAGTGTTAAACGAGGAAAGTATGTGGAGATAAAGAAGCTCAAGCACAGACTCTCTACCGGCGCCTCAAAAGAAAGGTTCAAGATTCTGAGACTATCCACCGATAATTGCATGAAGATAACCCAAATAAATAGCTGAACTGGGTAAAGAATTGGAATACTGGAGAAATCATGTTGTAGGTTTAGAAGAAAGGATACAACAACTGCGCGATGAATTCAACAAACACGGGGAAGAATGTCTTAGTGAGAAAACCTTGGGAAATGATCAAGCAGTGGCTTATCTCCTGTCTAGAAGGTATCGTTTTGATAAAGTGCTGGAAGACCCAAAGAAAGCAGACCCCGATGAAGAAATTTTTAAGATTTAGTTTAATGCTCTTTTCTTTAGCCGTTTTCTTGTATTCGAAACAATTTTATCTTAATAAAGTTTCATTTCTTTCTGGGTTTAGTTTTGGGAGCAAAATTACAATACTTAATGGCATTCTTCTCTCTCAAACTCGTTAGGCCTACCTCTGGCATAAAAGAGGCTCCAAAATTAGGAAATGCGTCAACGTGTTTATTATTTGTTCAGTCTTTACTTTAACCAACATGATTTCTAACCTCTCTTACTAACTTTGGCTTTGTTTGTTGCTTGTCTTGTTTTTTTCCTTTCCCAAAGGTTGACCTGTGCAAATCTGGCCTATTACACAAGGTCCAAAGGGGTTCCTTCTTCTCCTCCCGTTCCTAGTCACAACAACAGAGGGGAAAACAAGATAGACGAACACCACAGCACCACAAATAAGAGTGGTAACAGTACATCTAGGGATGAAAGAGAAAATTCTGAAGGGGTATGCCCTTCAGGTTATAACGAGGTGATAATGAGGCTCGAGTAGAAAATCTTTGAGCTTCAAGAAGAATTAGCTCAGGTTGATAGTTTAAACAACCAGGCAGCGTCATTCGGGGTTCAAGCTGACACCTCAACTTGAAAAGCACCAGCAAGCCTTCCTATGTCATCACAACCCGCAGCTCCACCACAAGATACCCATCATACTCTACCCCAATATTGCCAATACCCGCCATATACATATCCAAACCCATCAGCTCCCATTACCTCCCATTACCCATCACCAGCCCAAGAAATACCTTCCCCGTCCAACGTAAATGCAACGTATGCCTGCACCCATATCAACCCGATCTATGTGGAGACGGCACCTGTGATTCACCATCTGGAGGAATCTAAGCCTTCAGAGAAGGATAAAATGATTCAGAATTTGATAGAAGAGCTCAAAAAGATGAACAGTAGACTGAAAAATGTTGAAGGCACCAAGGGGATAACAAGTCTAGATTATGAAGACCTATGTATACACCCCGATGTCGAGCTACCATAGGGGTACAAACCTCCCAAGTTCAAATTGTTTACTGGGGTCGGTGATCCAAAGGCCCACCTGATATTGTATTGTGACAAACTAGAAGGAGTGAGACGAAATGAGAAGATAAGGATGAAACTATTCATGAGAAGTTTGACCAGTGATGCTCTTAGCTGGTATGTAGAGCAGAACTTAAGGAAGTGGTTTACCTGGGCTGAGATGGCCGCAGCCTTTGTAGAGCGTTTTGGGTTCAACACGGAAAATGCACCTGATTTGCATTACACCCAAAACTTGAAAAGAAAGCCCACCGAAACTTTCAGAGAGTTTGCAACTCGTTGGAGGACTGAGGCCGCCAGAGTGTGACCCCCAATGGAGGAGGTACAGATGAAAGACATTTTCATGCAGACTCTAGATCCGCAAGTTTATGACAGGTTAATGTTAGTTAGTGAGAAAACCTTTGCGGAGATCATCAAATTAGGCGAGAAGATCAAAGACGGTATCAAGGATGGTACCATTATCAACTTGAACGCATTGCAAGCTGCTAACAAAGTCGTGCAGTCCGGAGGTATTTCAGAAAACCGCAAGGAGAAAGAAGTTGGCACAATTATGATGGCCCAAGGACCGAAGAATTATGTATACAGACCCCAGACTCCACCTCAACACTACAAAATTCCAACCCCACATTACCAGACTCCACCCCCACATTCCAAACTCCACCCTACCAAACTCCCCATTCTTACCAAGCACAATATCAAACTCCCTCTCCAACCCATTTCCAAACCCCTCCTTCACATTAACAAGCCCTCACTTATCCCATCTACAGAACACAACCTTCTTATCCACAACCTTCTCCCTCATCAAGCCAAAGGCCTAGGGCTCACTTTGAAAGGAGACCGACAAATACCTATACCCCGTTAGCAGAACCGACCGCTCAATTTTATGTAAGGTTGAAGGAAGCTGGTTACATTAAGCCTATCCCTGCCCTCCTGGTCAAAACCCAAGCCAAATGGTACGACCATAACAAAGTGTCGATGTATCACTCGGGCATGAGGGGACATATCACAGAGTCCTGCAGATCATTGAAGGATAAGATACAAAAGCTGATTGATACAAAAGCCATTCACCTAAAAGACCCGACACTGCACGTGATAAGTAAGTCTCTACCAAGCCTCCAAGTGAATATGATTTCTTGTGATGAGGGCGGAGATTTGTCGAATACCATTGGGGTAATCGAGCGTAAAGAAAGTTCTTCTTCAAGCCCATCTATAACAGTGCAGAGACATCCTCCGTTCGAGGTTGAGGTAGTTGCACCAAGACCTCCCTTTACAATGGTAAGAGTTGCTCTGACCTCTAACAATACGGTACCTTAGAGCTACTAGGAGAATACTCCATGACGAAATAAAGTGCTAGAGGCAGATGCAGCACAAGGAGTGACTCGGTCTGGAAGGATATACACTCCTGATACTTTGGCTCAAGGAGCCAACAAAGGGAAAAACCCATGGCAGAGGTTGAAGATAATAGTATTTGGAAGAAAGTGCAGGCAAAGGAATACTCCATGATAGAGCAGTTGAGCAAGAACCCTGCCCATATTTTCATTTTGTCCCTTTTGCAAAGCTCTAATCAACACCAAAGAGCTTTGATGAAAGTGCTGAGTGAGGCATATGTTCCTGCAGGTATATCTAGTAGCGAAGTGGCCCACATGGTGGGTCAATTATTTGAAGCCTAAAAAATTTCGTTCCACGAAGGTGAATTGCCTATAGAGGGTGTGGCTCACCACAAAGCGCTACGTATCATGGTGAAGCATTCAGATAAATTCATCACCAAAGTATTGACCGACCCGTGTTCTAGTTTAAACATTTCCCCTGAACACTTTGACCCATCTGAAATTTGATCTCGCCCGAATCAAGTTGTGTAAGATGAACGTCAAAGCTTTTGATGGTCGCAAAGGGATACCGTGGGGGGAAATTGATCTGGATACACTAGTTGGCCCTGCCACGTTTACCATCACATTCCAAGTCATGGACATCCCAGCTTTGTACAATCTTCTATTGGGGAATCCAAGGATACATGCCTCAGGGGCAATTCCTTCAACTCTGCACCAATTTTTGAAGTTTGAGTGGGATCACCAAGAGGTCGTGGTCCACGAGGATAAAAGTCTTCCTATCTATGCTGCTCCAGTTATCCCAGCCATTGAAGGTAGATGAGGTTTGGATGGGGAGACTTTCCATACTCCAGAGCTTGTTGGTCTCATCAAAGAAGGGAGATGGTGGAGTGATAAAGTTCTGAGTATGCTATTGTGGTTAGCTTTTTGAGCCAAGCAAGGGCCTTGGGATCAAATTACAAGGGATGGCAGAACCCTGCATGTGGAGACACAAAAAATCACTTTTGGATTAGGGTACCAACCCACTGCTAAGGAACTGAAGGATTAGGAATAGCCTCTGAGGAGTAAAAGTTTCTTGTTGCAAAACCCACTGCCTTCGCTTTAGCAAACTTTTGTGTTTGATGGTTTTCTTGATATCAAGCGGGCTGAAGAAGATGTTGTGTTGCTCAGTTTGAGGAGCCTATTCTTGGAAGAGTCAAATGAGGGTAGTTTCCATGCCATTATTAATGAGGAGAAAGGAGGGGACCCACTACAGGAAGCTGGAGCTCAAAGAGGAGTCACCAACTGGACAGCCACTCCATCCAGAGCTCGCCAGGCATCTGGGTAGATTAAAAGGATTAGTTTTTATTGTTTTAAAATAAGATATGTATTTTTCGAAGTCGTTAAATTCTCTTGAATACTATGTCAAAATTTTGAGCAAGCTTTTCAATTAATAAAATTATTTTCCTTTCATATATTTGATTTTATTTTTATTATATTTTCAGCATTTCTAGTATTGAAAGTGTTGAATCTAAGGCCATGGCTTGTAATGAAACTATACGACAAAACATAGACAACTCATTAG
>JACEIK010000961.1:138563-194037 GCA_018107945.1 Datura stramonium | reverse complement strand
TGTTTTTTTATTAATTTAATAGCAGATAATTTCAATTTTAGCTAATTTATTTAAAATCTAGTCATTTTTCATCCAATTTCTGTCAATTTTAGCCATTTTGTTTTATCAAATCTGACCACTTTTAGAATTCAATTCAATTTTAATTAAATCCTACTCGTTAACCTATCCACGACCCGCCTAAAAACCCATGACCCGGCCCAGAAACCTAAGTTCTAATCCTAGCCGTCCATCTCATTTAATCTAATGGACAGAATTAAACCCTAATCTATTTTCCTTAAATAATCCCATTCACCCCTAAAACCCTAAAACATTTCTCATTTTCCCTCTCAGCGCCACACCAACCTCTCTTTCTCTCCCTCTTCTCTTCTCACCTTCACTACCGGAAAACCTCCCAGCGCCGCTTCATTTTACTTCCCCTCCACCGGAAAACCACCGCTTGGTCACCACCTTCACCCCAAACAACTCTTCATCTCCGTTGCCTTCTCCAGTAGACCACTAGCTCTGACCAGCATCGCCCCTCCTCTATTTCTCACCCCCTCATCATTTTCCTCCATGTCAGACCACTGCGAACCTCCTTTAACGTCGACCAAACAACAAACCAGATCTCCCTCCTCCCTCTTCTCTTCCCTTCTCCCATTCACATCCCGAAACCTTTCACCCCCAGAATAATACCCTTTCTTCTTCTTCTTCTTCTTCATTTTGTTTCCTTCGCCGCACCCCGAACCACTAGTAAAAAACCGGCCAGCAGCCCATTAACTGTGACTTCCTTCTTCGGCCAAAAACCACCAAATCTCCTCCCTCCCTTTTCGTTCTTCCCTTCTTCAGCCACCGCAAATGACCCGAAGATCTCTAGACCTGAACGGCGAGAGTTCAGATCATTTCACCTCTATTCTTCTATGTCATCTTACCAACTTTGATTAATGTTTTTTAGTACAAATCTGTTGATTATTTCTTTTTCGTGCTACGAGTTTAAATCTTATGTTATGCTCAAAGCCTTGATATATCAGTTTGATTTGAGTGTTAAGTAACATATTTTAGATTTTCCACTCTCTGTTCGTATGTATATGAAAGCCCCAAAATTGTTCATATGATTTCTGTCTCCAGCTAACCCTATTGCTTGTGTTAAGTTATTTATGAAAATCATTGTGTTAAACTAAATCATGTGTTAATGTATTACTTGTATTAAGTCACTACTTATGTTTGAGAATCATTGTTTATTTGGCTCGAAGTGTTTTGTTACCACTGTGTTTTTATTCCTGCGGAATCACGTGTATGCGTGCATATATAAACTCACAGTTCCGCAAAATCCTAACATTATATGTGCTATCGTGTGAACCCCTGTTTGAACAAAATTCATGACATATTCATGAACATTTTTTTTCGTTGGCCTTTGCCTCTGACTTACTTGTTTTCTTTTTACAGGTTGAGTGAAATCAAAACGTTTGTATGAATTTCTAATGATGTTTCATTCATGACTAATTGTGTGGTTGGTATTTAATCGATCGTCTAAGACTCTATATCTGTTAAAATCCTATAGTTAGCTGATAACATTGTTGTTTGATTATTTAGAAAGATTCTAATTAATCTAAATATGGCAGTGTAGGATTTGTATATAGAATAGTTTAATATTCATTGATTTTTGGAAAGTTCCTTTCAATTCAATTTTTTGACTCTAATTAATTTGACTATGTAATTTTTGGTTTGACCCCATTACCGTGATTATTTTTATTGAGAGAAAAATCTGAAAAGTACTCTATTCTTAATGTTGCACTACTCTTCGCTCTTTAGTTATATAACTCCCTAACCCACCTCAACACAAGCACTGCTCGGAATCCTTGAGATTCTCGTAAACTTGATGTGTTGAGGTTTGGGTCCCAACTGTGCAAATGTTTTTTGAATTATTGATACTTTCTATTTTCCAAACTCGTCTTTAACTGGTTAGTTTTATTCCTCTATGGCACTTTCGATAATAATGTGTGAACTTGTTGCTTGCATCATGATATAATAAAGTGTGAATTTTATGGATTTTTTTTGTATTTTTCATGTCTTATAACATGTGTACGAATATCAGGATCTAACATGAATGCCTTTACAAATGTTTAATTAAATAAGCGTTGTCTAGAATATGCTTTGTCTGTATCACTGGTTTTAACAGGTTCGGTTCGGTTTGAAACGAAGAATCGCCAGGATAAGAAGCGGATCGAAAATTAGTTTATTTTTTTTATTCAGTTATCTCTTATTTTGTCGGTCTGTAATAATTGTAAAACGATGATGATAGTGGAAGGGAGTTTTATAGGGGGCGGGGGATATATTTCTTTGATGTTTTTCTTAACTGTGGAACTCACATAGAAAGCATGTCTATAGGATTTTTTAACATACGCAACGATAGAAATCGTGCCTATAAGAATTTAATTTAATTAGTAACATATGAAACATTATAAATCATGCCTATAGAGTCTTAAATGATTTAATTTAAAGCATATTTTTATGTTTAAACTTTATTAGTCTCTGTAAGAATAACACAAACTTGTTTGTTTTAGTTAGAAATTATGTCTATAGGAACCTAAATTATATGTATGTTCAAATTTATTTATGCTAAGGATACGTCGGCTAATAGCGATCCATGAACAATTCACTTTAGTTTCATAAGACTAGGCTCAATTATAAAATTCGTAAATTTACATCTATAAATATCATGCCTATAGGATTAATGAAGTATAATTTCTCGTGTTAGAAATTACCGATCTAATTGATGCATGTTGATAAGCACTATTTATCGGCTAGTTTTAGACAACTGTGCCCCATAATGTGATAAATCTTCATATTTAAATTTTGCGGGTTTTAGATCGCTCGCATTTGAACCAATTTGAGACTGTTAAATTAATAGTTGTCTAGTTAATTGTAACAAAAGGCTAGGCTCATAATAAATATGGTTAGATTTAAGGCGCACCACTTCAATGTGACCTATTTGTGAAGCCATGCTTATTGGAATTCCTTTATATTAACTTTTTCAAGACCTGGTTTAATCAGCATTTGAAATATCTTGAATAATTAATTGTAGGATCATATATTGTCAGATTTCGATTAATATATATCTTTGCATTTATGTGCTAAATGTATAAAGATAATATTTGTGCATCGAGAAAGCATGCTAGTGGGAATTTGTTCATTTATTTAAAGAATTATGCCTATAGGATCCGAAATACTAAATTTGTGCTTTGCACTAGAAAGCATGTTCATAGGATAAGAGGCTTGTTGACCTTTATATGCTAAGTGTTTTAATTTGTTTGTTTAACATTTAATCACCCTTCAAAAAACCTAATATTTTTAAAATCTAAATTAGTTGTCGCGTCTCTTGGACATTAAGCTTGAAATGGGTAGGCAAACAATTAGGGCGTTAGTTTTCCTTCACCTAGAGCATTTTAGGGTTAATAACTAAGTAATTAAGTGGGTAGATGGGAAATGATAGTTTGTACTCAGCTGAATAATACGAAATCTAAATGATTGTGAGTATTATTTAAGTTACACGGGGTGATCCCATTGGGATACAATAATCCCCCTTTTTTAACGCGGAACTACGTCGACTGATTTCCCTCGGATACGTAGGTGCCTCTTCGAGGTTCGGCCTCATATTTTCAAATTTTATTTGTTTGTTTGTTAAGTAGTTGTATTTATTTGTCAACATCTCTCATTGTATGAATTAGTGAATTTGTAGTATTCTGTAATTTGATCAACCATTAATCTCTCCGTCTATCATTGTGAAAGCGTGTCAATCTTTTTATTTCTTTAGCTTTAACCATTGTATATTGTATTAACATTAAAAAATATAGTAGTAATCTCTTTAAACATATTTTGTCTCGGTTTCTTTCTTCTTGCTTGTCGGTAATTTCTTTATTTTATTCTTGCATTTGTTAAATTAGTTTTAATTTAAATAACTTAAGTTAAATTCAATCCTTGTTTTGCTCCTTAGTTAACTTCTTCACACATATTAAGCAATTCGATTGGGAACCACATTTTGTGGACCTTGAAAGGTTCTTAACACCTTCCTTTCGGTAATTTGAACCACTGCCCGAATTTGGTGACGTAGGCTAATTTAAGTAGACTCATAGCATAGAATGGTGCCCTAACGCACCTCAATCTATTAGGTGGCGACTCTTCGTATAAATGTGTCATGCCCAGCAGGGGTATGAGGCGGCACTGGTGCCCTATTAGGGCACAGCGCTAAACTGCGAGCCCTAAGCACACATACGATGCTGGCTGGCTCCATCTCTGAATCACGGAATCAACGGGCTATATAACGAGTGTAAATACAGCCTCCAGCCGAGTCGGGCCTATAATACACTGTGCCATAACCCATTAACGAATCATACTTATGTAGGGAAACCTATGCGGGCCAGCAAGGCCACCATACTTTATCTAGTTACTCTAACTCAATATAATGAATGCGAATATTATGTGACCGGCAAGGTCACCACTGCTATACGAATATGGCCCACACGGCCAACACAATCAACAACACTAAACGGCTAAGCGCAGCACTTCCCACCACTGACAGACACAACAACAGGGAATATATATACACAATCGCAAGTCTACATGAATGCGATAAAATGGTGGGACGGGGCCCCAACCTAACCGTCTTGTAAAACAAAATAAAGGAAATAGCACCTCCTAGGCGTCTCAGCTCGGGATGGCAGGCATTGACTCGGTAAGTGTTGGAATCACGAGGATCGGCTCCTCTTCTATAGTACTGCGGGCAAGTATACGGCACCCCAAGCGGGTGTCGGTACCATTGATGAGTATGCAAAGCAAGCTGGTCTGGCGAATATAAACAACATAACTAGGGAGCTACGAGCAGTAGAAGATGTCTGGCTATGCGGCGATAGAATACGAAACGGGCTTGTTGTGCGAGAATGGCGAACGCAATGGGCGTGGCGTCTAGCTGTCTATTAGCTAATAAATAACATATATATGTACATATGTATACAAGCAAGGACCAATACCACGGCCCCCATAAGCTAGGAAGGTGCCAACCAACAAACAATCTATATGCCCTACTACAGGTCAAGAAACCATCCAAAAATAAATCCTCCAACAGATCTACTAACTACGAGCACCTCTCTGACCCCACAGGTCTCTAGCTCGGGCTATGGCCTCGACATAAATAGCGTAATGCAGGCTCGGAGGACCCACATGCGCCAAGCGCCAGCGCAAGCGTATGCCGGCTATCACATGTCTGTCCCTGGGCGCAAGCGCACAACGGGTAAGCTGTCTTGCTATCTTTGATCGGCTGATATGGGGAATGCTCCATCCCGTCTTAGATCCTACTACGGACGACATGCCACTCAGAGTGAGCGGCTGTGTCCACCCTCACGGTGGGTGGGACACGATTACCAACCGAGGGCGGCGGGGTGGCTCAAAGTGCCCTCGTAATACAAACAAGTCTCAACAATCAATAATCACATATAAGCATGTTTGAATGAAAATACTATATATGTGATATTTGATTTCTCATTACGAACTCTTTTACGTGTTATCTTTTGATTCTCATGCGGAATTATGTAGTATCGGGATATCATCATTGTACGGCTATGCGTATGAGATATTATCATTGTCGACTATCTTTAATATCACGGGATATTATGCGTACGTACGTGTTACTTTGCTAACTTTTAAATGCAGATATATATCATAATATTATAAAACATGCTTACTAAACTCATGCGGACTATCTTGAGTGCGAAATAATATCTCGCCATTTGGCAACTTGTTTCACCTGGCTTTCGGATGAGTATGACATAACAACGCAAGGCAGTTCTTGGTCGCATGTAAAACTAATTATTCAACTCCGAGAATTCTATTATGGAGTTTGCTGTATTATACTTCATTCAAGTTACTAACTGAGAAGAAAGACGGCTTTACATACCTTTGCTTTGGATTTTTCGACTAACGGGCGAAGCTCGGTCCCATTACTTTACCTTTATTTCTCCCCATTTGCATTCATATATATATCACATTAGAACTAAGTAAACTAATATTAAGGAAGAAAACATCACTTTCGATATATATAGCCCAATGGCTTATCGAAAAGCGGTGAAATTTGCTATTTCTAGAAAGTACAGAAGGGAGAAATACTCATTTTAAGGCTAGGAGTATATTGACACTAATTTGGAGCAATTTCACTTACCTTAGCTCGGTAGCATGATGATTCTTGGCAATTCCACGAAACTAAATCGGTAGGAATGCTCCTTCTTTGCTAAATACCTCGGTATACAGAGATTAATTGAGTTTGGACGTTTGATGGCGTAATCGTGGAAAAAAATTCCTCAAATCACTTTTGCCCTCTCTTTTGTTTTGTTTGTTCTGTGGAAATTATATGTGAAATGAAGCAAAAACCAAAGTTTGAAGGCTTATATATAATTGGGACCTACAAGTGGCATTCCTGGAATGCGTTTATAAGTCGCATTCTGGAATACGATTTATAGTCGCATTCCACCGGAATGCGGTATAAGTACGCATTTTTCCTTGCAGCCCAGCGCCGACTTGGCGCTTGTCCGATCTTTCCACAGGCCTTTTTCTAGCATGTATGGCATTCTAAAACTCTTAACCAACATGCGAATAGGCCATCTACATGTCAGAAATTTTATGGGGTGTAACAAAATGATCCTAAAAGGGTTGTCACATGTCGGAGTTTTATTTTTGTGTCTTTCCCTGGGCCTTTTTCTAGCATGTATGGCATTCTAAAACTCTTAACCAACATGCGAATAGGCCATCTACATGTCAAGAATTTATGGGGTGTAACAAAATGATCCTAAAAGAGTTGTCACATGTCGAGTTTTATTTTTTGTGAGAAAAATGGGGTGCAACAGTGAGGAAGGTATATCTGGGCACAGAATTAATCCTAGAGCTCTAAATAAAACTTATTGAATTCTTAAAAGCTAATGTAGACTATTTTTCTTGATCTAATATATATATTACAAGTATTTTCCCAGATATAGACTCTTACCGGCTGTAGGTGAATACTAGTTTTTCTCCTTTAAGGAAAAATATGAACCATGTCCAAGCAGAAAAACATGTTTCATAAAAAAGAGGTGAGAATATCGAGTCCATTCGGAAGAAAAGGTATTCGAAATGGCTAACCAACATGGTAGTAATGCCTAAATATGCTCAATAAATTCAGAATGTGTATTAAATTTAAGAACTTGAACAAAGCTTGCAAAAATGTTTCGTTCTTGGTGCCAAACATTGATCATATGATCGATGCTACGGCAGAGCATTAAATACTGAGTTTTCTTGATGTGACTCTAGATACAACCAAATACAAATGGATTTGGAGGATCAAGAGAAGATTTCATTCATCACTAGTTTTGGTACTTATTACTATAATGTAATGCCTTTTGGATTAAAAAATACAGGTTCCACATACCAAAGACTCATGAACGAAATATTCAAGGATCAAATTGGTATAACCTTGGAGGTTTATATTGATGATATGCTTGTAAAGTCTTTCAACATGGGGGTCACTTGATCCATTTGCAGGAGACCTTCAACATCCTTAAAAAGTACAATATGAAGCTCAACCCAAAAAAATATTCTTTTAGTGTCAGGTTCGATGAGTTCCTTGGGTTTCTAGTGTTGAACAGAGGCACCGAAATAAGTCTTGATGTGCTTGATAGAATAAAGGCAGTAAAAAGACTCACTGATTTTATAGAGGCTCTTAGTAGATTCATCTTGAGATTATAAGAGAAATGTCATCATTTCTTCTCTTTACTAAAGAAGAAGAATCTGTTCAGTCGGACACCAGAGTGAAAGCAGGTGCTGCAAGATATAACAACATATTTGACTAGCCCTCCTTTATTGACGAAACCATGTGTGGGTGAATAGTTTCTCCATTAATTGGCAATGGAAAAAGTGGCATAAGTATTGTTATAGTCAGAAAGAAAAGGTACGCAATGTCCAATTATTGTCTTAGCAAAATATTGACAATTGTAGAGTCTTGATACTTGCATTTAGAAAAATTGTCCCTAGCGCTTAATGATTACTCAGAAGCTAAGGCCTTATTTCTAAAGCCACCCAATAACTGTTTTGACAATACAACATTTTTTGTGAAATGTCCTTCGTAAGACCGTACTATTGGGAAGGATGGAAAAGTGGGCGGTAGATTTAAGAAAGTTCGATATTGAGTATCAACCTTGAACTTCCATAAAATTTAAACTCCTAGATGACTTTGTGGCTGATTTCAGTCTCAAAATGGTGCCGCAAGCTGAAGGAACCATTATGGTCTGGGGATTGTGTGTCACATGGACTTTATTCACGAATGAAGCATCTAATATGAATAAAACTGGACTTGGTGTAGTAATAATTAACTTGAAAGGGGAAAATATCAAACAAACCATATGTTCTGTACCGCTCATTAATAATGAGGCCATTCTTACAGGTACTTAATTAACTCTAGGACTCAGACTTGATGTTATCAAAGTTAAGCGTGATTCTTAACTATGGTAAAACAAATACAAGGGGACTATAAGGCTAAATATGAGAGGATACAAAAGTACTTGAAAAGATTCTGGACAACAGTCTCTCATTTTGAAAAATGGAAGATAATTCAGATACCTGCAAAAACATAGAAATGACCACTCTGGCTAATCGCGGATCATCAGCTGAACTAGATAACCACAATATTGATTTGGTAGTAACTTCACTATTTTCAACATTGGGAGCACCTAGCTACGGAGAGGTCAATTCAAAAATCTTGTTTTTGGAATTTGTAAAGCAAGTTTATCAAGTATTTAAAAGATGACATAGCACCGGATGACCCAAGAGCCTCCGTGCACTAAGAATAAGAGAAACAAGATATTACCTTGTAGGCAGAAGTCTGTACAGAAGATCTTTCTCAGGCCTATTAGCAAAATTTTTGGGTTTGGTAGAAGTTAGTTATGTTCTTAAGGAAGTATACTCAGGAGTCCATGACAATCATTTTAGGGATGAATTTTCGGTGCAAAAGCTAATACGAGTTGAATACTTTTGGACCCAAATGGAACATGATTCCAGGACATTCATTAAAAATATGAAAATTTTCAAAGGTATACCCAAATGGTTCACCAACTGGCAGAGCTTCTACACCTAGTGATTTCCCCGTGGCCTTTATGGATATCGTCGGACTACTGCCATTAGCTCCCAAACAAGTAAAATTTATTTTAATTATGACTGACTAATTTTTAAAATGTATTGAAGATGTTCTTAAGACAATATGAGAAAAAGAGGTGATAGATTTCTAATGGGAACACATCATGCGTCGTTTTGGAGTTTTAAAAGAAATTGCAAGTGATAACGATACTCAATTTTTTGGATCCAAGGTCACTAAATTCCTTGGAGGTTTGAAGATAAAAAGAATCACATCCTCCCCATATCACCCAAACGCTAGTGGCCAAGCTATGTCAACAAGCAAAATTGTGATGGTAAGCCTCAAAAGGAGATTGGAAAAAGCTAAGCGAAATTGGGTTGATGAACTGCCCAGAGTTCTCTGGGCACACCACACTATCCCAAATCCAGTACCAGAGAGACCCCTTTCTCGCTCATGTATGGGTTTGAGGCCCTGATACTGGTGGAGTTCGAAGAATCGAGTTTGAGGTTTGAGCATACTAATGAAGTTGAGAATGAAGAAGCCTTGTCCATATAATTGGATCTGCTAGAAAGGCTGTAGAAGATAACATTAATTCAAATAGCGTCCCAAAAGTAGAGAATGAAAATATACTATAACCGAAGGGCCAAACTCTGTTATTTTTAAAATGGAGACTTGGTCCTCCGAAAGGTCACTCTCAACACTCACCTGAATCCAAATTGGGAGGGTCGATATAGAATCATTGATGTAGCTGGAAAAAAAGCGAGTTGGGGTCGCATTGCAAAACAATTGTAATGTAAATCACTTGAAGCGGTACTATAGAATAAAGAAAGATGACTATATGACAACCGAATAAAAAAATATGCGTTGCACTCTTTTTCTTAGTATAATTTTTGTCCCAATTGAGTTTGCTAGTAAGATTTTTAATGAGGTGGCAATAAGTATATTATGAACTTGGGAGCATCCTTAATGTTACTTTCGATAAAGGCGTGTAGAGAAAATAGTCAAGAAAAGAAATGATTTGACATGAAAAAGGAATAAAAATCCCAAAGTATGCAAAGATACCAGGGACTAACAAGAGCCAGAACTCTGGAATCCCAAAGCATGCCAAGACACCGTGGAACAATAGGAGCAAGAACTCTGGAATCCTAAGTCGTGCCAAGACACCGGTGACTAACAGGAGTCATAACTTTAGATTCCCAAGGAGCAAAGCCACCGGAAACTATCAAGAGGGAAATCACTTTCAGTCATCTAGAGTTAAGGATAAAGGACTGCATAACTAAGTCCTAATAGAAGTAAAGATAACATTTGATTGCTCAAAGAGGCAATATAGACATATCTCATAGAGTCTTAATTTTGCACTATTTAAGGGCTTCTGGTGGACCTAAAAAGGCAATACAGGCACAACTAACATAGTTGATCTCTTTTCTTTATTGTTATTAAAAGTTATGAGTTTATGTAAAATTCTTTGGCATATTTTGCCTAATACATCTAAGTCTTGTTTAAAGTTGATTTGATATAATATGTGCCTAAGGTGAGTAGGAGACATCTTATTGATAAGCACCATTTTCACATAAGAGCCTTGATTCATGAAATCACAAAGAGACAAAGTAACTCCAAAACTGGTTAATCAAAGCTCCCGCATAAAAAATAAAGTCAAAATATAGATTAATAACACCGGATGATCTCAAATCAATGAAGTCGGGTAGTCATAACCCTCAAATAATTTGCATTAAAAAATGGTCGAAAAAAGCCTCAAATAGGCAAACACTCGCAAAAAAACATTCAAAGGAAAGAATAGATCCCGTAAAGAACCCTACCAAGCGATGTGCTCGAAAAATTAAAGGCAAAAAAGCTAAATAAAATTATCAGACATACTTCAAATATCATAAAGTAAAGTACTTATCATTTACATGGGGACTAAAAGGCCCAAAATGTACATATTATAAGAGAAGATAGATAAGAAACTAAGTATTCCTAGCTTACTCGGACACTTGTGAAAGATCCTGAACTTCGGATGTTACAACCCGAGTCTATACCATGGACGAGACACAATACTTGGTGCCACAAGTGACCCCGAGTTAACTCATGCTCTATCATTACACTGGTAACTGAATAAGCATAAGTGAAAGATTTAAATAAATAAAATCATTTAAGAAAACTAATTCGACAAGAGTCAATACATCTGAAATACAATACTAAAAATCTGTGTCTACGTCTAAAAGCCATCTACTCAAGGATGATTTGCTGGGACAAACCCCCAGCTAACTCTGAAGTCTAACTGAGAGTAACTAACTGAAAATAAATATCATCCTCGAAAGATGAGGATTCACCAAATATTGCTGCAAATATCATCTGAGAGAACTACTGACGATGCTGGAACTGAGAACATGCGTCTGTATCATGATACGATATAACATAGAAGGTATGCATAAGTACTTTGAATGTACTGAGTAAGTGAGAGATATAATAAGCATGAAAGAACAAGTAATTGAACTGAAATGACATGAAATGACCAACTGAAATACTGAAAACTAATACAACTAAAATATAACTGATATGGTCAATAATGACCCTGGCTGATGGTTATAAACATATCTTGGATTTGAGATACTGAGCTGAGCTAAACTGAACTGAACTAAACTGAACTAAACTGAAACTATACTGACTAGTGGGAGAATTTATAACCAACATATAACCATGTGAGCTAAATGTGTAGTTCGATGTATATGCCCTATCAAAAGGACCCAATATACCTTGCCAAAGTATAAAGGCATAAACTGGGTGATCACAATCTAGGACCTGATAGTCCAAGTAACCTAAAGTGGCAACGTAGTTCTGGGAACCTGGGTGTGCTGAAACCTTGGTCCACTTAGCGCTAAGTTCTACTTCCACTTGATAAATCCTAAACTGGTTTACTAAGCTGATAGCTCAAAGCTAGGCCCAAGACTAAGTCAGAGACACTTATCTGGAAGTACCTTGAGAGTCTTATCTGGCCGAATACTGTAAATGGTGTTCTAAGACTGGTCAGAGCTGCTTATCTGAAAGTGTCGTAACCGTCTTTAGAACTAACTAATAACTTGTATTGATTCTTATAACTGATATCTGGGAGGCATTACTGACACCT
Organism: Datura stramonium; assembly: GCA_018107945.1. Classification (NCBI taxonomy): domain Eukaryota; kingdom Viridiplantae; phylum Streptophyta; class Magnoliopsida; order Solanales; family Solanaceae; genus Datura; species Datura stramonium. Next base: position 181,789 of record JACEIK010000961.1, on the reverse strand, counting down.
CAAAGAAGGACTATAGTAAAACTGATCAGCTAACATTTTTGAAAATACTAAAATTTTGTCTGAAACTGGACTAGCATGCAACTGACTAAGAATTCATCTGATATTAGTAATATGGGAATTCTAACATTGATAGAATCAAGCAACATGAATAACTAATCAATTGTGCAAGACTCTAATTACTGTATTCAAGAGCTAGGGCTAAAACCCATTTAAAGGAAGCAGGTATCAACATGATCTCTAAGTAATGGAAATATAGCAACTAATAATATGAACAACATTCCACATGAATTTAATCGAATTCTAACTGAAAGATTTCTAAATTTTGATACCTCAGGGCTAGGACTGATAAGAAAATTTAAATGGGTTCTGGGGCACAAGGGAAGGACAATTCGCTTGCTAAATTCTCACATACCTGCTGAAGGATTTCTGAGAAAATCCTTAAGAAATTCTGAGAAGAAGAAATCAAAACTCTTTCCCTGCTTTGTGCTTTCTGACTGTTTTTACGTTCTGATTTTCAAGAAAATGAGAGGAATGAAGACTGAACGTCGTTCTACCCCTTTAGTTCTCCCCTAAACGAGTCCAAAACGGAAAGGTCTAAAGACTAAAAAGTTGGGAAGTTACCAAAATAACCCTGGGGTAAATTTGGAAAAGTGCCCGACAGGATCCAACGGGCCTCACAACAGGTCGTTGGTCGAAACCACAGCCCATTGGAACCAATCATTGGTCCTAGGTCCAAAACCTGAGCTCACTGGAATGGGACCACGGGAGGATACCACGACTCGTTGGGCAAACCAACGGATCATTGGTACCTCTCATTGTCACTGGTAGGGGAATCTGGGCCCTAAGACAATAGGCAACGCAACAACTCATTGGTAGAACCAATGGGTCATTGCTTCGACTCGTGGTCAGCACTACTAGGACCTAGGACTTGGTTACGGGTGGCAGCAATGGCTCGTTGGTAGGAACCACGAGCCATTTGTTCCACTCATTCTTTCTGGGAGATGTTAGGTAGGTTTTTGAACTTGGGATGCAACGGATGACAGGACGACTCATTACTCCTTCCAACGAGTCGTCCTATGCCTCGTTGGTACCTGGAGGAAGATTATGCAGAGTTGACAATGGCTCAAACAATATCCCATTAGAGGTGATCCATTGTCTGGGTCGTTCTGTAATAAAAGTTTCTGGTTTCCCCTAGTTTTTCTTACAAGGTATGAGTTTGGTCTAAAAAAGTTTTAGGGTGCTACAATATCTCCCCCTTGGGATCATTCGTTCTCAAATGAAGGCTAAAACTGCTGGAAAACTTGGAAAAGAGTTGTAATTCCCAAGATTAAACTATAAACTGATTTCTCAAGGAATGATTGAATACAAACTGATTTAACCATACTAATTGAGTTGATGCAACTAAGATGCATATTGGAAATCTGAATAGAGCTGATGAGTACAGAACTGAATAGAGTATTGAGGAGGAATTTAATACCTGATGCTGGAACTGAACTGGAAGTGAACAAATGAGGGTATTTAGCAATCATGCCTGCTTCTGCCTCCCATGTGGCTCCCTCAACTAGTTGGTTCCTCCACAAGACTTGCACTGAAGAGACTTTCTTGTTTCTTAGCTTACGAACCTGACGGTCTAGGATCTGAACTGGGACCTCTTCGTAAAAGAGACTATCCTTCACTCCCACACTGTCTAGTGGCACAACTAAAGTTGGATCACCGATGCACTTCTTCAATAGTGACACATGAAATACTGGGTGCATAGCTGCTAACTCTGAAGGTAATTCTAACTCATATGCCACACCGCCAATTCACCTCAGAATCCTGTAGAGTCCTACATATCTCGGACTGAGTTTCCCTTTCTTTCAAAACCTCATCACCCCTTTCATGGGTAAAATTTTCAGATAAACCCAATCATCCACAACAAATTCCAACTCTCTCCTCCTTACATCAGCGTAAGATTTCTGTCAGCTTTGAGCGGTTTTCAACCTTTCCCCGATAAGTTGCACTTTCTGCATGGCTTCATCGACTGAGTTTGGCCCTATCAAGGTAGCTTCACCAACTTCAAACTTCCCTATAGGAGACCTACACCTCCTACCACATCATGCCTCAAACGGGGCCATATGAATACTAGAGTGGAAGCTGTTGTTGTACGCAAACTCGATGAGAGGTATCTGATCATCCCAACTTCCCCTGAAGTCGATCACACAAGCTCTTAGCATATCTTCTAAGGTCTGAATAGTTCGCTCAGCTTGTCCATTGGTCTGAAGGTGAAAATCTGTGTTGAGCTTGACCTGAGTATCGAGTCCTTTCTAAAATGACTTCCAAAAATGTGAGGTGAACTGAGTACTTAGCCCTCCGCATCATAACGCAACTGATTCTAACTTTGGAAGCATCACAATATATTACGAACCAATCTGTTCCTTCTGGTAAGGTTAAAACTGGAGTTGTAGTGAGTCGAGTCTTCAACTCTTGGAAACTCTTCTCACACGCATCTGACCATTGAAACTTCACCTTTTTCTGAGTTAGCTTAGTCAGAGGAGATGCAATAGAGGAAAATCCTTCTACAAATCATCGGTAATAATCGGCTAGATCCAGGAAATTTCTAATATCTGCTGGGGAAGTAGGTCTAAGCCAGTCTTTCACCATTTCTATCTTTTAAGGATCTACCTGAATACTCTCACCTGAGACCACATGTTCAAGGAAAGTCACAGACTTCAATCAGAATTCACATTTGCTAAATTTAGCGAACAACTAGCCGTCTTTGAGCATCTGTAGCAAGATCCTCATATGGTTAGCATGTTCTTCCTTATTTCTAGAGTATACCAGAATGTCATCAATGAATACAACATGTCTAGATACTTCTTGAAAACCCTGTTCATCAGGTCCATGAAAGTTGTAGGGGCATTAGTTAGCCCAAAGGACATAACCATGAATTTATAGTGACCATACGAGTTCTGAAGGCTATTTCGGTATGCTACATTCTATGACTCTAAGCTGATGAAACCCCGACCTGAGATCTACCTTGGAAAAACAACTGGCTCCTTGAAGTTGATCGAATAACTCATCAATCCTAAGTAGGGGATACATGTTCTTGACTGTGACTTTGTTCAGTTGATAGTAGTCGATACACATTCTGAGAGCACCATCCTTATTTCACATGAACAACAATGGAGCACCCCATGGAGAGATGTTGGGCCTGATGAAACCCTTATCAAGTAGGTCTTTTAGTTTCTCCTTCAACTCCTTAAGCTCAGCTGAAGCCATTCTTTAAAGAGGGATGGAGATGGGTTGAGTGTTTGGAACAAGGTCTATGCCAAAGTCTATTTTCCGCTCGGGAGGGACTACGAGAAGATCTTCGGGAAACATGTTAGGGAATTCGCTAACAACTGGAACTGATTGGATAGTTGGGGTCTCAGTGCAGGAATCTTTGACCCGAACTAGGTGATAGATGCACCCTTTAGAAATGAGCTTCCTTGCCTTAAGGTAGGAAATAAAACCGACCCTTGGGCGCGGAACTACTATCCCTCCATTCTAGAACTGGATCATTTGAAAACTGAAATTTGATGGCTCTAGTTTTGCAGTCGACTGAGGCATAACTGTAGTGTAGCCAATCCATACCAAGAATGAGGTCAATCGACCTTGTCTAACTTTACTTGATCAGCTGGAGTGATTTTACTCAATATTGATACTGGGCAGTTTCTATACACCCGACTGGCTCTAACTGACTCACCAATAGGGGTAGAGACTGAGAATGGTTCTAAGAGGAATTCTAGACTGATTTCAAACTAGATAACTACATAGGAAGTCACGAATGATAGTGTAGCTCCTGGATCTAGTAGGGAATACACATCTAGAGAAGATACGTAACATACCCGTAACCACGTCAGGGGAGCTCTCCTGATCCTAACGAGAGGACAAAGCATAAAAGTGGTTTTGGTGTTGACCGCCATATGTACCCGAAGTATTACCCTGCTGAGCTGGATGACCTGCTGGGGCTTCTAAAGTGGTAGACTGTGATCTCCCCCGTCCTGTTGAAGGACATTCTTTTAGCCGGTGACCTAGATGTCCACACCCAAAGAAACCCTATTTACCCTGGAGGCATTCACCTGGATGGTTCTTACACACTTAGGGAAAGCTGGATAACGATTGTTGGCACTGTAACTTTGGGACTGTAAGACAGATGCTCCACCCTTTCGGTCCTTGCGGGACCGTAAAGTAGTGGCGCTGGCTGAGGTGGGTGTTGGAGTCCTCTACTGTTGTCGCTATGGGTGGCTACTGCCGCAAAATCTCTAGTGGCCATAATCTAATTGACCAGTTCTATCCCTCTTGTTCTCCCACTCCATATCTTTCAACTTTTCCACCTCAATCTACTGGGCATGAACGATGAGGCTGGAGAGGTCAATTCCCTTAATAAGAATCGTGGTTCTTCACTCTTTAAGTACCAAGTTTGATACTCCGTTGATAAACTTAAGCATGCGATCCCTTGGCTCGGCTACCATCTCTAGATCATACCCGACAACTAACTAAATTCCATTACATATTCCTCCACGGTCCTGTTGCCCTGTTTCAAGTTCATGAACTCTGCAACCTTAGCCTCCCTTAGATCCCGGGGGAAGAATCTGTCTAGAAATACTGTGGTGAACTCTTCCTACTCTACCGGTTCTGCTCCTGCTAGTCTCCCTTCCACTGATCGTACCAAATTTGAGCCACCCCTTTCAACTGGTAAGCGGCCAAATCAGTACTCTCCGTGGAACTAACACCCATTACCCCGATGATCTTCTGCACCTCATCTGCAAACTCCTGTGGTTCCTCTCCCACCTTGGATCCATAAAACATTGGAGAGTTCATTCGGGTAAAGTCTCGAACCTTAGCAGCTACTGCGGACCCGTTTGTGTTCACCGGAACCACCTGCTGGTTCACTTGATTAGTCATTGTCTGAGCCAGCATCTGGATTGCCGCTCTGAATTCTGTTGAGGACACTTGATCATCCTAAGGGGCTGCTAGAGCTGGTGGAGCAGGTCAGTTAGCATTGCCAGCCCTTCTTTCGTTTCCTCGTCTTGGAGACATAGTTTTACTAAAACAAAATAGAGCACGAGTTAGGAGAACATGAAAAAAAGGGAGTTTCCTAATAACGTCTCGTAGCCTCCCCATCTTAAGTGTGGCGCGCTTTACACTCATGAAAAGGACTCTACTTGATGCGGCTTTCAGACATCCTAGGATACTCTAAACCTAGTGCTTTGATACCAAGTTTGTCATTGTATTAATTTATGACATTCTAGTATACTCCATAAACAAGGAAGAACATGCTAACCATCTGAGGATAGTGCTACAGACGCTCAGAGACCGCCAGTTGTTCGCTAAATTTAGAACATGTGAATTCTGGTTGAAGTATGTGACTTTCCTTGGTCATGTGTTCTCAAGTGAGGGTATTCAGGTAGATCCTAAAAAGATAGGAGTGGTAAAAGACTGGCCAAGACCAACTTCCCCAACATATATCAGAAGTTTCCTGGGTCTAGCCGGTTATTACCGACGATTCCTAGAAGGATTTTCCTCTATTGCGTCTCCTCTGACTAAGCTAACCTAGAAGATCCATGGTACTTGGTTCCACAAGTGACCCCAAGTCAACCCATGGTCTATCATTACACTGGTAACTGAATAAACATAAGCAAAAGCTATAAATAAATAAAATAATTTAAGAAAACAGATTCGACAAGAGTCAATACATCTGAAATATAATACTGAAAATCTGTGTCTATGTCTGTAAGCCATCTACTCAAGGATGAGTTTCTGGGACAAGCCCCCAGCTAACTCTAAAGTCTAACTGAAAGAAACTAACTGAAAATAAATATCAACCTCGAAAGATAAGGACTCACCAAATGTTGTTGCTGATATCATCTGTGGTAACTACTAACGATGCTGGGACTGAGAACCTGCGCCTGCATCATGATACGATACAACATAGAAGATATGCATCAGTACTTTGAATGTACTGAGTATGTGAGGGATATAATAAGCATGAAAGAACAAGTAACTGAACTAAAATGACATGAAATGACCAACTGAAATACTGCAAACTGATAAAATTGAAAATAACTGATATGGTCAAGAATGAGCCGGGCTGATGGTCATAGACATATCCTGGATCTGAGATACTGAGCTGAGCTAAACTGAACTGAATTGAACTGAACTAAATTGAAACTGTACTGACTAGTGAGAGAGTCTATAACCGACATATAACCACGTGAGCTAAACGTGGAGTTCGATGTAAACGCCCTATCGATAGGACCCAATATACCTTGCCAGGTTATAAAGACATGAACTGGGTGATCACAAATCTGGGACCCGATGGGCCAAGTAACCTACGATAGCAACATAGTTTTGGGAACCTGGGTGCACTGAAACCCTGGTCCGCTCGGTGCTAAGTACTACTCCCACTGGATAAATCCTAAACTGGTTTACTAAGCTGGGGCCCAAGACTAAGTCAGGGACACATATCTAGAAGTACCCTGAGAGTCTTATCGAAGCGAATACTATAACTAGTGTTCTAAGATTGGTCAGAGCTGCTTATCTAGAAGTGTTGTAACCGTCTATAGAACTGACTAATAACTGATACTGATTCTGATAACTAATATCTAGGAGGCATTATTGACACCTCAAGGAAAGACTATAGTCAAACTGATCAGCTGACATTTCTGAAAACACTGAAAATGCAAACATTGTGTCTGAAACTGGACTAGAATGCAGCTGACTAGAATTCAACTAATATTAGTAATATGGGAATTCTAACACTGATAGAATCAAACAACATGAATAACTAATCAATTGTGCAAGACTCTAATTACTGTATTCAAGAGCTAGGGCTAAAATCCATTTACAGGAAGCAGGTATCAACATGATATCTAAGTAATGGAAATATAGCAACTAATAATATGAAAAACATTCCACATGAATTTAACCGAATTCTAACTGAAAGATTTCTAAATTTCGAAAACTCAGGGCTAAAACTGATAAGAAAATTTAAATAGGTCTGGGGCACAAGGGAAGGACAATCCCCTTGATAAATTCTCACATACTTGGTAAAGGATTTCTGAGAAAATCCTTGAGAAATTATGAGAAGAAGAAATCAAAACCCTTTCCCTGCTCTGTGCTTTCTGACTGTTTTTACGTTCTGATTCTTTAGAGAATGAGAGGAATGTAGAGTAAACGTCCTTCTACCCCTTTAATTCTCCCCTAAACGAGTCCAAAACGGCAAGGTCTAAAGACTAAAAAGTTGGGAAGTTACTAAAATAACCCTGGGAGAAAATTCGGAAAATTGCCCGACAGGATCCAACGGGCCTCACAACGCGGCGTTGGTCGAAACCACAACCCGTTGGAACCAATCATTGGTCCTAGGTCCAAAACCTGAGCTCAATGGAATGGGACCACAGGAGGATACCACGACTCGTTGGGCAAACCAACGGATCGTTGGTACCTCTCATTGTCACTGGTAGGGGAATCTGGGCCCTAAGACAATGGGCAATGCAACAACTCGTTGGTAGAACCAATGGGTCATTTCTTCGACTTGTGGTCAGCACTACTAATACATAGGAATTGGTTACGGGTGGCAGCAATGGCTCGTTGGTAGGAACCATGAGCCGTTTGTTCCACTCATTGTTTTTGGGAGATGTCAAGTAGGTTTTTGAACTTGGGATGCAACGGATGACAAGACAACTCATTACTCCTTCCAAAGAGTCGTCCTATGCCTCATTGGTACCTGGAGGAAGCTTATGCAGACCTGACAATGGCTCAAACAATAGCCCATTTGAGGTGACAACGATCCGTTGTTTGGGTCATTCTGTGATAAAATTTTCTGGTTTACCCTAATATTTCTTGCAAGGTTGGGGTTTGGTATAGAAAAGTTTTGGGGTGTTACATCGGAGGATAGGGAGGAAGTTTTACGCAATCAGGGGTAGAAAAATCCAATCGCAAGTTAGGTCATCGGTGGGTGATACTAGAGGGGTCTCAAGGTGAGATTTCTCTTCTTTATCATCTTCGCTTATCCCTTCCCAAGATCATAGTCTAAGAGATCTTCATCAGAGGAAGAAACCAGATCCTCCAAGCTAGTTTTGTAAGACCAATCCTTGTAAATTCTACCATAGAGCGATCCTCGATAATCTGTTATCGACATCTATGGATCCATCCTTGACCTCTTCTAGAGTATTTTTGACTAATATGCTTAAAATGATACCTAAATATGATGTAATGTGGTTGTAAAAAAATAAAGTAACCCAACTAGGTTGGGATTGAATCCTACAAAAAATAGGCGTGAAAGATTACTGAAATGCACAAATACTTGATTGGTTATCTTAACGTTCTATTCTGTAACTAATGAAATACATTTGGATTTTATAAACTAAAATGTTAATCTAATTTTATCATTTTGTATAATCAATATATTAAAGAACCAAGGTTGTGTTTGTCATGCCCCGGCCTAAGGCCTAGGTAAGACCGACACCCGTAGCCATTGCTGGCCCGAGCATAATGTTGAACTGGCATGAGACTTTGAGAATACATCTAATCTAGATAAACATAGTGAAAACAACTCTGGAATTTGAGATACCACATGCAATTGACTTAGGATCTTTTCATAAGAATAACTATTTTATAAAAAAGATGACCCACTGGTCAAAACAGAGTAGAAGCCTCTATTGAAGCCTCTATTGAACTGAAATCCCACTAATTGACAATCTAGTATATGAAGCCTCTATTGAACTGAAAAGTCATAATATTGGGGCAAGGTCCCTGAAATAACCTCTAAGCCAAGCTAGAAAAGTGCTGAATATAAATTTCCCCTAAGAGAGAGAGTGGAGCTCACCAAAAACTAAGTTGGGATGGCCTACTAAGATGCTCACCTAAGGATATTTGTACCTACAACTGCATTATAAAATAATGCAATGTTTCTGGTAAGGAGGAGTGTTAGTACATGGAATCATACTGTATGTGAGATGGAAAAAACACATGAAACAGAGGGTACTGAGTAGAGAAATGAAACATGTAAAATCATAAGTAATAATGCACAAAGCAGAAGTAGGGTTCAGAAAGAAAAACATGCATTTGCCCTGTTTAAAATCTGTAACTAAAAATATTGTCTAATATCTTTGTCCGAAAATATTGATATTGTAGTACTGACTAAAAATACTGTAAAGGCATAACTGACGTAGTACACCATGTAGACATAGAGTCTGATCCCTATGACCCGATCGGCTACACCACCACCCTATCTTGTCGGATAGGGGGCTTGAACTAACTTGCTAGCAAGATTTATTGAATTATCACCACTTTCGGGGGTATAAAATCTGGGGATGCACCTGTGATCAATATGCTCCACTCCTAAGTTAGCAAACATAGTTTTCGACACTTTGCCTTGAAGGGCTCATGCCATATCGGTCAACCACTTACTCTATTTCTAAAAATACCAATTACTATAGTAGCCCTTGGGCATAATCTATCTTAAAACTATTCTAAAAGCTTAGCCTTATCTGAAGTCTCTATCCCTAGAAATATGCCTTTTCTAAAGGCCTAAACTTAGCCCTTAGACTCAAATAGATTTACATACATACATACATATACATATACACATATAGATATACATATATATGAATATACATACATACACACACACACACACACAGAGATATATATATAAGCTAAATAGTAGCAATTTATAAATCATGCTTTCAACTTCTGAAAACTCATAAATCATGCTAAGACATAGGCTCCTCAATTCAAGTAAATCATAGGCATGACTGTGACCAAAATCTATTGTAATTATAGCCTCAAAAAATGTAAGTGTGGCCTTGACTAAATTCATCACAATATCCTCATAATATATCATAAATTCTGAAATCTTAACTCATAAGGGCAAGACAATCATTTTTAATATTTCATGAATACTCGTAAAATTTCATACAATTTAAGCTCAAGGTAGATTTCAGCTAAATGATGCTAGATATGCAAGGTTCTAGAAGTTTTAGTCATGGAGTCAACATATCATGTAAAATCTCTAAAGACCATGGAGTGAAAACTTGCATGAGTGTAGAAGTATGGAAATAGTGGGAAGAACATGATGTCTCATATTTTAGAATTGCCTTACATACCTTAATGCTTTTTAAAATCAAGAGAATCCAGTTAGTATATGTTAGAGAGAAGGGCTGCCAAGTTCTTGAGCTAGAAAAAAGTTATTCCTTTGAAACTCTAAGGGAGTAGAAGGTAGGGTTTATAATTCTAGGCTTTCGTGCAACAATAAACCATTGGAGGGACTTATCTTGGAGCTAGGAGAGTTTGGAGAGAAGAGGGTATTTGTTTTATTGAGATGAAGGTGAAGAAAATGAGTATTGAGTCGAGGTGGGGTCTATTTATAAATGAAGGGAAAAAAATCATAACTTGCGGTACCTGGCCGCAGTTACTGATCATGGATACAATCTGCGGTCCGCAAAATAGAATCTAAATCAATTTGAGGAAAATTCCTTTTCTCTGAAGCTCCATCTACGAGGATAGTTACTAACTGTAACTCTAAGTTGCGACTCATAAATTCAATCATGTCTCTATCTAGTAGATAAAAATATCGTGATCTACACTTGTGGTGGAAAATGCGGTTCGTACATTGGAATTGCGGTTTGTAGATTTGTTTCATAAAACTTAGCTCACGAAACTGGGGCTTCCATGTACGGTCCAATCTACGGTCTGTCAATTCCATTTATAGTTCATATGTTGCTTCGCAAGTTAATCCAGTGACTTTAATTTTCTAACTTCCATTTGCAATGGGATCTACGGCATGTAGGTCTCATCTACGGCTCGTAAACAATCCACGACACCTGTACCATGGATTTTTTGCAGCTTCTCATTTTTGAAGTATTTCTCTTTTGGGCACTTCCATACTTGGTTAAAGACGTTATACCTTCAATATACACTCTATAACACAAGTAGATATGTACTAAGGTCAGGACTTCTCTTCAAAAGTACGACGTGTTATAATTCCTTTACGGGCTGCTTCACCTGAGTCTCTCAATTGAAATATTGATAGAAACTTCTAAGTTATATCTAGATAATCTTTAAATGATTACTTACTATTTTCTAACGTTTAAGTAATATATCTTTGTGTTGATTCTTCTAAATTAACTAGAGTTGTACTAAACACAATTATTTCCTGACAAGTAAATTTAACTTATTCCTAAGCAAATTAATTAAACAAGGGTTAACACCTCAAGTTCTTGTTAATTAATCATTTCAAACCCTAACCTACTTTTTCAAGTATTATTAGAGTAATATGTCATAGATTGATATTTGCAATCATCAACTTTTAATGAAAAATGAGGATTAGTTAAATATATTTAAGTCATTATCAAATATTAAGATGAGATTCTCATTGGTGTCATAACTATATTGGGTTCTCAACCTTAATAAGGAATTTACCTTCTTATTCTAGAACAAAAATAAAGCAGAACTGAATAAATCATAAATTACACACAATTAATATTAATGAATGTTCAAGTCAAAAGCAATAATCAACTTTTGAAAATTCTCAAGAAAATAGAGTTAAAAGCTTAAGAGATTGATTGTGTACTATTATGTCGAACAAAACTTCGAAAAAAGACCTAGAAAAAGTTTTATATTGGTCCAGATATCTAAATTCTATTACTTCTTAGAACTGCAGAGGAATGACTTATGGGCCATAGAATTGACTTACGACCTGCAGATGATTCTTGTTGTGGCCGCAGATTACTTTCTTCATGTTACCACACACATTAGTAAACCACAAATCATCTTCCCATTGATCTTATCATGTTAGTCATTTGAAATCTGAACCTCACTAGTCACCAAACTCAAAACTACCATGGAACTTACCATAACTGTAAGCTAAAATGTTCGTAGAATTCATTCTCCAAGCATACTGAAAAATTTACACCTTATCTAATTAACACATGATAATATCACCGTAATCTGAATAAGATCAAGTAATCATGTTGTTACAAATTTAAGTCCCGTTTTCTGAAGATGACCCTTGACCTTCCAAATCGAAACAGATACCCTTATTTTTTTTATTCAAATGTTAGATTCCATTTTCAATCACTTTTATTTTATAATTATAAAATCTTTCAACCTTACTCGAAGAGTGTTACAAATTATCATAAGTCATTGTATAAATGCCGAGCCAATCATAAAAGTAGTAATAAACTGCAAATCTTAGGGGTCTGAAAGCCTTCCCTACCTTACTCAATCTTTAAAACCGTAAACCCTTCCAAATTAATCACATCATAGGTACAATCTATCAAAAAATGTTTGTCATGCCCAGCCTTGGGAGGCATGACTGGCACCTGGTGCCCTATTAGGACCTGGACTGCTGGACTAGCTGAGCCTAAGAACTTCTGGTGTCAGGCTGGCTCTAACACTGGATCAAGAAAACGACGGGCTATATGATGGATGTAAATACAGTCTCCGGCCGACTAGGCCTATAACCACCTGTAAGAAAACAACAGCTACCCAGAACAACTGAATCAATACGGACCCTATGCGGGCCGACAAGGCCACCATGTTGTCTAGTTATTTATGAATCAAGAAAATAAGTGCTAAACTGCTACGTGATCAACAAGATCACCACTACCAATTGAATGAGGCCCCACACGACAAGCATAAACAAACTAAAACATACACAGCCTCACACGACCATCATAAACAAACTAAAACATACACACGGCCTCACACGATCGGTACAGCTAACCACAGGGAATATACAATTAGCAAGCCTCTAAGAATACTAATAAGATGGTCGGGAAAGGGCCCTGACCTACCCATACTGTAGAACAAAAGAAAAGGAATAAACCTCTAGCTGTCTAGCTCCGGATGACAAGAGTTGATGACCCTGTGTGCTGGATAGAATTACGAGGGATCGGCTCCTCATCTATGAGTACCTGCAGGCAAGTAATTCAGCGCCCCAAAACGGGCGTCAGTACCACTGGTACTGAGTATGCAAAGAAACAACTGGAAAATAACTGAAGACAAGCAATATAACTGATAGAACTGAAGTAGAAAGAAATAGATTGTAACTGACTGAAAGTATGAGTTTAAGACTATCCTCAACTATGTTGAAAGGAGTAGGAGTCGTACCTGGTAATGTAGCATTCTACTGTCTGTCTACTCATAACAAACATAACATGGCATAATATAGCATAACATAACATAGCATAGCACACATGAACCTTACCTGGCCCCCATAAGCCGGAAGGTACAACCAACACGCAATCTATACCCCTACCCCAGTCATCCCATCTTCCATATTAACTATAAGCATCCTTCACGTCCCCTGGGTATGCACTTGGGCCCGCTGAGCCCCTGACTATAACTGTACCTGAGTTTGGAGGACTCCTGAAATCAACACTTCGGGCGTACCCGCTCGACGGGGGTGTATAAAATCTGACCAAGGCAAAATATAGGAAAACTGACATCCCATCTTCGTCCCCTAAGGGACGGCATGCCACTCCGTAGAGCGAAGTATCCTCGCCCTTTGACGGACGAGTTGATACAACTATTAACCCTGGGGCGGTCATGAATGCTAGGTAATCTAGCCCAAATAATACGGTCAAGTCTCAACTAATAATACTAACTGCGTACGCTACATGATGAAACTGTGATAGTAATGTGTATATATATAGTACATGCTGAAATTGATAATGGCATACATATATAATTTCTATCATACTGTGCTGAATCTGATACTGAAATAAGATATAATATTTCAGCTGAAAATCATGCTGTATAACTAAGTTTCATGGTAAACATGATTTACTATTTCTAACATGCTTTCTAAAATTCATATTAAGCTACAATTCTATTTCTGAAATACTTTATGGGAACTTGTATTTCTTTACTAAGTTTCAGCTGTACACGATAATATCCTGACGTACTTTACTAAATTACATACTGGGCATGTTGTACTATTTCTGAAATCTTCTACTAGAATTTATACTAGTTTGTTCTACCCGAATTACTAACTTGCCGAAAGAAACAAGTTTCACATACCTCAATTGTCGACTTTCTGACCAACTGGCGTAGCTCGGCCAATATTTAGCTGTTTCTCCCAACTGTATTCATATTCACGAAGGAATAGAATTAATTCTATCAATATATAGAAATAAAACCATACTTGGCGTATACTTACTGCCTATTCTTCAACTTATCAAAGAACGGCCGAAAACTCGCTATTTCTCGGAGGTCCAGAAGAGAGAAATACTTATTTTAGTGCTGGGAGTGTATTAACACTAGTTTGGAGNATTAACACTAGTTTGGAGTAGTTCCAATTACTTTGACTCGGTGGGTCGCCGCTTCGCCAGACGATTCTCGCGAAACTAACTCCGCAGGAATGTTCTCTGCAGCTCTATACTTTGGTATCCAAAGTTAATTTGAGTTTGGACCGCATTTGATGGCGTAATCGGACAAATTTCTACCTCAAACCCTTGTCCCTTTTCTGTTCTGGTCGCTCACTACTGAAAAGAAATGAAAATAATGAAATTAAAACAAAGTGGGGGATTTATATACTTGGTCCCAGACAGCCCCTCCATGGCACATTGGTCATCGCGGAGGGATAGCCTCCGTGGCACGTTGCCATCGCGGAGGGGGTCTGCCCGGCCTCCTCTTGCGACGCTTCAATGTGGCGCTTGTCCGGTCTTCCCCTGAGCCTTTTTCTAGCATGTATGGCACCCTAAAACTCTTAACCAAAACGCGAATAGGCCATTTAAATGTCAAGAATTTACGGGGTGTAACATTCTCCCCCCCTTAATAACATTCATCCTCGAATGTAAACTTCTGCTCTCAGGAAGGACGCTTGCCTTTTTTCCAGCAAAGGTACCATTTACAGCTCAATCTCGACTTATTCTAGAAAAGTTTTGGCAGAGTTTCCCCCTGTAATATGGACTATCTCAAAAAGCCTGAAACTCAGAAAAGTCCAATACTAGTACTCCACACAACACTATAACATTCATTTCACTAAACTTAAGTTAACATCTCGCTTATACACATAAATATAAAGTAACAGCAATAGCAACATACCTCTGGCTGACTAAGTTTGAAATAACTGAGGATATCTGATTTTCATATCCTCTTCTGCTTCCCAAGTCATTTCCTCTCGGTTTCTGTTACGCCATAATACTTTGACCGAAGCCACATCTTTAGTTCTCAATCTACGAATCGTCGGTCTAGTATGGCTACTGGAACTTCTTCATTGGTCAACTCCTCTATAACCTGAACATCTTGGACTGGAACGTTTCTTGAGAAGGTTTTTCCTCGGCATTGATACATGGTAAACTGGGTGGACAGATTCTAATTCTGGAGGTAAGTTTAACTCATATGCCACTTGGCCTATTCTTCGACGAATCTGATAAGGCCCAACAAATCTCGGGCTAAGCTTGCCTTTCTTACCAAATATCACCACACCCTTCATCGGCGAAACTTTCAAGAATACCCAGTCATTAATATTAAATTCCAAATTTCTGCGTCGCACGTCAGTATATAATTTCTGGCGGCTCTGAGAAGTCAGTAAACGTTCTCTGATAAGCTTTACTTTTTCTTCTGACTGAGGAATAATATCTGGCCTAATCAGTGCTGATTCTCCTGCCTCAAACCAGCCGGCTGGAGATCTACACTTTCACCCATACAACGCTTCATAAGGCGCCATCTGGATTACTGAATGGTAACTGTTATTATAGTGAAATTCAAAGAGCGGTAGTGTTCATCCCGGCTACCCCCAAAATCTAACACACATGCTCGCAACATATCCTCGAGCGTCTGAATAGTGTGTTCTGCCTACCCATCTGTCTGAGGATGAAAACTGTGCTCAGGTTAACCTGTGTCCCCAAGCCTCTTTGAAATGATTGCCAAAATTTAGCTGTAAACTTCGCCCTTCTGTCGGAGCTCATTGACAATGAAATACCATGCAACCTGACTATTTCTTTGCCATACAGATCAGCATAGTCTTCGGCTGAAAAGGTAGCCCTTACTGACAGGAAGTGAGCTTACTTGTCAATCTGTCAATGATTCCCTAGATCGAATCATATCTTCGCCTAGTGCGGGGTAATCCTGCTACAAAATCCATATTAACTGCTTCCCATTTCAATAGAGGAACAGTTATATCCTGAATCAACCCTCCTGGATTCTGATATTCAGCTTTTACCAGTTGGCAATTGGGACACTGAGCTACAAATTCTACTATCCCTTTCTTCATTCCTGGCCATCAGTAGATTTCTTTTACATCATGGCACATGTTTGTCAAACCTGGGTGGAGAGAATAATGGGCATAATGTACCTCGCCCATAATCTGCTGGCGAAGCCCTGCAACGTCTGGAGCACAAATGAGATCTTTATATCTCCACATTCCATCCTCGGTTATCTGAAAATCTGTCATCTCTCCCCGTTGAACTCTGTTTCTGAGCTGAACTAGGCTAGGATGTTCGTACTGCCATTCCTTTACTTCCACAACTAAAGGCGACACTGCATTATTTTGGATTACCGCTCTGTTGTCCCTTGTTTCTTCTACATGAGCGGCTAGACTGGCTAGCTGATGCAACTCTCGGGCCAATTCCCGCTGCTCGAGCTACAAGTATACTAAACTCCCCACAGATTCACGGCTGAGGGAATCTGCTACTACGTTGGTCCTTCCTGGGTGATACAGAATACTCACGTCATAGTCTTTCAACAACTCTAACCAGCGACACTGCCGCACATTCAACTCCTAGAAGCTTTGCTCTCATGCCTTAGTCCACTGAATTTTTTGCTGCTTTCTGCGTCAGTTTAGTCAGAGGTGCTGCAAAAGTGAAAAATCCTTCCACAAACCTTCTGTAGTACCCGGCTAACCCCAGGAAACTGTGTACCTCGGTCGGAGTGGTAGTTCTGGCCATGTTCTCACTGCTTTTATTTTCTGTGTATCTACCTGTATACCAGCCTCCGACACGATGTGACCCAAAAAGGCTACTAAATTCAGCCAAAATTCACATTAGAGAAATTGGCATGTAACTGACGATCATATTGGTTTATTATACCGGAGAAACTAACAAGTAATCTATCTATATAGCTAGAGCTTTATCTGGCCCTCTGGGCCGCATGCTAATGCTACTCGCTGCTGGAATAATCTGTATGACTGTCTGCACACCATGTGCACGTATTTGATCAGAGGATCCTGATAGTGATCATGATCTCTAATAATCTGGCTGAATAACGGAATAACTGGGGTGAATAACCCGAATGCGGAAGTAATTTGACAATGCTCTAAATGTCCTACTCAGGCATCTGCAGCTCATGCATAACTGCGGAGTTGTGGACAGCTAACTGCTTTGTTATTCTAATTGAACAACTGTAGAGTTGGGCTTAGTAGACTTACCCTCGAGCACGACCGAGTCTACCTTGGATCTTCATAGTGCCTACCGATTTACTTGTCTTAGTAGACAACTGTGCTAGTAGAATACTACCAATTCCTTATGCCTTGTTTGAACCCACTCGGATCTATACTACTGTTCTGAGAAATTCTTGATCTTATGAGCAATTTTGTAAAGACTGGCCATCTCCTAGGACTCTGTATCTGAATATAATGAGAACAAGGCCGGGATACCAATCCGTCACCCGACTACTAATGTGGACCCCTTCTTGGGGTACCCACGGGTTGTCGACTGGGACGGTTGGCTGACTTGCAGGGTGTTCTACATGATCTCTGCTAGGTTGACTGAGCCCTGACTCTCACCTACATGGCTGGAAAAATGACATTACGACCATTTAACATGCGGAGAATTTTGTGTTGCTAACCTCAGGCATGCTTATTAGGTCTTTGTTTCTAGTTTTGGTACATGCGATAACATTCTGCTTTTGTTCTTTAGGAATGCTTTCCTGCTAATACAGGCACCAGCTGGTCGTTAGACGATCGCTGCGCCCGTATCATCTAACCACCTGATTCAGGCTACTTACTCATGTGAGCTTCTGAAGTCTAGATCCTGCCCCCTTTTGGTGAGGGTCTGCACGGTACAATCTGTATTTACTTCCTAGCAGCTAACGAATTTGTGTGACTGTAACCCCTATTAGCAGCTACTCACCACATATCTGATATCAGTATATATCATATCAACAACTATATACAATCCCTTTTTTTGAATTTTGTAGTAATACGTAATCTCTCAGCATGCTTTCTTGAATTTCATACGCACATGATATACTACTTCTATAGTTTAATGATATCTCCTGTCCTCTAGTACCATTTCATTGGATTTTCATCCCATTCTGGAAGCAACAAACACATGCACTTTAGTTATGGTCTGCTGTTTGAAATTTCACCACTCTGATAACATGGGGTCAACATCCGAACCTTGTGGCCTTACTTGGGATTATATTAAGGGCCATTGACTATTTGTTGGACCTTGTCTCTAGGCCACACTAGATTAGAGCCTCTGTTGATCACGGGCAAAAATAGAATGCCCGTGATACGCTTCTATAACTTAAATTGGTCTTGTTTAGCTAAGTTATTTTATACATTTCATGTGATTTTATATGAATGTGAAGATATGTGCTAACCAACATGATTAGCCTTTGTTTTGTAGGTTTGATGACTTTTGAGGAACTAATCCATGAGTTGGTGAAGTAGAACTGAAACGGAATTAACGTGACGTCGGCCCAAAGGAGGCACAAAACAGCCCACCTGCGCGTCGGCAACGTGCCACGGCAGGCAGGCTGCCCACAACAGCCCACCTGCGCGTTGGCAACGTGCCACGGCGGGCTGGATGCGCGACATGGAAGTGTCAGCGTGCTGCCCGGCAGCATGCCAACCAGCGTGGCGAGAGTCTTTATCGAGGCCAAATTCGGGTATTGTTGTTCCAGTGAGCTTTCGCGTCCGTGTCACGGAGGCAGTGCTCCACCATTACACTCGGCACGGAGCCGTTCCACGACTTGAGCTAAATTATGCAGGTTCTCCATTTACTATAAATGACCATGGCTCCTAATTCCATTTGGGTCACGATTTTATTACGGAAAACTACTTAGGAGGAAGGGAGAAGTGGGAGAACTCAGCTAGCGTTTGTCAAATTCCCTTCTCATCTACCAGTCTCGTGTAAGTATGTAGTTTAGGAGTAGATTGTGGTAGTGTAGAGTAGTTTTACGAACATGAATGGCTAGAACCCTTCCTCTAGGGTTGAAGCCATGGATTATGATTATGATTTTATTTAATTGTTTTGGAATTAAGTTGTCTGATTGTTGTTTTTCGTCTTGCATTATGGATTGTTGGTTGTTTTATGATTGATCACCATGACATGTTGTTGGCAGGAAATAGCTTGAAAGTATTGCCTAGGTCAGGACTGAGAATGTGAGGAGCATGTACGTATCTCGGGAGAGAGTTGTGTTCCAGGATGAAATATACCTAACACGTGCTTGGTTGACACACGGGGGTTATGAAAGACCAACTTGGGATGTCACATCACCACTCAACAAAGTAGTTGTGAGGCTAAGTTGCGTTAAATGGTTAGACCTTAGAAAGTCCCTAATCGTTTCCCCGTAAACCACAACATAATTGATTGCCGCGACTAGAAAATTAAACTCCTCGCTCACAATGATGCAGTGAGGCTAGATTGCCGTGTTAAGAGGCTCGAAAGACCATGAACATGCAATTCCAGTTATGTGAAATAACAATTGATAGTTCCATGCTTATTCCATTGCAAATCGTGAGTCTCGCGCTGATTATCTGGTTTTTAACTCTATGTTGCTCCTAGAGTAATTTTAGAATATTTCGTTGACCCAAACTTAGACTTAATTATTCTCAATTGAAAATGTCTATAACCAACACTTTAGTTATTTAAGATCACACTAGAAATGGATAGTTAGAGGAATGGGTCTAGTCCCTGTGGGTTCGACAATCGGTTCTTAAAAAGAGCCACTATATTACTTGCACGACCCGTACACTTGCGGACGCGCTCGATGTGAAGAAGAGTCGTCAAGTTTTGCGCGCCGTTGCCGGGGACTCGGCGAAGTTTGATAATTTATCTATTTTTGTGTGATTTTTGAATTTCCTTAAGTGTTGAGAAACTTGGTCTTAATTTGTCTATTTGCAGGTGACGGAGTTGTCTTTGCCGAGCTGGCTAGAAATAGGAAACGTGGAACCGTTGCTTGAACCTGAGCGTCAAATCCATTTGCAAAGGAGAGTAGCTCTAGAGAAAAAGCTGAAGAGACTTCAAGAAAGGTACAACAACAACCACCCGCGGGGCAAGCACAGTTGTGTCAGAGTAATGGCAGCAAGACCAGTTCGCGAAGTGGCCATCCCACTAGCGACAAATGTGACCTCTAGTATCCGTAAACCGGAGCCTGGAGGGAACTTTGAGCTTAAACAGAATATGGTACATTTGCATTCTAGTGGTCAGTTCTTTGGAGATGGCACATGAGGACCATGGCAGCATACGAGCTTTTTAGAGATTAGTGACACGTTTGTCCCCACCGGCGTGTCCACAGATTATGTCCGATTGACCCTCTTCCCATTTTCATTGTTGGGAGGCGAAAAAGTGGCTGAAGGCTGAGCCACCGAACTCCATAACTTCGTGGAATGACTTGGCTAAGAAGTTCCTTATCAGATTCTTTCCTTCAGGCAAGACTGCAAAGTTGCGAAGTGAGATACTAAGTTTCAAGCAGAAGCCTGATGAGAACTTATATGGAAGGGAAAGATTCAGAGTCATTGTTGAAGGCTTGTCCCCCATCATCAGCAATCAAATGAAGTGCTGGCCCATACCTTTGTAGAAATTCTAGACCCACACACAAAAATATTACTAGACTCTGCAGCGGGTGGGCAAGCCTTGGAGAAGACATATGATGAGTTGTACACTTTGTTGAACGGAATTGCACAAGGGAAATCCAGTGGCACGGCGAATCATCAAGAGGGAAGGAAGAAGATCAGGGATTTGACAGAAGCAGATGGTTTGATATGCCCAGCACAGTTAGCTTCGTCCAACATCAAAATGATGACTCAGTTCAATAAGCTGAGTGTCTCTTTCTGAGGGCCGAGGTTAATGCGGTTCGGCAAGCTCTAGTTGGTGTGAAATTTGTGGTAATAATGGGCACAATGTAGAGATCTTGTGGAGCCAATCCCGGAATCAGTCAATTTTGTTGAGATGTGCAGAGGAATCAGAATTTCAGAAACAACTCCAACAGAAATTGACAGGGCCACCCAAATTCTTCATGGGGTGGAAATCAAAGCGTTTTATGCAACCTCAACAACATCGGTATCAGCAAAATAGGCAAATTGAGGGCATAGTAGCAGCCGCATCGAGGAAACACTGCAGAAAATTATAGAGACCCAGAATCAGTTAGCAGAAAATCAGGCGAGGATGGCAACAGACTTAATGAATCAGCAAGTAGCCACCCGCAATCTTGAAAAACAAGTGGGTCAAATAGCAGCTGCTCAAAACATGAGGCCGCAGAAGGATTACCAAGCAACGCAGATCCCAACCCCCGGCAGATCAATGCCATCAGTCTTAGAAGCGGAAGGCAGTTAGCTGTTGCAGTGCCTAAAGAGTTGAAGGTGCAGCCGGAGTTGGTAAGACAGGACCATCCACCCAAATCTTGGAGCAAATAGTGCTGTGAAACAAAATGCGCAACCTTCATTGCAGCCAGCACAAAGACCACCACCACCATTCCCTCAGAGATTCAGAAAGAGCAAGGGGGCCAGATGTTTCAAAAAGTTCTGCGAGAGTTTCAAAGAACTTCATATAACTGAGCCCACTTGCCTCTTATTGATGTCTTGCGGGGAATGCCCAAGTATAAATACTTGAAGGACGTGATGGCAGGTAAAGTTAGATTGGTGGACGTTCAGACTGTAGCACTGACTGAGGAGTGCAGTCACAGGGTATTGAGAAAAATGCCAAGAAGCTCAGACCCCGGGAGTTTACTCCCCATACAAATTGGTAAGGCGAAGTGCTACGAGCTTTATGTGATTTAGGGGCAGCGATTAATCTAATGCCCCTATCGCCCAATCTCAACACCTTGGGGTTGGGAAAATCGAGGCCGACAAGATTGATGCTGCAGGTGGCGGATAAGTCGCGAGGGCACCGAATGGAATCATAGAGGACCTTCTCATCAAAGTAGGTAAATTTATTATACCTGCTGATTTTATTATTTTAGATTTTCAGGTTGATGACCGATTTCCCTAATCTTGGGACGGCCATTCTTGGCCACCGGAAGAGCGGTGATTGATTTGAAAGAAGGGACCCTGAAAATGAGGGTCGAGGATGAAGAAGAAACCTTCCGTGTCTGCCAAGAAATAAACCCATCCGCACACTGAAACCTTTATCGAGTAAAGTGTGTTGGCGGAGGATGAGTGTGGGGTGGAGGATTCCCTAGGTGCATGGCCAAGGCAAGGTCAGAGTGTTCAGCCCAAGTCTGATAAAGGGATTCAACTTGAGAAGAAGTTGGAGGAAGGGAGGAACAGAGTGGAGGTTGTTACCTCTAAACAGCAAAAGAAAAGGAGATGGTTCTCGAAAGAGAACCCAGGTATGAGATTTCTTGAAAAGGGTAGTCCACGTCGTGCCACGACGTAAAATAAAGTCTTGCTTGGAGCAACCCAAGGGTACCTCAGGTACAATTTGTAATTTTGATTTTGTTTTGATTTTGTTTATTTTCAATTTTGTTTTCTGGTGGAAAGTTAGGCACATGTAGAGGGAGATGCAGGTACCCTCGGAGGGAGGGAAGCTAGGAAGCATGGAAGAGAGGAAAAGTGTGGGGTCGACCACCAGCTTGGTAAATTGTGGAAAAACATGCTTCTAGCTAGGCCTAAAGGCCTCAGGAGTATTTCTCACCCGCTTGTAAATGGTAATTGGATGCTATGAGGACATAGCATGATTTAAGTGTGGGGTGAGGGAAATTTCAAGGGGGTAAATTTTGTGCCAAACAAATTGTTGGTGAATGTAATGCTTGTGGAAAAAGTGAAAAATTTGAAAAAATTTGTGTGAGTCAGCATGACTTCATCGCATTGGTTTTTCTTTTCGGTTCTTTTCGACGGGGTTCTTTGAACCGACGAATAAAACTTTTTATTTTATTTTAATACGTATATAATGTTTTAGTCAAAGTTAGGGACTGTTTCCGGTGATGGAATGGATGACGACCGTCTTGGGAAAATTAGTCGATAGATGTCAGGTTTTGGAAACCGTAGCTAATGGAGGCTTGATGTTCTTGTTATGTGTTTTATATGATGGTAAGATGCAAGTATGTTCAGTGTTGAAGCATGCAAGTTTATAACTTTGTTTGAGACACTTAGGCTCTTGAATTTGACTCAATATAATTGAGCTTAATGTTTGAATTCTTGTGATTAGCTGAGTAAGAGTCTGCTGAATGTGTCTTGAATTGAGCATGTGCCATGAAGTGTAAGGTTTGAGTATTCTATGCTATTGTGGATTGTCTAGAACTTGCCTGGTGTGTTTATAAAACGAAATGAAGGATGTAGATTGTAGGAGATGATTTAGGCATTTCTTTGAATGAACCTAATTTTATCCCTCGTTTTACCTACTATCGAAAAATTAATCCTAGTTAGCCCGTTGAACCTTGAGCCTATTCTTTGATAGCTGCAACATAAGCAGATCGCTTCTTTCATTAACCTTGAATTTGACCCCAAACTTAAGCGCTTGAAGAAAAATCTGAAAGAGTAAAGGAGTTAGAAGAATGAAAAGAAATGAAAAGTAGCAAGTTGTAGAAGTTGAGAAAGGACAAAGGTGCACTTGTGTGAAAGTGGCTGATCACTATTAAGGAGTAAGAAAATAAAGAAATGAAAAATTATTTATAAAACTCCTTACTAATAAGCCAAAAGTGCCTAAATAAAGGGAAACAAAAGAGGGAAAAGAAAACTACCAAGGATAAAAAGGTGAAGTAAGGGAAGGGAAGTTCGCCATGAGGGCGTATTCATATTAAAAGCGCTTAGGAAGATAGTCGCTATTACTGGCCATAATAGTACCTACCTGTACCTGAGTTACATTACAACCTACAAAGTCTACTTGATCTTACATTCATACATCCTCAAATTAGTGGAGTAAAACACTAAGGGCAAGCTTATGGGTCATGACATGATGCATGTGAATTCTTTGTGAGTGAGTGTAATTCTATTTATGTACCCACACATGTTGTGATGTAAAAATTATTTTTGCGTGCGATGGGGTAACTCTCTTTCCGTGAGGGCACATGTTGAATGAAGGATATAATTCATGTGGGATTTCTTAATCAGTTGATTTGCATGAGTTTGTTGATATTGAGAGTCGATTCTTGAGGTTAGGAAGTCTTGGCGGAGGTTGTATTTCATTTCGGTGATTAAATTGTGCATGCTCTACTTTTTAGCTTTGTATCTTACGTAATCATTATAGCCGTAACTTGAATTATCTTACTAAATTAGTTATGTGGGAGTCTCCAATTGCATAATATGTAAAAGGTTGTTCGAGGACGAACAAGGCTTTAAGTGTGGGGTTGTGATCACGGGCAAAATAGCATGCCCGTGATAAACTATAACTTAAATTAATTCTTGTTTAGCTAAGTTATTTTATACATTTCATGTGATTTTATATGAATGTGAAGATATGTGCTAACCAACATGATTAGCCTTTGTTTTGTAGGTTTGATGACTTTTGAGGAACTAATACATGAGTTGGTGAAGTAGAGGCTTGGAAACGGAATTAACACGCGAACGTCGGCAAGAGGAGGCACAAGAGCAGCCCACTTGCGCGTCGGCAACGTGCCATGGCAGGCAGGCTGCTCACAGCAGCCCACCTGCGCGTTGGCAGCGTGCCAAGGCGAACTGGATGCGCGACATGGAGGTGTCGAGGCGCCCAGGCGGCGTGCCGCCGCTGCTTAGCGGCGGGGTGCTGCCGAGGCCAAATTTCAGGTGTTGTTCCAGTGAGCTTTCGCGTTGCCTCCGTGTCACGGAGGCAGTGCTCCACGATACACTCCGTGGCACGGAGCCGTACCATGACAGGCTAAATTGCACCTTACGTTCTCCATTTACTATAAATAGGACCCTTAGCTCCAAATTCCATTTGGGTCACGATTTTAAATACGGAAAACTACCTAGGAGTGAAGGGAGAAGTGGGAGAACTCATCTAGGGTTTGGTAAATTCCCTTCTCATCTACCAATCTCGTGTAAGTATGTAGTTTAGGAGTAGATTAATAGTAGTGTAGAGAGTTTTACAGACATGAATGGTCAGAACCCTTCCTCTAGGGTTGAAGCCATGGATTATGATTTTAATTTTATATATTTATTGTTTGTTTGTTTTAATTAAGTTATTGATTGTTGTTATCGTCTTGCATTCTGGATTGTTGGTTGTTTTTATGATTGATCACCATGAAAGCATATTTGTTAGCTTGGAAATAGCTTGAGAAGGCATTACCTAGGTCAGGACATGAGAATGTGAGGAGCATGTATGTATCTCGGGAGAGATTTGTGTTTAGGATAGAAATATACCTAACACCGTGCTTGGTTGACACACGGGGTTATGAAAGACTTAACTTGGGATGTCACATCACCACTCCAGAAGAAGTAGTTGTGTGGCTAAGTTGCGTTAAATGGTTAGACACGAAAGTCCTTAATCGTTTCCCCGTAAACCACAACATAATGATTGCCCATGACTAGAAAATTAAACTTAAACTCACAATGAGTGAGTGAGGCTGAATTGCCGTGTTTAGAGGCTCGAAAGACATAGACATGCAATTCTAATTATGTGAAATAACAGTATTTCCATGCTTATTCCATTGCAAATCGTAGTCTGGCACTGATTATCTGGTTTTAACTCTATGTTGCTCCTAAATTAATTATAGAATATTTCATTGACCCAAACTTAGACTTAATTATTCTCAATCGAAAATGTCTATAACCAACACTTTAGGTATTTAAGAACACACTAGAAATGGATAGTTAGAGGAATGGGTCCAGTCCCTGTGGGTTCGACAATCCGGTTCTTAAAAAGAGCCACTATATTACTTGCACGACCCCGTACATTTGCGGCCGCGCTCGATGTGAAAGTGCGTTATCTATATTGGCACTCTCCTACCTTCCCCCTAGGCGGACATACCACAACATTCTGGACTATGACCTTACTGTCTCTTGGCTATGGAGTCGAGGCTTAGTCCTAATACACGATGTTCTATCAATCTGGAGGTGATTCTGATTTCCCCTCAAAATCAAGTATTTAAGCTCTTCACCCTTATCTTCCTTAAACTGAGCTCTAGGGTTCAAAGTATTTGCCTTACATTGTCAATAAGGTTATCAATCAAGTTTCAACCTATACTTCTTCTGGCTTGCAGTCGGACCTATCTTATTCATGTAACCTCCCTGTCTTTCGATATCACAGCTAAGATTATAACTATTATCTTGCAGGCATATCCTGCCGTCGTTAGCATGTTACGAGGGATTCAGCCTTTCTGACTTGAACTTGACTGTATGGAATGTCCATCACTGACGGATCTCCTACGCCCACTTCGAGTAAGATAGTAGTCTTACTTGCTCTTCCTAACTTATTACCGTGGTACGCACAACTTACGTAATCATCACGGGCTCCTTACTCTTTCTAACACTTTCTGGAATCAACCAACCCATCTTCACTTACCCCAACACTTTGGGAAAATCACCTCAATCCTTATGCCCTTGCTATACTGGAACCAAAACTTCAAGAGGTAGGAATAGCCTCTTCTTACTGCAACGAAATGAAAACATGGTATGCCACATCTAAAAGGGATTGAGGTGGGAATCCTACATTTACCATCTTTCTCACATGCATCTAATAATCTAATATTATCTGTCATCTTAGTAAAATATTATATATCTAACAAATAAATGAACTCGTATATACGTCATGCCGACTTCCTACTATGAAGTTATCTAAATGTACTAGGGATGGTACCGATAGAGGTATCACATTGGGAGGTCCCTGATACCTCCTCCTGCTATTGTAGTTACTGTGTTCGGACCGACTACACACTGGTCGTACAAGTAGTAAAGTGGTTTTATTTCAATCCAAGTATCGATCCCACAGGGACTGAATTACGGTAGTAGTATCCCTAATTGTTAGTGAACGATATCGCTATGAATGTAGACAACCAAACAAATAATGTTTTATGAGTCAATATCAATAGTTAATAAGAACGTAAGTAAAGATTGTAATTTAAAGTCTGAACAATAGCAATGAACAAGTTGAGGTTAAGGCAAGCATGAAGGGATATAATTTTTAATTAGAATCAGCCAATCTTCTCTTCGGTTGTTAGTCGGGGTGTGGCCTATGGGTGGTTTGACTCTATCCAATTAAGAATCATGAGACCTACATTACATATTTCTATGATGCAAGAACCCCATGCTCTAGCCATACATAACAAATTCCATAAATGACTAGTACGACTTTCAGATATATTTCTATTCTGAACGTAAATCTTCTCTCAATTTTCTCAACTAAGAAAGATCATATCACAATTCACATCTATCCAATTGCTTTCCTTTTCAAGTCATAATTTGAAATTCTAAGATATACATTAACATTGGCCAAACATTAACGTAGTAAAAACAAGAATTGGTAGAAAAACAATTATAGAGAAGATGAAAACTGAAATGATTAATAATTACATTCCTCTACAATTATCCTTAACCTCAGCAAGGGGTGAATTAGCCACTCATTTGTGGATTAAACATCTTCAAACAAGTAGAATTCATACAAGCAACTGAAATTAAAGAGAAAAAGGAGAAGAATTAACCCTAGAAATTCTTACTCTCCAACTGCTTGCTAACCACGTTCTTGCTCAAAAATGTCGAGAATGTTTAAAATAAAACCTAAGTTGCTATTTATACTAGTGGGAATTTTTTCCGGAATAACAAGCAGCGTGCTTGCAGTGTATCGCGGAGCACTGCCCGTGCCATGGTTCTATCGCGGACCCTTACTGGAACTCGGCTCCCAGGTAAATGCACCTCAGCGTGGCACGTCATGTATAGCGGAGCATTGCCTCCGTGCCATGGTGCTATCGTGCACCTTCACTGGAACTTGAGGTTCCGGATAATCACCCTCAGCATGACACGGAGTGCATCGCGGAGCACTGCCGGTGCCACAGATGCGCCCTCCACTGGAATTTGACATAATTCTTCCTCCTAGGCAGAATGCCTCCACGATGGTAGCGTGACACGGAGCCATCGCAGGCCCCCTATTTTGACCAATGTCCCTTGTCAACTTCCAACTTCTTGCTTCGAGTCCATTCCCACACTTCACCAACTTGTAGATTAGCTTCCAAAAATTCCTTCTAACTACAAAACAACATTAATCATGTTGGATTAGTATATATTCACATTTACATAAAATGCATGAAAATGCACACATAAAAATAGATAAACAAGTAGAAAATAGAAGTATTTGAGTATCACTTGGGCATGAGAAATTCTACCAAGATCCACTTACTCCACACTTAAAACCTTTTTCGTCCTTGAACAATACTCTCACATCTCATGCAATTTAAACCCACGCATAGCTAATTTGGCGCGACCATTCAAGCTACGATTTATACAGATTATTTAAATAACCAAAATCATCATTATAGCATGCATGGTTTCATCAATAAAATGAAGTACACCACATTAAGACCTCCTAACTCAACAATCGATTCTCGATCTTGTAAAACTTGTGCAAATCAAGCGATCAAGACATCCGACAAGAAATTTTATCTCTCGTCAAGCATGTTCCCTCATAACTTACAAGAGAGTACCCCATGTGCACTCATAAGTTCAAATCACTACATGTAGGGGTATATAAATACGATTACGCTCGCTTTCCCAAAGAATTCACATGCATCATGTAAGTGAACCATTAGCTTTCCCCTAGTGTTTTACTCCAATAATATAAGGATGCATGATGTAAGATCACGATTAGGACTTAATGAGTTGTAATGTAAACTAGGGAACTAGTAAATACTGGGCTAGCCAATATTAGCAACTAGCTTCCTTAACCGCTTTTTAATACATCCCATCTTCATTACGGACATTGCTCCTTCCTCCATCCTCTCATTCTTAAATTTTCTTCTTTGTTTTTGTTGCCATTTCTTTAGCACACTTTCGACTTACTAGCAAAGAGTATATAAGCATCTTTTTTTTTTACTCATTCATTTATTTTCTTACTCTCTACTATTAATTAATCAATTTCAACAAGTGCACCTTTGACCTTTTCTTTAACTTTCAAAACTTTAACTTTCCTTCCGTTTCACACTTCTCACTCCTTCACTCTTTGGGAAAATTGTTTTCTTAAGCGCTTAAGAGTTTTGGATCAAATTCACGGCTAATGAAAAAAAGGATTAAGCTCGGTTTTGTATCTCTCAAGAATAGGCTAAAGGCTCAATGGGGCTAACTAGGATGTAACATTCAAGGTAGGTATGATAAGGGAGAAACTTTCGGTTCATTCAAAGAAATGCCTACATCCTTTCCTACAATACACATCCTTCATTTCGTTTAGTATACATACCAGACAAGTTCTATGTACTTCACAATAGCATGGAATAGTCGTAACCTAACCTCACACCCACTGCACATGCTCAACTTAAGATTGTATTCACAGACTCTTCAATCAGTTAATTACAAGAATTCACTATTAAGCCTCGATCACACCAAATCGAATTCTAGGGCCTAGGTATCTCAACATGTTTAACACATTTGCATGCTTTCATATGAATCACTTGCATCCTGATCATGTGTAAAACGTAACAAGAATGCCTAACCATTAATTAGAGACACGTTTGGAAAACAAACGAAAGAAAAGAAAAAACTACTCCCTATTGACTAAAATTTCCCTTAAGGCGGTCGTCATCCATCCATCATACGGAGCATTCGCTATCTACGATGTCGGTTCCATGGGACTATTCTCGGGAAAAGCACCGAAAATAAAAATCGAGGAAGCCCAACACAAAAATTTCGATAGAAAAAAATAAATATAATTGAAATATATTTACACATCACACAACTTAGCGGCTAAAGATTCATTACAGCACCCAGCTACCTAGCTTCATCGAGTTACAAAACATGAAACACGAGTCACGGGGTCACAATTAGCACAATCCACAAACAAACACAAAAACACAATAGCTAGCACTAACCTCCCACCCCACACTTAATCGGAACACTGTCCCCGGCGTTCACATAATTGCAATTTAACTACAAAGTTTGGGTGGTGAAACTCCCTAATTAATCAAAATATTCAATTTCCTCATCGGTTGCCAGCGCCTCGTCTAAGATCAAATCAGCCTCGCCGTCCTCGTCCAGACTCAACATCTGAGTCCTCCCGGCGTGTCTCCTCATCAGTAGGGACGTCATCATCCACGGGCTCCACAAATACAGGCCCCACTCGGCATAAAGCTCGGGCATTCTCATTGAATGGATAATCCAACTCGAGCTGCCACAACTCATCCTCCGTTGCGGGCCTTCCACCGATGCGCAGCTGCAATATCTGCATCCCATATATTCGAGTCATGTATTGATCATCCCGAGAATGTCGTTCGGCTAGTGTAAGCACAGGCCCATAAGTAGTGTCAGGTGCCTTGGTTTTGGTAACATCCAAGGCACGCTTTGTAATACGAGGGATGTAGTCTAGGGCCTCCTCCTCAACTCGTGGCCCCTCAAGGGAAAGTGGTAAGGAGACCACCAAACCCATACCGATTCCCCTGATGCAGTCGGGCTCTCTTCATGGCGGAGATGATCATCGCCCCAACATTAATTTTCTAGCCCCTTCAGCCAGGCGCATACACCAGATAGGCTATCCCGGGGTGACATCAGGTCATGTGCACCCACAGGATCAAACACGAACATGACAATTTTCCTTCATATCTGGGCCTCTCTGTTTCGGCATCTGGGAATAGGGCAATGTATGGTGGTAGCCCCTTTCCTTGTGCCTACCCACACGTACATCGATCGAGCTCCACATAAGGTGCGTCGTATCATATAGGTGGAGTGATGTTCAGGCGACGGAGGACATGAGCATCTGTGTCCACGCCCAAGTTACATTCAAATGATGGGGTTCAAAGGTGACCACCTGCCCTCTGATCTTTATGGTGTGGCTGCGCTAGGTCGGGTTCCAGTTAGCATAGAATTCCCGAGATAATATGATTGCACTCTCTGGGTTCTTCAAAAATATGAAGTTTAGCCCAGCAATGTCAATCATGTAGAATCATGGGAATTTCTGTGCTAGTGGTTTTCGTGCTATCTGTTCCTCCGGGAAGTACTTGGTTTCCCTTGTGTTTAGCATACCATTTCTTCCCCTCATCAAATCATCCATCTGGTTCCATACTATCGGCGTTTTCCCTCAGGAACCGCTAGTGTTAGTGCTGCTTGTCCCGAGTCTCACTCTCTTTTTGTTGGCGCCGAGATGTGGATGCGCCCTTGCCTTTGTCCTGTCTTCCTGACATTTTTCCTGTACATTCAAACATACAGTTCCAATGTTATTTGAGCCATGGTTGGATACGACTAAGGTTAGACCCAATTTGATCACCCCACATAGTCTTTAGCCACTTGATCCAACACAATACGACAAGACATTCATGTTTTTGCAATTCTTAATTCTCAACATGCTCAGTGCATTCATACAAGTCGATGGAACAATTTATTTGTACTACTTAGACTTCATACAACTAGATTATAAAAATTCCTCCATCGATTCAATTATATCATCATGAGCACTTTGCAATTTGCACAACAACCTATGTTAATTCTCTATTTACATCCCCGAAAATCCATCTTCTACCATAGCATAATCAACTTCAATCCGCAATATGTTTCACTTCAAACAACATGCACAACCCAAAATATCCACATTTTAACGCGTTTCTTCTTCTTCTATTCAATCCCTCAACCTAGTTATCAACATCATAAGAATTTCAACAATCATGCAACTATTGAGTTAATCTACTCACATCATTAAATCATAACTCATGATTACAAAACTTATTAATTACTTAGGGCCAGGTTTCATCACAAAAACATGTTCAACAATCGAAAAATTGAGCAATAATAAGAAAAAATTCAAGAGACATACCTTTTACTTTGATGAAATCAAAAAAATCGAACAAATTTTGCTCACTAGGTCCGTGGCACGTTGAGGGAGAAAGTTTGGGGTGTTGGTCATGGAGGTTTGAAGAGATGGGGAAAAATGAAGGGATTTGGGTTTGAGGAGTTTCGGCAGGTTTACCCGGTGACCCGACTCGAAAGACACCTCAACGTGTCACGGAGGCCATCGCGGAGGCCATGCTCCGTGACACGGAGCTAACGCCGGAGGTGTTGCGGAATTTTAAAAATCCGGAATAACCTCCAACGTGTCACGGAGAGTGTCGTAGGCCCTCCTCCGTGACCGCGGAGCCAACAGCGATGGCTCACTAGAAATTCTCCAATTTTTCTTACCTCGATTTTTCCTTTGCGCGTTTTTTTGTATTTTGGCCCTCCATTCCACCTGAAAATCATTCAACCACAAGAAATTCGTTAGAAATCATGAGTTGCCTCTCAACTATTGTCATCTTTCTCTTATTTTTTTTCCAAATAATCCTAACTATTCTATTACATCACATTCACGGGTTGCCTCCCGTGCAGCGCCTGGTTTACCGTCGCGGCTCGACGCTATTCATCCTTAATCATCCGCTAAAGTGATAGACGTCTTCTCTCGAATAAAGTCTTCTGATAATGCTTATTTCTTTGCCGTTCGCAAAATGTGGCACTTTTATCCTCTTGCCTAGTGTTCCACTGCCCCGTGTGAGTCATTCTCACCACTTCAAATGGCCCTGACCATTTGGAGCGCAATTTACCTGGGAAGAGTTTCAACCTCGGGTGAACAACAACACTTTTGTCCCTGGCTCAAAGATCCTATACACCATGTGCATGCAATAGATGTGCCACCTTTTAGTTTTCTCCTTGTGGCATTTGGCACTTTCATGGCGTGCCATTGGAAAGCTCATCTAATTCGTAAGTTGCATCAGCCTCTTCTTCCCTGCTAGCTCCGGGTCCATATTTAGCTTTTCTTACAGCCCAAAAGCTCGATGTTCCAGCTCCACAGGTGAATGAAATGCCTTTCCATAGACCAATCTGTATGGATAAGTCCCAATGGGTGTCTTGTGTGCAGTGCAGCCAAGTCCAAAAACGCATCGTCAAGTTTGCTTGCCCAATCAATTCGTTGTGCATTCACTGTCTTTTGTAGAATCTGCTTTATCTCTCTGTTTGACACCTCCACTTGCCCATTAGTTTGGGGATGATACGTTGTCGCTACCTTGTGCCGCACCCCATACTTAACTAGCAAGTTCTTGAGCTTGCATTCACAAATGAGCCCCTCCAGTCGATAATAGCTCGGGGCGTCCCGAACCTGGTGAAAAATTGCTTTTCTAGAATTTCATCACCACCTTGTTGTCTCTCCTGGGACAAGCTACTGCCTCGACCCACTTAGACACATAGTCAATCGCTACCAAGATGTAACGATTACCAAATGACGGTGGAAACGGGCCTATGAAGTCTATTCCCCATACATAAAAACCTCAACTTCTAATATCCGCTGCAGTGGCATCTCTGTCTTCTACCGATTGTGCCTGTTCTTGAGGCATCTATCACACATTTTACATATGCTATAGAATCTATGAACGGTGTAGGCCAAAAACATTGTAACCTTGTGAGCTTTAGCTCTCCTCTGTGGTGCCCACTCCATGCAAGCGATGAGTGACAACTCCTCAGTACTTCTGCAATCTAGCTTTCTGGGATACATCGTCTCATCACTTGATCTGGTCCCTGCTTAAACAGATACAGCTCATACATATGTAATATCTGCAATCATGTCTCAGCTTCTTTCTTTATGAGCCATGGCACGGTGGGTAGACTCCACTTACCGGCAAGTTCACAATATACGCATACCAAAGGGTTTCGGCTTCCCTTATTGCCAAGAATTGCTCATCTGGGAACTCTTCTTTGATCTTATCACCTTCCTTCATATGCGAACGACCAATCGCGATGGGTGATCTGCCATGATTCTCCTTTCCCCTTTCATCCCCCAAATCTCTAGGTAAAACTCTTGTAGCAATAATATCCATCGGTGCTGGGCTTTGCATCCTTCTTTCCAAACAAATACTGAATTGCTACATGATCAGTATATACCACCACTATAGAACCCACCAGGTAGGATTTGAATTTGTCAAATGCAATTTTCCAAGTGCTAGCATCTCCTTTTCCATTATTTGTATAATTGACTTGGGTCGCGTCAAGTGTTTGCTTGCATAATAAATGGAATGAAAAAATTTATTCCTCGCTTCCCCAATACAGCTCCTACAGCCACGTCACTTGCATCACACATAAACTTAAAAGGATGTTCCCCAATCCGGAGAAATGAGAATAGGCGCTTCTACCGACATTTTTAGCTCCTCGAATGCTTTTACACAATCCTTTTCAAACTCAAACTTCACACCTCTTTTCCTAGCAATCGGCATATCAGTCTAGAAATTTTGAGAAGTTGATATGAACCAAATCTGTAAAACCCGCATGTCCCGAGAAAACTGCGAACACCCTTCACTGACCTTGGTGGTGGTAGCTTTTCAATGCCTCAATCTTTGCAGATCGACTTCCAACCCTTTGCATGACACCTTATGGCCAGGATGATACCCTCCTTGACTAAAAAATGACACGTCTCCCAGTTGAGCACCAGGTTTGAGTCTTCACATCGAGCTAACACCCTTTCAAGATTCTGCATACATGTAGCAAATGAATTATCGAAAATAGAAAAGTCATCCATAAATACCTCGATAAAATCTTCCACCATATCGTGAAAGGTAGCCATCATGCATCTGGAATGTGGGTTTGGTGCATTGCATAGACCAAATGGCATCCTCCTGAAATCATATGTCCCACAAGGACATGTAAAAGTGGTCTTCTCCTGATCCTCCGGTGCTATGGCTATTTGATTATAGACAAAATATCCATCTAGAAAACAATAATACTTTGACACATAACTGTCCAAAATCTGGGTCAATAAATGGAATAGGATAATGATCTTTCCCTCATGGCCTCATTGAGCTTCTGTAGTCAACGAAAATTCGCCAGCCTGTGGCTGTGCGTGTGGGAATCAGCTCATTCTTTTCGTTGCGAACCTGTCATCCTCCTCCACTCTTTGGAAACCTGCACAAACCGGCTATATTATCTCATTGAAATGGATGTATACACTACTCACAACCAAATACAACATTACTGCTTTTATTATGTAATACTTTTTAACCTCCACTGAACTATTTTGCACCAGTTATTGGATATACCACAAAAATTTTGTGCAGCAAACTATTCCTCGATGTCAAATACCACCTCCATTACCTTTTTACCTCTGGGGACATTAATGCATCTTTCCTTATTCTGCAGTTCTGCTGAAATGATTATTAAAGCTGTCTTCTTTACATTTTTTCAAATGCAGAGCAATGCTTGCTCTCCTGTTGTTAACTTGAAGTGATTCAGGACCTCATCAACGCTCAAAGTCCACGCTACTGAGAAACCATTTTGGCTCATTTAGAGTCTGCACCATCTCATATGTAGCACTGTCCCCAAAATGATTGGAGCCCACCAAGGCTCTCTCCAATAGGTCTTTGTGAGTCAACAATCTGAAGAGTCGCTTCCTGATTTAGAACATTGATTGCGGATAGCTCCTCATAAATGGTCGGTAGCTTCATGGCCTTGTACACATCAAAAACACCACTTTGTCATGTGCTTGCATGGTTAGCTGCCCAGCAGCTACATCAATCAATGCTCTCCCGGTTGCCAAGAAAGGACGTCCCAAAATAAATGGGACTTCCCGCATCCATTTCGAAATCAAGATTATAAAATCCCTTAGGAAAAATGAGGGATCCCACTTGCTAGCACATCCCTCCACAATACCATCAGGTCTGGCCAATGAACGGTCAGCTAGCTGCAAGATCACAGTAGTTGGTCTAGGGCTGGCCAGCTGGCTTCTTGAACACCGATGTTGGCATCAAGTTTATGCTTGCTCCCAAATCACATAATCCATGAGCTAGAATAGATTGCCTAATTTATGTCTGAATAGTAAAGCTCCCAGGATCCTTGAGCTTTGTCGGCAATCTGTTCTGTGTTCGGGAGGTGCACTCCTCAGTAAGCGCCACTGTAGCATACTCCGTCAATCTACTTTTGCTAGTATCCTTGATGTATTTGGCATATTTATTTACTCCACACCAAAAACATCAGCTAAAGAGTGAATTAATATGTGCCTGTTTCAGCACTTCCATGAATTTATTGAACCAAGCTTCCTCCTTGTGCTTTTAATCTCTGAAAACGGGGGCAGTGGTCTTTCTATCTCAACTGCCTTTCCTTCCCCCTCACATCATCATGTTCTCCATCTTTTACGCCGCTCAGTTAAGGTGGCCTTTCTGGTTCCATCTCCTTGAGTTGAATTCCACTCCTGGTGGTAACTACATTGACCTTCTTTGGATTTGGGTCAGTATCCTTGAATAATCCCTCCCTGGGTCTGGTGTTTTGAGCTCCATTCTTTGTCAGCGATACTCCAATGCCTTTGTAGCTAACTGCTAATTTTTCATGTCAGCTGCTAATTTCACATAATCAACCTGTATCTGCGCTTGATTAGCTATTATGGTTTTGAACATATCCTCAATGCTGCTGGGTGGTGGAGGAGGTGCATTGTTTCCTCTATATTGAGACTGAAAATTTTGATGCCCCCCTTGATTTCCGCACGCCCTAATTTGAACTCTGTCCTTGATGACTCGTACTCCCCCAAGAAAAATTCGGATGATTCCTCCAATTTGGGTTGTAACTTTTGCCATACTGTTGATTATTGTTCCTCTGGACATTCCCAACAAAAATTGCCGAATGTGGTTGCACTTACAACACTCGGCAGGTGTTCACTGCCTCCCACATACTTCACACCATACCTGATAGACTACGTGTTGACTGGGGCTTGTGCCAGGCTCAAGCTCATACTGCTGAAGTGGGTGTTGGGTTGATTTGCAACACAGCTATCTGTGCGGCAATAGCTACAAAACCATCCACCTCAAGAGACTCACAGCTTTCCTTGTTCCTCCTCGAGTTGAATCCGCATTCCATTACGGTTTTCCCTGTGAAATACGGTTTAACAAAGTATAAAGCTCTTCATAAGTCTTCTCCAATGCCTGCCCACCGGCTGCACAAGATCTAACAAAATCTTAGTATGTGGTTCTAAACCCTCAATAAATGTAGCCACCAACACATCATTAGAATGGTGATGATGAGGACAATCCCTTAGAATTGACTTGAAGACCTCTCCCAAACCTAATACAAATTCTCACTCTCTCTCTGTTTGAAACTTAGAATCTGACTTCTAAGTCTGGCTGTCTACCCAGATGGGAAAAGATCGTATCAAAAACTTCTTTGCGAGATCATCCCAAGTAGTGATAGAATTAGGTGATTCAGCTTTCAACCACCTCTTTGCTTCCCCCAACAGTGAGAACGGGAATAATGTAAGCCTCACATAGTCAGATGATACTCGGGGATGTGGGTGTCACTTATCTCAAAAAGTTTTGGAGATGTTGTTGTGGATCTTCATGAGGAGACACATGGGTATGCATTGGTGTGCAATAAGCTGCACCATATTCTGATTAACCTCGAACCTCCCTCTTGGCTCTGATCTGCGAGTACTGGATATTTACATTATTTGCTTGTGGGATTTCACTTCGCGGACCGGTCTTGCCTGTCTTCGGGCACTAAACTGCCCTTACAATTGGTGGATTCTATTCTTTGCTCAGTACTGTCTTAGCAACTGCAGCTAACCTCGACTTCCTTTGGCAATGAAATTGTCTCTCTGGCTCTATAAAGGAATCCACCAACTCCTTATTTCTTTCCAGCGTTCAGAAAAAATTCCAATACCTACAGAAGGCTAAGATCAAGTTGTCAACATTTATATTGAACTTGTAAACTAACACTAAGAAAATTAATTTACCAATTGCCAGTCCCCAACGGCCCGAAAGCGCCAAAAACTTGTTCGGACCAAACTACACGCAAGTGCACGTGGTCGTACAAGTAGTAAAGTGGCTTTATTTCAAGTCAAGTATCCGATCCCGCAGTCTTTGAATTATGGTAGTAATTATCCTAATTGTTAGTGAACGATATCGCTATGAAGGTAGACAACCAAACAAATAATGTTTTATGAGTCAATATCACTAGTTAATAAGAACCTAAGTAAAAATTGTAATTTAAAGTCTGAACAATAGCAATGAACAAAGGCGAGGTAGAGGCAAGCATGCGGGGATGTAATTTATTAATTAGAATCGGTCAATCTTCTCTTCGGCTGTTAGTCGAGGAATTAATAGCCTATAGATTGGATCTTTCGACTCCTATCCAATTAAAGAATCATGAGACCTACATTACACATTTCTGTGATGCAAGAACCCCATTCTCTAGCCATACATAACAAATTTCATAAATAACTAATCTGACTTCGGATATATTTCTATTAAGATAAATCTTCTCTCAATTTTCTCAACTAGAAAAAGATCATATCCCACCCAATTCACATCTATCAATTAATTTCCTTTTCAAGTCAAAATTGGAATTCCTAAGATATATACATTAACATTGGCCAAACATTAACATAGTAAAACCAAGAAATGATAGAACAACATTATAGAGAAGATGAAAACTGAAATGATTAGCAATTACATTCCTCTACGATTATCCTTAACCTCAGCAAGAGGTGAATTATCCACTCATTTGTGGATTAAACATCTTCAAACAAGTAGAATTCATACAAGAAATTGAAATTAAAGAGAAAAAGGAAGAATTAGCCTTAGAGAATTCTTCCTCTCAACTGCCTATAACCACGTTCTTAACAATGTCAGAATGTTTAAAATAAAACCTAAGTGTGCTATTTATACTAGTGGGAAATTTTTCCCGGAATAACAAGCAATGTGGCTGGAGTGTGGGCACTGCCTCATGCCAGGTGCTATGCGGACCCAACTGAACTCGGCTCCCAAGTAAATGCCTCAGCGTGGCCGGCATGTATCGCGGAGCATTGCCTCCATGCCACGTGCTATCACTGCCTGCTGGAACTTGGGTTCGAATA
Organism: Datura stramonium; assembly: GCA_018107945.1. NCBI lineage: Eukaryota > Viridiplantae > Streptophyta > Magnoliopsida > Solanales > Solanaceae > Datura > Datura stramonium. The sequence goes on along the minus strand of JACEIK010000961.1, from coordinate 142,694 downwards.
ATCACCCTCGTGATGCAGGTGCATCGTGTGCCTTTGCTGCCTCCATGCCACGGAGTAGCAGCACCTCACTTTGGAATTTGACATAGTTGCTTCCTCCTAGGCAGAATGCCTCCCGCGATGGTAGCGTGACACGGAGCCATCGCGGAGCCTATTTTGACCAATGTCCCTTGTCAGCTTCCACTTCTTGCTTCCGAGTATATTCCACCTTCTCCAACTGTACGTTAACTTCAAAATTTTCTTCCCTAGCGCAAAACAACAATAATCATGTTGGTTAGTATAGAACACATTTGTAAAAATCACATGAGAATGCACACATAAAAATAGATAAACAAGTAGAAATTAAGTATTTGAGTATCACTTGGGCATGAAATTCCCAAGATCACCTGCAAGCGGCTGGTGCCCTCTTATAGCTGCTATATCCAATGCTACATGCGCGATAGGGTGTCGGCGATCTGACTTTTTTGTATCTGTAACCAAAAAGTGTGATAAGTTTTAGGGACTCAACCCTATACTAACGTTCTATAGCACAACTGAATAAGAAGAAAGAGTAACCATCCTATCATGCCTTGCAGCCTCCTGTCTATAGTATGTGGTGCCTGACACCCATAGACAAGACTCTACTTTGCATGGCTTGCAGACTCCCTGGGATACGACCTGCTCTGATACCAAGTTTGTCACGCCCCGCCTTGGGAGACCCCAGTGACTGGCACCTGGTGCCCTACTAGGACCACGGACTGCTGGACTAGCTGAGACTAAGCACTTTTGGTGTCATTTGGCTAACTGTTGGATAAAGAAAATGGGCTATATGATGCGTTTGTAAGCACGGCCTCGACCGACTTGGGACCTATAAACCACCTGTGAAAAACAACAACTACCTAGAACAACTGAATCAATAGGGACCTATGCCGGGCCGACAAGGCCACCATGCTCCTGATTGTTTCTGAATAGAGAAAACAAGTGCTAAAAGCTGCTACGAGACCAACAAGATCACCACTACCAACCAAATGAGTCCCCACAGAACCATCTGTGACAAACTAAAACCTTTTTGGCCTCACCACGACCAGTACAGCTAACCACAGGAAATATACAATCAGCAAGCCTCTAAGAATACTGATAAGATAGTCGGGATAGGGCCCCAGCCAACCCTCTTGTACAACAAAAGAAAAGAATAAACCTCATGTTTTGTCTAGCTCGGATGACGGGAGGCGTGACTTTGTGTGCTGGCTGGAATTACGAGGGATCGGCTCCTCATCTATGAGTACCTGCAGGCAAGTAATGCAACGCCCCAAAACTGGCGTCAGTACCACTGGTACTGAGTATGCAAAGCAACAATTGAGAAAAGTAACTGAAGACAAGCAATATAGCTGATAGGCCCGAATTAGAAAGAAATAGTGTAACTGAAAAGTAGAAAGTATGAATTTAAGCCTGTCCTCAACTATGCTGAAAGGGTGGAGTCGTACCTGGTAACGCGGTATTCTACTGTCTGTCTACTCATAACTAACACAACATGGCATAATATAGCATAACATAACATAACAGCATACATAAACCTTACATGGCCCCCATAAGCGAATTACAACCAACACGCAATCTATACCTCTACCCCAGTCATCCCATCTCCCATAGTAACTATAAGCATCCTTTCGGTTCCTTGGGTATGCACTTGAACCCGCTGAGCCCCTGACTATAACTGTACTTGAGTCCGGAGGACTCCACCAAATCAACACCCCGGGCGTACCCGCTCGACGGGGGGTGTATAAGCTCCGACCAAGGCAAAATATGAAACTGGCATCCCATCTTCGTCCCCTAGGGGACACTGCCCTCCATGGGAGCATGTCCTCGCCCTCTGGCGAGGATTGAGTCGTCAGCTATTAACCCTGGGGCGGTCATGAATGCTAGGTAATCCAGCTCAAACAATACGGTCAAGTCTCAACTAATAATACTAACTTGCATTAATGCTACATCTTTAGAAACTATGTAAAATGTGTATATATATAGTACATGTTGAAACTGATAATGGCATATATATATATATATATATATATATATATATATATATATAATTTCTATCTATACTGTGCTGAATCTGATCTTTGAAACAAGATAATATTTCAGCTGAAAATCATCTTTGTATACTAAGTTTCATGGTAAACATGATTTACTATTTCTAACATGCTTTCTAAAAAATTCATATTAGCTACTATTCTAGCTGTATAACTAAGTTTCATGGTAAACATGATTTACTATTTCTAACATGCTTTCTAAAATTCATATTAAGCTACTATTCTATTTCTGAAATACTTTACGGTAACTTATATTGCTTTACTAAGTTTCAGCTGAACACGATAATATCCTGACGTACTTTACTAAATTACAAATTGGGCATGTTGTACTATTTCTGAAACCTTCTACTAGAATTTATACTAGTTTGCTCTGCCGGAATTACTAACTTGCCGAAAGAAACTAGCTTCACATACCTCAATTGTCGACTTTCTGACCAACCGGCGTAGCTTGGCCAATATCTAGCTATTTCTCCCAACTGTATTCATATTCACGAAGGAATAGAATTAATTCTATCAATATATAGAAAGAAAACCATACTTGGCGTATACTTACTTCCTATTCTTCAACTTATCGAAGAATGGCCGAAAACTCGCTATTTCTCGGAGGTCCAGAAGAGAGAAATACTTACTTTAGTGCTGGGAGTGTATTAACACTAGTTTGGAAGTAGTTCCAATTACTTTGACTCGGCGGGTCGCCGCTTCACCGGACGATTCTCGCGAAACTAACTCCGCAGGAATGTTCTCTGCAGCTCTATATTTCGGTATCCGAAGTTAATTTGAGTTTGGACCGCGTTTGACGGCGTAATCGGACGAATTTCTACGTCAAACCCTCGTCCCTTTTCTGTTCTAGTCGCTCACTGCTGAAAAGAAATGAAAATAATGAAATTAAAATGAAGTGGGGGCTTTATATACTTGGGCCCGGACAGCCCCTCCTTGGCACGTTGGCCATCGCGGAGGGACAGCCTCCATGGCACATTGCCATCGCGGAGGGGGCCTGCTCGGCCTCCTCTTGCGACGCTTCAATGTGGCGCTTGTCCGGTCTTCCCCCGGACCTTTTTCTAGCATTTATGGCACCCTAAAACTCTTAACCAACACGCGAATAGGCCATCTAAATGTCAAAAATTTACGGGGTGTAACATTCTTCTCACTAAAAGTACCTAACAATGCCAAAATAATACCTCAAATCTCAATCACTAAACACATATTCATACTAATATTCTCATATAGCTTCATGCAATCATGCTTGCGAAAAGCTCCCTTTATCCACAAGCACATAACCCCAACACGATTCACTTCTCTTGATCTCAACTAATATTATTGGTCTCAATTAAATCTCTAAAATACACTTCACAACTTGAACTTGTTGACACCTACCATTGATCGACCACTTTAAATTTCCTTATTGATTGATACCTCACTTGAGTGTCCGTAGGCGATGGTTGTTTATGAAAAATCACTGTTTTTGTCTTATCACTCCCGACTAGAATATTTCTGGTAAATCTTACAATTATTCCTTTCAACCTTCTCTACTCTGTGGAGTCATATCAGTAGTGATAGTAGAAACTTACTAGTTCTTTAAAATTGAATGCAATGTCGCTCGCTATTCTTTTAAATAGGCGAAATATCTGATAGCTCCTCAAGTAATTGATGGTACTATTAATGGGGATTTTTGTGTTTATTTTAGAGAAATATTTATATGTTTTAGCCCAAATTTTAAATTTATAAATGGATTTAGGTTATATTTGTGTATAAGCCCTTTTTATACACTATTTTTCCGTTCACTTTTATTTTATCATGTTTCACGTTTTCATATTCAAATTGCATGAATTTTGACCAATATTTTAAGATGTATTTTCTCATCATATTAATATGAGAAGGATTGTAACTTGTAGTATTTTTCATATAGTTTTCGAATATCTAAATTTTAAATTTAAAATATTTCATTCATCTAATTCATTTTAGCTATGAAGATTAGTCAAATTAACTTTTGTGAAGCAAAACTTGACAAGTAAAAGTGAACAGAGAGAATAATATATATTTTTATATAAAATTGATACATTATGTTTAA
>JACEIK010000961.1:83035-109176 GCA_018107945.1 Datura stramonium | reverse complement strand
GATAAGAATTGCATTACTTGAGGACAAGCAATGGTTCAAGTTTGGGGGTTTGATGAGTTGGTAATTTACCAACTCATTAGGCTCTTAAGCATGAGCTTTATATGTAGGTATCTAATTTGAACAAAAGGAGCATGAATTTGCGTAAAAAAGATGTAATTCGGGTGAAAACTGGCGCTCCATCGGAGGACACCAGCAAAATGCCAGCCAATTGCAGTAAACCACTGGTTTGAGGAGGATCTACAACCGATGGCCCCCAGACAGCAATTGGCAATCTGCCGGTTCCATCGCCGACAAATGTTTGAAATGGCTGGACCACTGAAGAAAGTGATCAGCGTCTCACATATGCAAACTGGCAAATTGCCGAAGGCATCGCCGGAAGGCCCTGAAACTTCTCTAGTTTGCATAAGAAAATGACTGGCGGTCGCGGATAGCAACCGATGATCCGCTGGTTCTATCGCAAGTGAGGACATGCCTGAATAGGGCAAAATCATCGAAGCCTGAAAAAGAGGAGAATGTTTGCCCTATTTTTGTATATATTCTAGAATAAAGTACTCTAAACATATCATTGAATATTCCTTTACTTTTGGGGGGGAGAAAAACTCCATTCGAGAGAAAGAAATACTAGAATTTTGCTTTTTATCTTCATCGTCTTCTTCATCAAGGTATGACTATTATTGTAGAATTATTTTGAGTTTGATTTTGATGACTCCTAATGGTGAAATTATTGAGTTTATTATTGAATATGCTCTTGTGTTTCACAACTATAAGTAGCTAGAGGTGTGTGATGATGGGTATTTAATTTGATTGGTTATTGCTAGATTTTTCTTGTTACTACTAAATTAGTGTAAATCTATTGAATTCTCCCCAAATTATAAGTGATTGCTCATAGTTGCAAATATGGGTATTGTTTTCTTACTTGATTTTAGCTTAAAAAAGAAGAATTAACTAATGGGGAAAAATTTAATTGTGGATTGGGATTTCATTGTGTGGGGTTGGGCTAGAAATAACTAAAGCCCATGACCATAATCCCTTAAAAGGTTGATGGCTAGAAATAGCTTAGCCCCTAATCTAAATCATATGGGAATAGTTAAATTGTGTCTTGAGATTCGACAGAACTCAAGGATAAGGAGTTCAATTGGTTGAAAAACATCAGGCTCTATCTTTTTCAAAGGTTATTTGACCATATTATTAATAATTTGACTATCTAGCAAATCCCACTTCATTGACATCCCATCTACACCACACCTCTAGCCTTTTCTCATTATTGTTTTTCAATTTTTGTTATCTTGATCTCTTGACTAGCTGATTGTAGACTCCACCATACTTTTTCCTTTACTTCCAATAAAATTTACATTTACATTTTCATAGCTTGGATGTGAATCACTTTAATTCACTAAACCACTGTTGTGCACATCATTGTCTAGTCCTTGTGGGATTTGACCCCGACACTCGTCGAGTTATTTTTTTTTTGATATAACGATCACTTACATTCTACCTAAATGAAAAGTGTAGTTTGAGCGTTATTACAGATCACTGAAACTTCACATTTTTCTGAGTTAGTTTGGTCTAAGGGGAGGCAATGAAGGAGAATCCTTCAACAAACCATCTGTAATAGCTGGCTAAGCCCAAGAAACTCCTAATATCTAATGGAGAAGTGGCTCTTGGCCAGTCCTTGACTTCCGCTATCTTTAGATGATCCACTTGACTACCCTCTTTGGAGACTACGTGGCCGAGGAAGGCAACTAATTTCAGCTAGAATTCACACATGCTAAATTTGGCAAACAACTGTCGGTCCCTAAGAGTCTGCAAAATTATTCTAAGATGGTTTGCATGCTCATCCTCTATTTTGGAGTAAACCAGAATATCAATTATAAAGATAATGACAAACATGTCCAGGTATGGATTGTATACCCAGTTCATCAGGTCCATAAAAGCTGTAGGAGCACTGGTTAGTCCAAAATACATAACTATGAATTTGTAGTGACCATACCTATTTCTTAAGGTTATTTTTGAAATGTGACATTCTCTGACCATGAGCTGAAGGTATCCTAATCTGAGATCTATCATGGAGAAACAACTATCCCCCTAAAGCTGTCTTGACTATGACTTTGCCTCAGCTAACGTAGTTAGTGAAAATTATGAGTGTACCATCTTTCTTTCGCACGAGTAGGACTAGGGCACCCCATAGAGAGATACTGGGCCTGATGAAGCTCTTATCTAGAAGGTCTTTCAGTTATTCTTTCAACTCCTTAAGCTCAGCTGAAGCCATTATATAAGAAAGAATTGAGATGGGCTGGGTATCTGGAAGAAGATCTATGCTGAAGTCTATTTCCTGCTCGGGAGGGACTCCGAGAGGATCTTAGGGAAACATATCAGGAAAGTAATTCAAGATTGAAATTGACTGGAGCATTGGGGTCTTGGAACTGGAATATCTAACCCTAACCAAATGATAGATGTATCCTTTGGTGATCATTTTCCTAGCCTTAAGGTATTAAATAAAACGACCATTAGGCACCGAAGTATTGCCCTTCCACTCTAAGACTGGCTCGTTATGAAATTTAAACCTGATGACTCTTGTTTTAAAGTCGAATAAAGCATAACAAGAATGCAACCTTCAAAGGATGAGGTCGAAGTCGACCATATCTAGCTCTACTAGATCAACTGACGTTACATTATTCAACATTATGTCTAGGAAATTTCTGTACACTAGGCTAGCTCTAACTTACTCACCAACCGAAGTAGAAACTGAAAACATCTTCGAGAGATTTATGGACTAATATCAAATTGCATTGCAACATAATGGATCTAGTAAAGCATATACATCAATATGGAAAAGGCGTAACATACCAGTAACCACATCAAGTGAGTTCTCCTAATCCTTCCCGGAAGATAGAGCATAGAAGCAATTCTAGCAATGACCGCCACATGTACCGAAGGTGGTGCTCTGTTGAGTTGGGCGTCCTGGTGGAGCTGCTAACGTGGTGGACTGGGCCTTTCCCCATCCTGTTGACGGGGAATCCCTCAATCTGTGGCCCAATTAGACACACCCAAAACAACCCTTCTTGCCCATACAACACTCACCTGAATGATTTTTACCATACTTAGGACATGCCAGAAAAGTGTGGCATCTAGAGATATGGCTCTGGGACTGGGAGCCTAATGCCCTACCCCTTCTATCCTTACATTGCCTAGAAGATAGAGCACAAGATGCGGAAGATGTTGGAGGCCTCTAATGCTACTGGGGGTGATTACCACTGCCTAACTGCTTGGAGTACTCAAACTGACCAATATTTGCCCGTTTACTCTCCCTCTCTATCTCTTTCAACTTTCTACCTCTATCTGTTGGGCATGAATTATGAGATTGGAGAGGTGTATATCATTGATGAGCGTGGTAGTCCTGCATTCTTTGAGTACCAAATCTGAGACTCCATTAACAAACTTGAGCATGCGAGCCCTCGGCACAACAACCATTTCTAGAGCATATCTCGACAACTAAGTGAACTTCAGAGTATACTTCTCCACTGTCAAGTTGTTCTGCTTCATGTTCATAAACTCCGTAGACTTATCTTCCCTTAACTACCATTGAAAGAACCTATCTAGGAATGTTGTAACGAATTCATCCCATTCCATCGGATCTATTCCATTCTTCCTCCCATCCTTCCACTGTTTGTACCAAATCTGAGCCACCTCTTTCAACTGGTAAGCAGCTAGATCAGCACTCTCTATCAAGGTAACACCCATGATTTGGGTGATCTTTTGAATCTCGTCCATGAAATCCTGTGCATTTTCTTCTACCTTAGACCCTAAAAAAGTTGGGGGATTCATCAACATGAAATCCCGGACTCTGGCAGCAACTGCATACCCATTTGTGTTAACTTGTAGCACGACCTACTGGTTGACCTAGTTGGTCATTGCCTAGGCTAGCATCTGAATAGCAGTCCAAAATTCATCATGGGACAACTGGTCATCTAGAGGGGCAGCGGTAGCTAGTGGGGATTTTCCTAAATAAGATTAACGAATAAAGGGGATTTTCCTAAATAATGCTTCGTAGCCTCTTCCTCATTAGTGTGGCGCGCTTCACACCCATGAAAAGGACTCTACTTGACGTAGCTTTCAGACATCGTAGGACACTCTAAACCTGGTGCTCCGATATCAAGTTTGTCATGAACCGAGCTCACATCTTGGATGTGACACAGTAGTTAGAGTCACAAGTGACCCAATGCAAAACTTGGTAGAGCATTTACTACTGAACTGATCTTATGAGAAATAACATACGTGAGCGGAAGCTAATAAATAATTAACCACGGTTAAATAACTGATAAATTCTAAAAATAGTCTAATGAAAATTAGAAAATCTAGTTGAAACTATAACTGTTTTCTGAAACAAACTTAACTATATACTCTATCTAAAAGCCATCTAAAGAACTGATGAGTTGCTGGACAAGCCCCCAGCTAACTCTAAGTCTGAACTAAACTAGAATAACAAAATATGGAAGGTGAAACAACGATCCTTGAAAGATGAAGACTCACCAAATCTGTACTGCTAAGCTGAACCTGAAGAGGAACTAACTACGTTGTTGGGCCTGAGAACCTGAACTTATAACATTCAATAATATAGCATAAAAGTATGAATTAATACTTTGAATGTACTAAGTATGTGAGAATAAACTAAAACTTACATAAAAATACTGAAAATCTATAAATTGTACTAATGGAACAAACAATGACCATAACTAGGATCACAAATATTGAAAGCATCTAAATTTTTGATAATACTATAAGTGTTGATAATTGTCTGAAGCTCATAAACAGATCCTGAAAGTTGACAGGCTGAACTGAAGTGAAGAGTAAGACTATACTGGACTAAGTTGCACTGTAGGTGTGAATATAACAGACATGTAACCACATGAGCTAAATGTGGAGTCCGATGTATACACCCCATCAGGGAAAGCCCACTGTACCTTGCCGGGGTATAGTGGTTGAGCTGGGTGATCACTTTCTGGGGCCTATTCGGGCTAGTAACCTATAGTGATAACATAGTTATGGGAACCTGGGTGCACTAAACCCCGGTCCCGCTCGGTGCTAAGTCCTGCTCCCACTGAAAATCCTAATTATGTCTAACAAGGCTGATAAATAAAAATTGATATCCTAAGACTTAAGCTAGAACTACTTATTTGGAAGTGTTTTGAGAGTCTAAGGACTTCAAATCAACTATGTTCTAAGACCCATCAGAGCTGCTTTATCCGAAAAGCGTCGTAATGGTCTAAAGAACAACTGATAAGCTGATAGTTGGTACTATTGGCTTTACTGAGTTTCTCAAGACTAAAAATAGTCAAACCAATCAGACGAAATTTCTATAGAGTACTAAATATATAGAGTATCTATTGAGACTCTGAGATTGAATATACCAAAAGGCTAGCCTCTATGCATGTATCTGTACTAACATTCGTAATTTTATAGAAATTATCCTGACAAAGCAATATTCACATCTGAATTCTAAATCATGCAAGTCTTATTTAAAATCACTTTCAAAGATTAGGGCTAAAATACATATTGCATGATATGTAATACAAACAATGAATTACAACTAGTAATAATCTTGGAAAACATCAGGAATTAAAATGAAAAGGAAAAATCATAATTTGTCTGAAGAACAACCCTAGTTTCGACTTTCTATAGGGCTAGAATTAATAGGGTTGTTGTATGAATTTTGGGATACAAGGGTGAAATAAATTCCCTTGTTGGAATACCATATACCTGTAGCAAAATCCCTGAGAAAAATCCTTGACAAATCTTAGAAGGAAATGAAACCCTTATTCTTGCCCTGCACTTCTTGACTGAGTTTCTACATACTAACTTTGAGGGGAAGATGAAAATGAGAGGAAACATTTGATAAACTCTCTAAATCCCTCCAAAACGCAACCTAAATGATATATTATAGGCATTAAAATAATGGAAAGTTACAAAATGCCCCTGCGGAAAAGTTTGGGAGACTGCCTATCGGGATCTAACGAGTCACACAATGAATTGTTGGGAGATCCTAGCCTAGTNCTGCGGAAAAGTTTGGGAGACTGCCTATCGGGATCTAACGAGTCACACAATGAATTGTTGGTGGTGATCACAATTTGATGGGACCAGTCGTTGGTCCTGGGCTTTCAAACTTCTAATTCTGAGCTAGACTAATAAATGGCAACAACTTCATAAACGAGTCAACGAGTCGTTGGTTTCATCTGTGGTAAGTGGAAACATTGAGGACAATTTCTAAACTCCACCTAATGACTCACAAGAGGAGTATTTACTTTTTCTAATGATTCGTTAACTCTACTCGTTGTCACCTTTGGACAATTTCCATCATTTCACCCCTCTCGGACAATGACTCAATTGACGAGTCGCGAAGTGGCACCACGACTCGTCCCCCAACTCGTTAGGTCCTCGGGAGATCCCCAGTTTTTACCAACTAATGAACATATGATGGATCACTTAATGACTAGTAGAGTCACACAACGCTTTCCGACTCATTCTATGACCAAGTGCAGCTTTTCCTGATTTCTTCATTTCAGTTCTTGCGTCTTGTCTTAGGACTTTCAGGATGTTTCATGAATCTAGAAGTGATATATGAATTTCTTTGATAGCTTATTTGTATCTAAATTTCACCTACCTTGATGTGATTGTTCTACATAGCCATTTTAAGTCTTAACCTATTCTTTTGATAGCCAAATTACAAGCTCAATTCCTTTTATTTGTATTGACCTTTGTTTGATCCAAATGACTCCTAGAACACTTTAATTGAAAAAATTTTCATAAAAGGAGCACAAGTGAAGAAAAATAGGAAAGCTAAAGTGTGAAAATTACAAGGAAAGAGAAGTGTGAAAAGTGTCAAAAATGCAAAACAAGGAGGGTGATATTAGTAGTCAACAAATAGGGAAAAAGTTTGAAAAAATGAATGAATGAAAAGAAAGAAAAGAAAAAAAATTGTCAATGAGGCTAATGTCAAAAATATACTACTGGTCACCTAAGTTGAAAATTGAAAAACAAAAGGGAGGTATGTGGAGAAAAATAAGTAGATTGATGAATGTGCTAAAAGTTAGAGTTATGATGTATTGAAGTGCTTAGGGAAATTAGTCACTATCTTGGCCAAATAATTTCTACCCATCCCTTAGCCTACATTACAACCATCTTAATTCCTAATTGATTTTTATATTCGATGTTCTATATTAGTGGAGTATTTACACTAAGCGCAAGCCTATGGATCGTCTTTTCCATGTATGTTAAGTTCTTTGAGAGAGTGAGTGATATTTTTCAATATATGCCCAAGTCCAAATTGTTGTATATATAATGTGAGTAAAAGGGAAACTCTCCAAATAGTGAGGAGTACATAATGGTAAGATTTTTGTTCATCTTTGATTATTAAATTGCATATGTTCATATTGGCCCAAATATATCTTGTTGAGTTAGTTCTAGAAGCCAAATGATTTTGATTTGTGACCTTTTAATGTTGATGTTATATGCATATTGAATGGATTGTTGGAGCTTGATTGACTTGTCTAATGTCCCTAAGTGTACGTAGACCTGTTTGTAGGGTGAATTTTGTTGTTGAATCTGAGAAGGGAAGTAGTTGATTGTTCGATAAAGAACAATATTTAAGTGTGAGGTGGTGATTAAGGGCGTATTAATGCATTTATTTTCCATATTTTTCCCATGCTTAGCAATGTTTTGAGAAAACATAATGTGTGATTGCCTTGGTTTTGTATGATATTTGTGAAAAAGAGCTAATACACATGATTAGATATTTGGAGGATAAAAAGTGATGAATTTTGACTTATTCTAGACTTAAAAAGCAAGTATTGCAAAATCAGGTTTGAGAAAGACAATATTGAAGGAGGTCAGCAGTACATGGGCAAAGGTAGCGTAGCAGCTTGCGTGACACGCAGGGCAGTGTCAGGTGGTCAAATTTTGTAAAATCAATCTCAGTCAAAGTAGGATCAATGCAAATTTATCCTACTATTATATATAGCCCCTCTTAGAATGTTTTTTCCATCAAAAATTTGTCCAATCATGGTAAAAGTTGAATCCACCACTTATTTTTTGATTATCATTACTGTAAGTGTGGAAAACATTATTCCATACAAGTGTTGGAGGAAAAACATCAAGTTCTTGTAATTCTGTTTATCTTTTAACATTTTCAAACGATTTAATATTATTGTAAGTATTTCATCATGAAGTATTATAAATCTTAAGTTATTATTTCTTCAAACATGAGCGGCTAATTTCTTTAGCTAGGGTTGGGGGAACCATGATGGACTAATGGAAGTAGACCAAATAAAATAGTGATACCTGAATGGTGAATTGAGTAAATTGTTATTCTCTCCGTTTTAATTAGTTTTAGCAGTTACAAATGTTGAAACATGTTTGTATGATCAACTTGCTCCACCAATGAAGTTGAAGTTAGGAAAAGAGAATATAATGAAAATTTGAGGCTACCAACCTCATCTAATTAGCTTGAGCCCTAAACGAGGATAATTAATTATAACACCCCAAAAGTTTCAAGATTAAAATCATGATTTGGAGTGTGTTCAGTAAAAAAATTTGCAATTTGTGCCTCAGAACGACTCATCTAACGAGTCATTAGAGGCAGTCATTGGAAGGGATTCAGGATCTCTTGCCAGGAGTTTTGATGTCACGAAAGGAGGTATGAGTCATTGCGTGAGACAACGACCCATTGGATGCAATCGTGGTAAGCTTGAAGGTTGGACTTCTCAGAGGGGACGAGTCATGTGATGACTCATTGGTTGCCATATAGTTTCATCATCAGGATTTGTTAGTTGGAGTGCAGGGTTCCAAGTCAATGACGACGAATGGTTACAATGGACCATTGAAGCTAGCAATGACCCGTGGTGTCGATTGTTTGAAGAGACTCAAGGGTTTGTCCAGTGGGGGTGACGGAAGGACTAACGAGTCATTAGATCAAGTAACGACTCATCATGTCGGTTGTTGGGAGGATTTTAGGTTGAGGAACTAGTGGAGTCAACAGAAGGTGGTGAAGAGTCATTGGTTGAAGTAACGGCTCATCCTATTGGTCGTTGGTCGAGGAAGCAGGAACTGTGAAGCAGGCCCCAGAAGCAACGGATGGTAACCACTAGTCATGGTGAGGACCAACAATTCGTGGTGAGGGTCGTGGTCTCAGATCAGGCAAATTTTATGTTTTTCCCATGGGTATTTTGGTAAAGTCCTACACTTCCAGTTTTGAAATGGCATCGTTTTGGGATATTAAGGGACATTTTTAGGGGTTTCCTAGCCTAACCTCTCATTCCCCAACACTTCTTTCTTCCCCTCTCAAGAACAAGTATTCAACTAAGGTTTTCTTCAAGGCTTCAAGGGTTTAGTTAAAGAGGAGATTCCTTAAATTAGATATGTGGGTTTTTGAACAAGGATATCCTTCCATCCTTGTGCCCCAAATTTTTTTTTAAAAACCCAATTCCCTTATTCTAGAAAAGCATGATCTAGGATTTTGATTTATCAATGATTATTCTATGTCTTCTATGAATTCTAAGACCTATTAGGAGTAAAAGTAATTTATTCTTATGGAATTATTTTAATATCTTGAATTATGTTCTTAATGGTTAAAATGCATGATTATCGAATTTCCTTCATGAGATAGCCTAAAACTTGGACTGGGATCTTATTATTGCTCACTCAATCATACCCAGAACTTGTACGCATGTATAAAATATGTGAACATCAGAATAATTCTCTTAAAACCTAGAATATATGATTTGGTAGATATGTTGAATGGGGTTAGAACTTATGGGCTTGATCAATTGGAAGTATGTATATGTTTCATTATTTTTTCGATGTAAATGTTTTGGGTATGAGGTGAACCTATGATAATGGTATAATTAGCGTATCTTCTTTATGAATTGGAGTAAATTTCGAAATGGGTTCCGTAAAATAAATATATGTTCCTATCATGATCCCATTGTACATGTTTAAGGTATGTTGAGTATATGGGTTTTTCTGTACATGAGAATATATGAATCAATGTATACATATTAAGGCGTGAATTGGACCTATGGATCCTACATGAGTCTATGTTATACATCGTATGTTATGAACTCGGAACTTGAATGTTGTGGAGTGTGTAAAGTATGATATGAATCTATAGATGTTCATAAATGTAAAAGGTGTGGATTAAATGATGATTTGGTACCACGATGATATGAAGTATGATGATAAAGCAAGAGAAAGATCCTTCAAACTTTTGGGCATGTTGTTAGTAGATAGTAGCCTTAATCCTTTCTAAATGAATGTCGTATGATGAAATAAATAAATGCTCATGTTTCTGATTAGTTATGGTAGAATAGATCAGATGAATAACGTCAGATTAGTACTCCCCATGTTTTAGTCTACTAGGGAGTCTCAATAGCCGAGAATGTTTCCCTTGATTAGCCAGGGACTCTCCATAGATGAGAATGTTTCCCTTAGTCAGTTAGGGACTCTCCATAGCTGAGAATGTTTCCCTTAGTTCAGTCGGTACTCTCCATTGTAGAGAATGACTCACATAGTTCAGTCGGGACTCTCAATAGCTGAGAATATTTCCCCTAGTTCAGTTAGGACTCTCCATAGTAGAGAATGACTCATTTAGTTTATGTTATCAATTTGGCTCAGTTCTGTATAGTTTAGACTTTAGTTTAAAACAGATATAGCACAATGCAATCTCAGTTATCTGTAGATAATCAGTATAGTGTATGATATCAGTTACGACTTCAGTTCTCAATAATTATACATCACGTGACCCTTATGCATCAATTTGATTATAATTAGTTAAATGTCTTCAAGTAAAAGATTAATGGCATATATATGTATCTCAAACAAGGTTGTTTTTTTCCAGTATAGTTGCATGTCGATGTATCTAGTTTACTTCCTTCTTGTGTACTTCCATTTTTAGATTACTTACATTTCCCGAATGCTGAGTACATTCCAACTACTGATCGCATCTTTATGTGCTATATCGTTTCTGATGTAGATTTAGGTGTCAAGACTCAGCCCCACAAGTAGACACACTTTTTCTTCCATCTCAGCAGATTATGGTGAGTCCTCATCTCTCGAGGACGAGGTCTATGATCTTTTTTTAGTTATATTTTATTTTTTAGACATTAGGAGTTAGCTGGGGACCTGTCACAACAACTCATCAGTTTAGTAAAGGCTGTCAGACATGTGTAGTCAGATTAAGTATATGTATTAAAAGTTAGTTAGATTATGTCTTTAAGTTTTACATTTGACTCCTCACAATTAACTTTCGCTCAGTTATGTTTATATAAGCTATTTTTATTGTTAAGTGTTATGCTATGAGTTTGCCATGGGTCGACTTGGAGCCTTTTGGGATTCCTTGTCCCGTGTTGCAGCTAGGGTGTAAACTAGGGTCGTGACAAACATGGTATCATAGAAATGGTTGAGAGTGTCCTAGGGTGTCTTAAAGCCGCGTTAATAAGAGTCTTCTTCATGTGTGTGAAGCGTGCCACACTTATGGCGGAGAGGCTACGAGACATTTTAGGAATGTTCCCTTTTCTTCAAGATTCTTATTATGCGTAGAGTATGAAGCTCTAGTAGTTCCTCCCCTGACTAGTGCTTTATGCGCTCGCAGGTAATGTCTCCTAGAAGAGAGAATGGAAGAAGGAATGGTAATGGCCGCCAGCAGGCAACACTAGCCCCGACAAACCCGATGGACGACCATGTTACTCATGCCGAGTTCTGGGCAACCCTTAATATGTTGGCACAGGACATGATTGCCCAGATTAATCAGCAAGCGATGTCTTGTGTTCCCCAGAATGGGAGTGTAGCAACAACAAGGTTAACAGGCTTTCTCTGAATGAATCCACCAAAATTATTGGGGTCAAAGGTAGACGAGGACCCATATGAGTTCTTAGAGGATATACAGAAGATCACCCTAATTATGGGGGTGACGGGAACTGAGAGAGGGGATTTAGCCTCCTACCATCTAAAAGGAGTTGCTTATATATGGTTTTGTCAGTGGAGGGACAGTCGGGGAATTGGAGCAAGCCCCGTAGGTTGGGATGAATTTATGACTGCTTTCCTGGACAAGTTTTTCCCTAGGAAATTGAGAGAGCCGAAGGTTGCATATTTCATCAACTTTAGGTAGAATGACATGACTGTCTAGGAGTACGCGTTGGAGTTCACCCGGTTATCCATGTATGCACCGTAGATGGTAGCCGGCCAGAGGGCCTGAGTGAGTAAGTTCGTGAACAGAGTGTCAGACTCCTTGGTTAAAGAGTGCAGGACTTCCATGTTGCATAGGGATATAGATTTTCCACGTTTGGCGTTATTCACTCAACTAATGGAAGCGAAACAGGTGCAGGAAAAAGAGAGAGAGGCTAAGAGGGCTAGGATAGGAGATTCAGAGTTTTCCCCATAGAGGACGAGTGGTGGACACCGCTCACATTCCCAGCAGAAGTTATCAGCCCCAGCACTTTCGACGGTTAGTGCTCCGTACAAACCCAGGGTAAGGGAGATTACGTATTCATTGTGTACAAGCTGTGGGAAGCATCACTTGGGAAAATGCATGCCCAGCTCGAATGGCTTTTTTGGGTGCGGAAAGTGGGTCCATAAGCACTGATATTGCAAAGCGGCTAAGCGATGTGAGAGAGGTCCTCCGCCACCTCTTTAGTAGCTCCAATAGCCCATCCATTTCAGCAGGGTGCATCATCTAGCTCGGGTGGTGGACGACGTCAAAACCGCTCCTATGTCGTAGCAGCACACCAGGATAAGGGAAAGCCGCCAGTGTCCATGTAATACCCCAGAAGTTCTTAGGAGTAGACCCGAGAAGCAAAAATGAAAAACTGTTGAAAGTTGGGAAAACATTGCAGGACGGACCACAGAACGACTCGTGGTATCAAACCATGAGTCATTGAATGTTGTCGTTGGTCAGGAAAAGATTGGTGGAAGTGGAGACAACGAGAGATATGATGACCGGTTGTGGGATACAATGAGCCGTCCTTCACAATCGTGGTTTGGGTCAGGTTGGGCCTCAGGGTAAATAATGGGAAACCTAACAACCTATTAGAAGTAAACACGGGTCGTTGGTTGTGGTCATTGTTGGAGGCTAATAAATTCCAGTGTAGGCGACGGGTTGATACAATGACTCATTGGAAGGAACCACGAGTCATCGTGAGGCTAATAGTAAGTGGGTTCAGATCTTATGAGGAGCAAACAATGGACAATGTAACGGACCCTGGTTTCAACGGACGAGTCTCCCTATCCGTTCGTTGGTTAGTTCCAAGAGAAGGCATTCATCAGTCCATTCAATGAGGGACATGACGGGTCATTGGTGATTCCCACGACCCATTGGTACCACTTGTGGGTTCCATCCGGCTAGATTTCAGGGCAAGTTCATTAAGGGTATTTTCGACTTTTCCTCTCTTTTAGACCCTAAACTACGCCATTTTGGATATTTTCTGAGTGTGATAAGATGAGTTAAGTCTTTTATGCCTGCCCATTCTCATGCAAGAACTTTAGAGAGATTTTTGGGAGATTCTAGGTCTTCTTCCCCAAGTTTCCATCAATTTCTTTGTGGGTATTCAAGGAACTTTGAGTCAATCCATTTACAGGTATGTAGGGTCTTAGAATGGGTGAAATTCTTCCCTGCCCATGCCCAAATTTCGAATTTAATCATGAATCCTCCTATTCAAATTCTATGAGGTTTTATTCAAATGCATGGAAATGTGATTTCTCTTTATGGGTTTGATTTAATTGAGTTTTAATTATTGAATTATGAATGATGTGCAGGTTTTATTATTATTTTCATTAAACCATGTTTCAAGCTTTTAAATCCAAAATGCCCATTTGCGAAAGTTTATGAAATTTATGATTTATGATGAATATTCTATAATCTGAGTTTATTAACGACGGAAAACATGATTTTCAAGTTACCCAGGTTTATGACCATATTTTGAAAGAACCAAATATGATGAAGTATTGGGCAATGCCCACATGTTAAAGAATGATTTATGATTTATAAAGTGAATTACATGATTTATCGATTTATGATGTTGGCCGATAAAAAAGACCTATGATTCTTGGCTAAGCATGTTTTAAAGGGGATCAATGATGATAAATGTTACATATAAGCCAATCAATCTTAATTCATGATGCTATATATTTATTGTGAGCCTATATGCATGTTTTTGGGAGCCGTGTCTAGCACCGAGCAGCTCGGCATTCAAAGGACTACGCCGGTATCTCATAAATATGTGTCACCGTGGGTTTCTAATGATATGATGTATTGATAATGATCCCCTCAAATGTCATATCACGCCTAATGCACGAACCTATCCTGGCAAGCCAGGGTTGGCTTTGCCCACTTGAGTGAGATAGTTGGGGCATCATGAAAGGCTCTACCATGATGGTGTCGGTTATGACGAGTCCTCCCTTTGTTCCGCATGTCTTATGCATTGTTATATATTTACGTTATTGGCTCAAGTTATGTTTTGATAATGTTTACTTATGATTATGATTATGAACGCTTCATGAATGATTTGAAAGTCTTGAGCCATATGTTTTCTTTTGGAGTTTATGATATATGCATGATGTCCTTCTCCGACGTTTACTTATGAGTTTTACTTTACTTTTAAATATCCATTTTACTTACCCTGCATACTCAGTACATTCCACATACTGATCGCTTACTTTCTATGTTGTATCGTTTCATGATACAGGGTCCGGATCTCAGGCTCATCCTCATGCTTAGTCCATCTCAGCTTACGCTTTCAGCTTGTTGGTGAGTCCTCATGTTCCGGGGGCTGTTTGATAGAATTTCATGGTGATTATGTTTCAGTATTGGTCGAGCTAGTTGGGGATGTTATCCCATCAGCCCATCTTATGTGTTAGAGGATTTCAGACAAGTATGATTATCATTCTGCTTATTTGAATGAGATTAGTTGTATGCATGTTCCATGGGTCGACTTGGGGTCTCTCAGGGTCCCTTTTCCCATGTCTATGATCCGAGGGTACGTCCGGGACAAACTTGGTATCAGAGCCATAGGTTTGAGGTGTCCTAGGGAGTCAGAAAGCTGCGTTAAGTAGAGTCTTTTTCATGGGTGTGAAGCGCGCCACACCTATGATGAAGAGGCTACTAGACATTTAGGAAATGTTCCCTTCTTTCATGTTCTATGTCGTATGATAAAAAGCCTTTCCATTATTCTAATTCGTGTTATTCGCAATTGCAGAATTATGGCTCCTAGAAGAATGAACGGTTGGACAAATGGAAAAGATGAAGGCCACGGAGATGGCAATGACCATGGGCATTAGCAAGCCCCACCAGTTCAGGAGCCCTAGACACCAAATCCAGCTTCCCACGCTGAGTTTGGGGCAGCTATTCAAATGTTGGTGTAGGCCCTGACCGCTCAGGTCAACCAGCAGGCTATTGCACAGGTCCGAACAGAATGGCAATGCAGCGGCGGCTCAGATTAGAGACTTCTTGAGGATGAACCCTCCTATGTTTACAGGATCAGAGGTTGACGAGGATCCACATGAGTTCATTGAAGGTCACTCAGGTTATGGGGGTGACAAATGGGGAGTGTGTAGACTTGGCCTCTTATTAGCTAAAAGAGGTCGCTCATATTTTGTACAAGCAATGGAAGGATAGTAGGATAGCAGATGCGGGCCCTATCAGCTGGGATGAGATCCACGTGGCTTTTCTCGAGAAGTACTTCCCTCGGGAGATGAGGGAATTAAAGGCAGCTGAGTTGGTGAACCTCAAGAAGGGAAAGATGACAGTGCTGGAGTATTCTATTGAGTTCACTCGTCTGTCAAAGTACGCCCCAGAGTTAGTGATGGATCAGAGGGCATGGTGGAGCCGATTCGTTCATGGTGTGGCTAGTTATCTATACAAGGATTGCAGGACTTCTATACTCCACCAGGATATGGACTTTCCTCGATTAGTGTTGTATGCCCAGCAGATGGAGGCGGCTCATGCGAGGGAGAGGGAGGCAAAGAGGGCTCGGACAGATAGCCGTGGGTTTTAACGTAAGAGGTCCGGTGATTGCTACCGTCCACAGTTTCAGTAGAAATCACTAACCCCAGCACAATCATCAGCTAGTGTCCCATCCAGACCCAAGGGTGATCAGAGGAGCAGGGCTTCAAGATCGAGGGATCAAAGAGGCACCCAGTTAGAGCATACCTCTCCAGCCTGCGGGAAGTGCGGCAATAGTCATGCCGGGGAGTGCCTGCTCAGATCAAATGTTTGCTATGGGTGTGGCATATCTAGGCACATGCACCGAGAATGCCCATATGCTAGCAGAGTGACATAGGGGTCGTGCATAGACCACCAGGATAGCAGCAGCTCCAGCCCGTTCTGCTCCATAGGGAGCATCGACTAGTGGAAGTGGCGGACAGCACCAAAACCAATTCTATGCCCTTTCCTCGCGCCAGAAGCAGGAGACTTCGCCAGAAGTGGTCACTGGTATGTTGCGTGCCTTTCATATTGATGTTTATGCCTTGCTAGATCTTGGAGCTACCTTGTCTTTCGTGACTCCTTACATTGCTAGTAGCCTGGGAGTTAGTCCCGAGACCTTGTCAGAACCATTTTCAATTTCTACCCCAGTTGGTGATTCGGTCATAGCTAGACGAGTATATAGAGAATGCTCGGTCACAGTGTTGAATAAGGTTACCTCTGCCGACCTTGTAGATAGCCATGACTGACTTTGACATTATTCTTGGCATGGATTGGTTGTTTGCATGTTATGCTTCGATAAATTGTAGGACCCGTACGGTGGAATTTCATTTTCCGGGTGAGTCAGTGTTGGAGTGGAAGGGTAGTTCGGCGGTACCAGCAGGTAGGTTTATTTCCTATCTTAAGGCCAAGAAGATGATTTCTAAAGGTTTCATGTACCACCTAGTTAGGGTTCAGGATGTGGAGTCCAAGACCTCGACTATTAAATCAGTTCCAGTGGTGTGCAAATATCCGGAGGTGTTTCCCGATGATTTCCCAGGTGTTCCTCCAGAGATGAAAATTGATTTTGATATTGATCTATTACCCGATACACAACCTATCTTTATTCCTCCCTATAGGATGGTTCCAGTCGAGCTAAAGGAATTGAAGCATCAGCTAAAGGATCTGTTGGATTAGGGCTTCATTAGACCGAGCCAGTCTCTATGGGGTGCACCAGTTCTACTTGTTCAAAAGAAGGACAGTTCCCTTCGCATGTGTATTGACTATCAGCAGTTGAAGAAGGTTACCGTCAAGAGTAGGTACCCCTTACCCAGGATCAATGATCTATTTGACCAACTTCAGGGTGCCAAGTGCTTCTCCAAGATTGATCTTAGGTCCGGGTATCACCAGCTCAGAGTTCAGGAGAGTGACATCCCGAAGACTCCTTTCAGGACTCGGTATGGTCACTACGAATTTGTTGTTATGTATTTCGAACTAACCAATGCCCCTGCTGCTTTTATGGATTTAATGAATAGGGTGTTCAAGGAATATATGGATATGTTCGTGATCATGTTCATCGATGACATTCATATATACTCCCAGAGTGAGGAGGAGCATGCCACTCATTTGAGATAGTGCTCCAGACCCTCAAGGATCGTCAACTATATGCAAAGTTTAGTAATTGTGACTTTTGGCTAGACTTGATGGAGAAAATTCAGGCGGTGAAGAAATGCCCTAGACCGGTGAATCCTTCAGAGATTTGGAGTTTCTTGGGTCTTGCTGGCTACTACTGGAGGTTTATTGAGCATTTCTCATCTATTGTAGCACCTTCAACTAAGTTGACTTAGAAAAAATTTAAGTTCCAATGGTCAGAAGCTTGTGAGAAAAGCTTCCAAGAGTTGAAGACCCGACTCACTTCAGCACTAGTGTTGACTTTGCACGAGGGTACTGATGGCTTTGCTGTATATTTTGTTTCTTCGAGAGTCAGACTAGGATGTGTGTTGATGCAGTGTGGGAAGGTAATAGCATATGCCTCGAGACAACTGAAAGTTCATGAAAAGAATTACCTGACCCATGATCTTGAGTTGGTCGCGGTGGTGTTTGAATTGAAGATATGGAGGCATTACTTGTATGGGGTCCACATGGATGTATTTACGGATCACAAGAGCTTGCAATATGTGTTCTCACAGAAAGATCTAAATCATCAGCAAAGGAGGTGGTTGGAGTTACTTAAGGAATATGACATGCGTGTCCTTTACCACCCAGGCAAGGAAAATCTGGTTGCAGATGCGCTTAGTAGGCTCTCAATGGAGAGTGTGTCCCATGTAGATGAGGGGAAGAAGGACTTGGTGAAAGATGTTCACCGACTTGCAAGAATGGGAGTTATATTGATCGACTCGATTGATAGCGGTGTTGTTGTACATAACGGGCCAGAATCTTCCTTGGTGGTTGATGTTAAATCCAGGCAAGATGAGGATCCAATATTGAGGAAGCTGAAGGAGGCGGTGCGGAGTCAGACGGTGGAGGTTTTCTCCCAAGGGGGAGATAGTGTGCCACGATACCAGGGTCGACTATATGTTCCGGACATTGATAATTTGAGAGTTCGAATATTGCATGAGGCACATGGTACTGGATATTCTATCTATCTGGGATCCACGAAGATGTATCGGGACTCGTGAGAAGTCTATTGATGGGATGGTATAAAGAAGGGTATTGCAAAGTTCATAGCTAAATGTCCAAACTGCTAGCAAGTGAAGGTCGAACATCAAAGGCCGGGAGGTGTACTTCAGGATATTAGCATTCCCACTTGGAAGTGGGAGGAAATAAATATGGATTTTGTTACAGGACTACCTCATACTTGCTGACACTATGATTCCATTTGGGTGGTGGTAGAAAGGATAACTAAGGCTGCACATTTCCTACTGGTCAAAACCACGTATTCGGTGGATGATTATGCTAAGGTGTATATTCGGGAGGTGGTTCGACTTCATGGAGTTCCCTTGCCTATTATTTCAGACTGAGGTACTCAGTTAACCTCTCAATTCTGGCATTCTTTTCGAAAAGGACTTGGGACGTAGGTTAAGCTCAGCACGGCCTTTCATCCGCAAGCGGATGGAAAGGCAGAACGAACAATCCATACCCTTGAGGACATGTTGATAGCATGTGTCATGGATTTTAAAGGTTGTCGGGACGATCATTTGCCCTTGATCGAGTTTTCTTATAATAACAGTTATCACTCTAGTATCCAGATTGCACCGTTCGAGGCTCTTTACGGGCGAAGGTGTAGATCGCCATCGGATGGTTTGAGGTCGGTGAAGCAGCCATGATAGGACCTGATTCGGTTCATGAGGCTATGGTAAAGGTCTAGTTGATAAGAGGCCGGTTAAAAAGCACTCAGAGTCATCAGAAATTGTATGCTGATGTGAGGAGAAGGGATTTGGAGTTTGATGTCGACGACCTGGTATTTCTAAAGGTATCTCCCCTGAAGGGAGTCATGCGGTTCGGAAAGAAAGGGAAACTCAGTCCCTGCTATGTTTGCCCCTACCGGGTTGTGAGAAGAGTTGGTAGGGTGGCATATGATGTGGACTTTCCATCGGAGTTGTCCTCAGTTCATCCCATCTTCCATGTGTCACTTTTGAAGAACTATTTGGGTGATCCAACCTTGGTAGTTCCGGTAGACAACATTGGGGTGAAAGACAACCTCAGTTATGAAGAAATTCCCGTTGAAATCTTGGATCGTCAAGTTCGGAAGTTGAGAAACAAAGAAGTAACTTTAGTTAAGGTCTTATGGAGAAATCAGCATGTTGAGGGAGCTACGTGGGATACCAAAGCGGATATGATGGCTAGATACCCACATTTGTTCTCTACCGGCTCAGTTCCGACTTGAGGTATCAGTTCTACTCTACGATCCCATTTAGTTTTTATGTTTAGTTCATGTGTTCAAGTTTCTTTTATGTGTATGAATGGGTATGTGAAATATGAGATCAGTTCAGCTATATGGTTTTATCCGAAGGTAGTATTTCCGTGAAAATTTAGTTTAAAATAGTTAGAATTTGAGTATGATAATTGTATGTTTCTGTTTTCTTCTTGTTTCCTACATTCGATGACGAATGTTCCCAAGGGGGAGATATTGTAATACCCCAGAAGTGCTTAGGAGAAGACCAGGGAAGCATAAATGCAAAACTGCTAAAAGTTGGGAAAAAGTTTCAAGACGGACCATAGAACGACTCATGGGGTCAAACCACGAGTTGTTGAATGTTGTCGTTGGTCAGGGAAAGGTTGGTGGCAGTGGAGACAATGACAGGTATGACGACCCATTGTGGGATACAACAGGCCGTCCTTTGCAATCGTGGTTAGGGTCAGGCTGGGCATCATGGTAAACAACGGGAGACCCAATGACCCGTTAGAAGTAACCATGAGTCGTTGTTGGAGGCTAATAAGTTCCAGTGTAGGCGACGGGTTGAGACCACAACTCATTAGAAGGAACCACGTGTCGTGGTGAGGCTCATGGTAAGTGGGTTCAGATCTTATGAAGAGTAAACAACTGACGATGTAACTTACCATGGTTTCAAAGGACGAGTCGTCCTGCCCATCCATTGGATAGTTCCGAGAGAAGGCATTAAGTCGTCCATTCAACGAGGGACATGACGGGTTGTTGGTGGTTCCCAAGACCCATTGGTACCACTCATGGGTTCCATCGATCAGATTTCAGGGCAGGTTCATTAGGGTATTTTCGACTTTTTCACGCTTTTAGACCCTAAAATACATCATTTTGGATATTTTTTGAGTGTGATAAGATGAGTTAAGTCATTTATGCCTGCGCATTCTCATGCAAGAACTTTAGAGAGATTTTGGAGATTCAAGGTCTTCTTCCCCAAGTTTCCATCAATTTCATTGTGGGTAGTCAAGGAACTTTGAGTCAATCCATTTCCAGGTATGTAGGGTTTTAGAATGGGTGAAATTCTTCCCCACCCATGCCAAAATTTTGAATTTAATCATGAATCTTCCTATTCAAAATCTATGGAGTTTTATTCAAATGCATGGAAATGTGATTTATCTTTATGGGTTTGATTTAATTGAGTTTTAATTATTGAATTATGAATGATGGGCAGGTTTTATTATTATTTTCTTTAAACCATGTTTCAAGCTTTTAAATCCAAAATGCACATTTGACGAAAGTTCATGAAAGTTATGATTTATGATGAATACTCTATAATATGAGTTTATGGACGATGCAAAAGCATGATTTTCAAGTTATCCATGTTTATGAGCATATTTTGAAAGAGCCGAATATGATGAAGTATTGGAAAATGCCCACATGTTAAAGAATGATTTATGATTTATTATTTTATGAAGTGAATTACATGATTTATTGATTTATGATTTTGGCCGATAAAAAGGGCCTATGATTCTTGGCTAAGCATGTTTTAAAAGGGATCAATGATGATAAATGTTATATTTTAGTCAATGAATCTTAATGCATCATGCTATTAATTTATGTATGATCCTATATACATGTTTTTGGGAGCCACGTCTAGCACCGAGCAGCCGGGCGTTTAAAGGACTACGCTGGTGTCTCATAACCACGTGCCACCGTGGGTTTCTAATGATATGATATATTGATAATGATCACTTCAAATGTCATATCATGCCTAATGCACTACCCTCGTCTGGCAAGCCAGGGTCAACTCTGCCCACTTGAGTGAGTAGTTGGGACATCATGAAAGGCTCTACCAAGATGGTGTCGATTATGATGAGTCCTCCCATTGTTCCGCATATCTTATGCATTGTTATATATTTACGTTATTTGCTCAATTGATGTTTTGATAATGTTTACTTATGATTATGATTATGAACACTTTATGAATGATTTGAACGTATTGAGCCTTATATTTTCTTTCAGAGTTTATGATTTATGCATGATGTCCTTCTCCTACGTTTACTTATGAGTTTTAATTTACTTTAAATGTCCGTTTTACTTACCTTGAATACTCAGTGAATTCCACATACTGACCGCATTCTTTCTATGTTGTATCATTTCATGATACAGGGTCCGGATCTCAGGCTCATCCTCATCCTTAGTCCATCTCAGCTTACACTTTCAGCTTATTAGTGAGTCCTCATGTTCCGGGGGCCGTTTGATAGACTTTCATGGTGAATATGTTTCAGTAATTGGTCGGGCTAGTTGGGGATGTTGTCCCATCAGTCCATCTTATGTGTTAGAGGCTTTCAAACAAGTATGTAGTACTCAGCTGTGTATTTGTCCAGTATTTCCTGACTTTATGCTATAATTACGTTCCCTCTATGTTTTTGTGATTATCATTCCGCTTATTTGAGTGAGATTAGTTTTATGCACGTGCCATGGGTCGACTTGGGGTCTCTTGGGGTCCCTTGTCCTGTGTATACGATCCGGGGGTACGTTCGGGTCGTGACAGGCCATAGGTATGTTGTTAATTTTGAGTTACTCTTTGCATGTTGCTAGCCCCAGAACCCCAATATTGGATAAAAAGCTCTGTGATGATTATTGAGAACAGACTATCGATGGGTGATGTGAATAGATGTGAGTGTAAGGAATGCAGTAAAGGTTAGAGTTAAAATAGATTCTAGGAGTTAGTGAATTAGCCCTGACCTTAAGAAAGATTCAGAGCCTGAGAATGACGGCTTTAAGCTAAGCGAGAGTTGGTATGTATGTGCGGCAAGTCAGATATTTAGAATGCTAATAGGGGAGTTCCAGCCCTAGCAGTTGCGTTGGGTTGATACCTTCAAGTTCAGATAACTTCGCTTGTACTTCAGTTGAAGCTAAGGTATACCCATCCCTATATGTTGATTCCCTGGATTTCTAGATAACCGCTTCAGACAGCAATGTCAGTCTGGCTCTACAAATCCTTAAAGTTCATCCTCATGTTATGAATCCACTATGTGTGTTAACTCATGTCTTCCAGTATGATCAGCTCGAACTCAGTCTTTAGTAGTTACTTTAGTAGCTCAGTAGTATAAGGTTGACTCATGTATGTTCTTAGTTATAGATGTTATGAATGATTTGTGCTCATGAGACCTTTACTTCCAGATAGACCAGATATCATGAATTCTAATCCCGTAACAGAAAGCGATTTGAGAACAAGGGCGTTATTTGTATCAGCTTAGTGCTGGTTAGAGGGAAAGAATCCTTCTCAATATTCTATCTAGCTCAATGTTAGTTTCATGTCATTCGGTCCCTATTGTGCCCTAACATGTATGTATGATTTAGATGTTCAAGTTCAGATATGTAAGATTAGCCAGAGTGAGATACTCCATTAGTTTCAGCTGTAATTGATCAGTTTTGGGATTCCAGTTCCATCCCTATCCTTTCAGTATGTTTAGCCAACATTTGAGGATGAATGTTCCCAAGGGGAAGATATTGCAATACCCCAACAGTTCCCAAGAATAAAATCAGGATTTGGAGTGTGTTTAGCAAAAAATTCTGCAATTTGTGCCTCAGAACGACTCATCTAATGAGTCATTGGTCGCTCTAACGAGTCGTTAAAAGCAGTCATTGGAAGGGATTCAGGTCTAGTGCCAGATGTTTTGATGCCACGAGAGGAGGTATGATTCTTCGTGTGAGACAACGATCCATTGGATGCAATCATGATAAGCTTGCAAGTTGAACTTCTTGGAGGGGACGAGTCATGTGACGACTCGTTGGTTGTCGTAATGGGTCATCATGAGGAGTCGTTAATTGGAGTGCAGGGTTCCATGTTAGTGACATAGGATGGTTATAACGGACCACTGAAGCTAGCAACGACCCATTGTTTCGATCGTTGGAAGGGACTCAAGGTTGGTCCAGTGAGGAAAATGGAAGGACTGACCAGTCATTGGATCAAGTAATCACTCATCTTGTCGGTCGTTGGGAGGATTGCAGGTTGAGGAACCAATGGAGTCAATAGGAGGTGGTGATGAGTCATTAGTTGAAGTAATGACTCGTCCTATTGGTCTTTAGTCGAGGAACCAGGAACTGTGAAGCAGGCCCCAGAAGCAACGGATGGTTACCACGAGTCATGGTGAGGACCAATGACTTGTGGTGGGGGTCGTGGTCTCAGATCGGGTAAATTTTTATGTTTTTCCCAGAGGTATTTAGGTAAAGTCCTATGCTTCCAGTTTTGAAATGGCGTTGTTTTGGTCTTTTAAGGGATGTTTTTAGGGGTTCTCCTAGCCTAACATATCATTCCCTCAACTCTTCTTTCTTCCCCTCTCAAGATCAAGGATTCAACTATGGTTTTCATTGAGGGTTTAAGGTTTTAGTTCAAGAGGAGATTCCTTAAATTAGGTATGTGGGTTTTTTAACAAGGATATCCTTCCATCCTTGTTCCCCAAATGTTTTATTTGAGAACTTGATTCCCTCATTTTATAAAATCATAATGTAGGGTTTCGATTTATGAATGATTCTTTTATGTCTTCTATGAAATCTAAGACCCATTAGGAGTAAAAGTCATTTATTCTTATGGAATTATTTTAATATCTTGAATTATGTGCTTAATGGTGAAAATGCATGATTATCGAATTTCCTTCATGAGATAGCCTAAAACTTGGATTGGGATCTTATTATTGTTCACTCGATCATACCCAGAAATTGTACCCATGTCTAAAATATGTGAACATCGTAAGAATTTTCTTTAAACCAAGAATATACAATTTGATAGACATGTTGAGATGGGATTAGAACTTATGGGCTTGATCAATGGAAAGTATGTATGTGTTTCATTATATTTTCGACCTAAATGTTTTGGGTATGAGGTGAACCTATGATAATGGTATAATTAGCGTATTTTGGGTATGAGGTGAACCTATGATAATGGTATAATAGCGTATGTTCTTTATAAATTGGAGTAAATTTCGAAATGAGTTTAATGAAATAAATATATGTTCCTATCATGATTTCATTGTACATGTTTAAGGTATGAGTTGAGTATATGGATTTTTCTGTAAATGAGAATAAATGAATCAATGTATACATGTTAAAGAGTGAATTGGACCTATGGATCCTGAATTACTCTATGTTATACGCCGTATGTTATGAACTTGGAACTTGAATGTTGTGAGGTGTGTAAAGTATGATATGAATCTATAGATGTTCGTAACTGTAAAAGGTTTGGATTAAATGATGATTTGGTACCAAGACGATATGAATTATGATGATACATAAGAAAGATCCTTCTGACTTTTCGGCTTGTTGTTAGCCGAAAGTAGCCTTAATCCTTTCTAAATGAATGTTGTATGATAAATTCAATAAATGTTCATGTTTTCTGATTAGGTGTGGTAGCATAGATCAGATGAATAACATCAGATCAATACTCCCCATGTTCTAGTCCTCCAGGGACTCTTCATAGTTGAGAATGTTTCCCTTGGTCAGTCAGGGACTCTCCACAGAGATCTTTGGCATAATTGCGTGCCCAAGTGCTATTTGATAGCTTAATTTAGTCATGTTTGTCTAATTATACACTTACATTCTTATGCGATTTTGTGTAAATTTGTGTATGTACTAACCAACGTGATTAGTCCTTGTTTTGTAGGTGAAAAATGCATATGAAAGAATAAATAATGATGGGTGAAGTGAAGGAATGAAGTTGAGAGTGAATTGCAAAAGATGGCAAGAAAACATGCCATGGCAAGGCTGGCCGCGCAAGGTAGCGTGCCACGCTGTGCGTGTGCCGCGCCCAGCATCGTGCCACGCCAAGGCAATGCGCGCGAAATGCTGCCCTCCAAGGCGCCTGCACACCAGCATCCGTGCCACGCCAGGCCTTGCTGCGCGCCGCAGGCCGTTTCACGCTAGCCATCGCGCAGGTCCAGCGTCGTGCCACGCCAGGCCTTGCTACGCGCCGCAGGCCGTGTCACGCTGGCTATCGCGCAGGTCCAGCGTCGTGCCACGCCGGTTGTTGCGGCATACCTTGGCCAAGCAACATCCAAATGCAATTTCCAGTGGGTTTCCGTGTTACCTCCGTGGCACAGAGGAAAATTTGCGCGTTAACCTCCGTGCCACGGAGCCATTCCATGAAAGGCCAAAAATTGCAAATTTCCTATTTACTATAAATTAAACCCTAAGCTTCTATAATCATTTATCATGATATATTTTCTGAAAACCATAGAGGAGCGAAGGGAGAAGTGAAGAACTCACCTAGGGTTCACTAATTTTACATTCTATTTTACCTATTCTTGTAAGTACTCT
>JACEIK010000961.1:0-31200 GCA_018107945.1 Datura stramonium | reverse complement strand
CACACTTCCATACAATTTACATGAGAATGTACACACGTTGTTGGACAAACAAGGCAAAAGCTATGCATTTGAGTATCAATTTGGCATATAAATATGCCCCTGATCACTCAATTTCTATCAGTATTCAGTATCAGTTGGTCATTTCATGTTATCTCAATTCATTTTCTTATTTCCATGTTTCATGTATATCTCAGTTACTCAGTACATTCAAAGTACTATTGCATATTTTGATGTTGTATCGTAATATGATATAGGTGCAGGTTCTCGGTCGCAGTAGCGTCCATAGTTCTCTACAGTCACTTTCAGCAGCAGTACCTATTGGTGAGTCCTCATATTCCAAGGACGATGTTTTCTTTCAGTCAGTTCTTCATTTAGTTAGACTTTAGAGTTAGATGGTGTCACGACGCAAGATCAAACCCTAGTTGTAACACGGGACAAGGAACCCCAAAAGGCTCCAAGTTGACCCATGGCATGATTATAGCACAACACTTAACAATAGAAATGACTAACAACATGAATAATCGGAAGCTAATAAGGAGAATCTAATAAAACCCATAAGAGCAATTTAATAACACTTAGATACAATGGTGAATCTTTCTAGACAAGTCTGAAAGCCTTCTATCAACTGATGAGTAGCTCGGACAAGCCCCCCCAGCTAACTCCTAAAGTCCAAAATCTGAAACATAAGAAAATATGAACATAAATCACGTCCTTGGAAGATGAGGGCTCAGCAATAGCAGCTAAGAGAGGATGAAGCGTATCTAACCACAAGGCTGAGTCTGGAGACCTAAATCTATATCATAAAATGATATAACACATAAAGGTGTGTGGTCAATACATGAAATGTACGGAGCATGCGGGAACCGTAAATAAACTAAAACACACAATGTACAAGAAGTAAATTGAACACACATTAATAGTAATATAACTGAAAAGAGATACAACAACCTTACATGATATTTACATATACATGTTAGCATAACCACTTTATAAGGACATTGATTAACATAAGATCAACTTATGTGCAAAATATAATAAAAGAAAATAATACATAAGTACGATGTCGTGACTGATATCAAGAGAGTCCCTGACTGTCTAAGGAAGAGCCCCTGATTGTCAAAGGGATAGTCCCTAACTGTCGAAGGGATACGTATCGTCTAGAGGAACCCCCGACTATCCAAGGGAGAGTATGCTCTGATATATAGAGAGTCACTGAATGACTAGGGATGTGAGTCCTGATCGACTAAAGGGAAACATGCTCAACTGGTAACTAGGGATGTGAGTCCCGACTGACTAGGGATGTGAGTCCCGACCGACTAGGGATTTGAGTCCCAACTAACTAAAGGAAAACGTTCTCAACTGGTGACTAGGGATGGGAGTCCCGAAAGACTAGAGCTAGTCTAAATTACTACAGCTAATTGGAGACAAGAACATTCACCACTTCCATCATGCAATATTCATTTTGAAAGGATTAGAGCTACCTTCTAATACACATAGGCTCAATAATCTGACATATCATTCACATGATTTATAATCATAATTTACATCTTCATGGAGCCAATTCAATATTTTCTATAAACATTTTACACTATCGAGCATCCTATAGATTCACAGTATGCACTATACTATCACAACATCTCAATTTCTGAATTCATCTCATTTAACATGTAGCATAGGGTCATGCATGGTCTATATGTTCAATTCATACATTCTCATTGATACATTTCTTCATTTATTTAGATTTACAGACAACCCACACATTTAACTCATCCCTCAACATTTATATCAAGACCATGGGAGGAACATTCATTTTCATTTCATAAGACCCATTTCATAATTTACTCCAATTCATGAGAAAGATGCAATAATTAGGCCATTTTCATAGATTCACCTCATACCCAATCAATTTAATAGAAAACATTGTGATAACACACAATTTACTTTCAATTATTCAAGCCCACAAACTCCAAACTCATTTCAACATAATTATCAATGGCATAATCAGTTTACTACGGATAATCATACAATATTCACACAATTTAATCATGGTCCTGAATTACTACGATAATTAAGTGAACTATAACAAGGTCTCATTCAATACTCAAGCCAATTTATGAAGAAAATTCAACACTCATGCATTTTCATCATCTAATCCACATCAAGACAACCCATTAATTTATATCCCAATTTAATTCATTATCACAGTAGATTTTGGCATTTTAAGAAGATGTAGTAGAAATTACCCATCACACAAAACCCTAGATCATGATTTTCTAGATTAATTGAAAACGGGTTTTTAATAAAATATTTTTAGGCACAAGGATGGAAGAATATCCTTGTTGAAGAACCCACATACCTGGTAGACAAAATCCCACTCGAATTTGCACCTTGAAGCCCTTGAAGAAAACTTTTGAAGAATCCTTGAATCTTGTAAGAGAGTAGGAAGAAGGGTTTGAGAGAATATCTTGAGGGAGTAAGGGATTAGGTTTAGAAAACCCTTAAAAACACCCCAAATAATACTCAAAACGACGTCACTTTAAAGCTGGAAGCATAGGATTTTACCAACTTACCCTTGAGAAAAACCTAAAAGTTTCCAGAACTGTGACCAATGACCCTCAGGATGAGTCATTGTTCCTTCCAATGACTCATCGTTTGTGTTCGTTAGGTGCACTGGAATATCCTCGAGGTTTCGGCTTCTCCAACCAATGATCGTTAGAACGGGTCGTTGTATCCTCCAATGACTCGTCCTAACCTTCCAATGGTTGCACTGGTTCTTGACTGGTGGTCCAACAATGACTAACACAACGGGTCGTTGCCAGAACCAACGACTCATTGTTCCTTCCATCACCCATACTGGACCAACCCTCGTGCCTCTTTCAATTATCGATACAACAGACCATTTCTCCTTCTAATGGCTCGTAGTCTCCGTCTGTTGCCACCACCTGGAAACCCTAAGATCCAACCCACGACCACTTACAACAACCCATCAGAGACATCAACGAGTCGTTACATGACTTGTTCCTTCCAGTAGCCCAGCCTGAATATCACCACGAATGATTCCAAGACCCGTTAAAGAGACCAATGACTCATTGTACGAGTCATTCTGAGGCATTGCTGAAATTTTCTGCTGAGCACATTTTCAAACTCCATTTTGTAAATCTTGGGTAATTTTTGGGTGTTACATTATCTCCCCCTTGGGAACATTCGTCCTTGAATGTTGGCTGAACATACCGATAAGATAGGGATGGAACTGAAATTCAAAATCAATCAATCATAGCTAACACCAACGGAGTATCTGACTTTGGACTAACCTTATACACCCAAACTGAATATCCACATTGAACATGCATACCATGGCACAAGAGAACCCAAGGGACATGAAACCAACATAAACCTAGATAGAAGACTAAAAAGGATTCTTTCCCCTTTATCTGAAACTGAACTGATACGGGTTGAACCTTCATCCTCAAATCACTTCTTATACTAAGATATAATTCACGATATCTAATCTAACTGAGGGTAAAGAATTCATGTGCACGAGTCATTCTCGACATCTAAAACTGAGCACATACATGAGATAACCTGGTTCTACTAAACTATTAAGCAACTTCTATAGAATGAGTTCGAGTTGACCACACTGGAAAACATGAATTAACACACATAACTGATTCATAACATAAAGATGAGCCTAAAGGATTTGTAGAGCAAGACTGACTAACATCACATACTCACCATCTCCCTCATATCTTAGAATCATCATTCTAAGACTCTAAAATCTTTCTTAAGGCCAAGCTAATTTACAAGCTTCTAGCTTCTCTTTCATCGTTAATCTTCCATGCAAATCTCACACTAACAGCTATTTACATCACACATCGACAATATCTTCTAACAATCACAACATAACTTCTTATTCAATATAAAGGTTGGCAACATATAAGGGATAACACAAGATCCAAAACATACCTGGGGCGACTACCGGTGCCTTGCCCTTATCCTGGTGTGCTGCTACGGCATAGGAGCAATTTTGACGATGCCCGCCACCCGAGTTAAAGGATGCACCCTACTGAACTGGATGGGCTATTGGAGCTACTAAGGAAGTGGCCGAGAATCTATTCTCACCTCACTTAGCTGCTGTGAAATCTCAGTGCTTGTGGCCTACTTTTCCGCACCAAAAACAAACATTTGAGCCGGCCATGCATACTCCCAAATGGTGCTTTCCGCAGCTCATACACAATGGGTACGTAATCTCCCTTAACCTGGGCTTATACAGAATACTGGCTATCGAAGATGCTGGGGCTTATAATTTTTACTGGCAACATGAGCAATGTCTGCCACTCGACCTCTACTGGGAGAACTCTATATCTCCAGTCCTAGCCCTCTTAGCCTCTTTCTTTTTTTTCTTTCGCCTGCTCTGCTTCCATCTGTTGAGCGAATATTACCAAGTGCGGGAAATCTATGTCCAGGTGTAACATGGCGGTCCTGCACTCTTTGACCAAGGAGTCTGACACTCCATTCATGAACCTACTCACTAGGGCCCATTTGTCGGCTACCATCTCCAGTGCATACTTGGATAACCAAGTAAATTCCAACACATACTCCTGGATAGTCATATCATTTTGTTTCAACTTAATAAACTCTACCGCCTTTGCCACCCTCAACTCCTAAGGGAAAAACCTGTCCAAGAATGTTGTCATAAATTCATCCCAACCTACGGGACCCGCTCCAACTCCCCGACTGTCCCTCCACTGACAATACAAAATATAAGCAACTCCTTTGAGCTGGTAGGAGGCTAAGGCTGTGCTCTCATTTCCCGTCACTCCCATGATGTGAGTAATCTTATGAATCTCCTCCAAGAACTCATACGGATCCTCATCTACCTTTGACCCTAAGAATTCGGGTGGATTTATTCAGAGAAAATCTCTTATCCTTGTTGTCGCTTCATTTCCATTCTAAGGAACACGAGCCATTGTATGCTGGTTAATTTGAGCAGTCAGGGCCTGCGCCAACATGTGACAGACTGCTCGGAACTCGACACGAGTAACATGATCATCCATTGGGTTCGACTAGGCTGGTAGTACCTGCTGGCGGCCGTTACCACATCTTCCTCCATTCGCTCGTCTGGGAGGCATTATCTGCGAGCGCGTAAAGAAAGAATCAGGGGAGGAACTGTTTAGAGCTTCACACTCTACACACGATAAGAATCGTGAAGAAAAGGGAACATTCCTAAAATGTCTCATAGCCTCTTCATCATAAGTGTGGCGCTCTTCACACCCATGAAGAAGACTCTACATAACGCGGCTTTCAGACACCCTAGGACACTCTAAACCTCTGCTCTGATACCAAGTTTTTCATGACCCGAGTTCACACCCTAGCCGTAGTACGGGACAAGGAACCCCAAAAGGCTCCAAGTCGACCCATGGCATGATCATAGCACAACACTTAACAATATAAACAACTAACAACACGAATAAGCGGAAACTAATGAGGAGAATCTAATAAAACCCATAAGAGCAATTTAATAACACTTAGATACAACGGTGAATCGTCTAAACAAGTTTGAAAGCCTTCTATCAACTGATGAGTTGTTGGGACAAGCCGCCCCCCAGCTAACTCCTAAATTTTGAAAACTGAAACATAAGAAAATATGAACATAAATCACGTCCTCAGAATATGAGGACTCACCAATAGCAACTTAGAGAGGATGAAGCATATCTAACCATGAGGCTAATTCTAGAGACCTGAATCTATATCATGAAATGATATAGCACATAAAGGCGTGCAGTTGGTACTTGAAATGTACTGAGCATGCGGGAAGCGTAAATAAACTAAAACACACAATGTACAAGAAAGAAGTAAATTGAACATACATTAATAGTAATATAACTGAAAGGTGATACAACAACCTTACATGAGATTTACATATACATGATAGCATAACCACATTATAAGGACATACATTAACATAAGATCAACTGATGCACAAAATATAATAAACGGAAATAATACAGAAGTACGATGTCGTGACTGATATCAAGAGATTCCTAACTGTCCAATAAGAGCCCTTGACTGTCAAAGGGATACGTCTCGGCTAGAGGAAATCCCTGACTATCTCAGGGAGAGTATGCTCTGATATATATAGAGTCACTGAATGACTAGGGATGTGAGTCCCGAGAGACTAAAGGGAAACATGCTCAACTGGTAACTAGGGATGTGAGTCCCGACTTACTAGGGATGTGAGTCCCGACCGACTAGGGATGTGAGTCCCAACTAACTAAAGGAAAACGTTCTCAACTGGTGACTAGGGATGGGAGTCCCGACAGACTAGAGCTAGTCTAAATTACTACAGCTAATCAGAGACAAGAACATTCACCACATCCATCATGCAATATTCATTTTGATAGGATTAGAGCTACCTTATAATACACACAGGCTCAACAATCTAACATATCATTCACATGCTTTCTCATCATAATTTACATCGTCACGTAGCCAATTTAATATTTGCTTTAAATATTTTACACTATCGATCATTCTATAGATTCACATTATGCACTATACTATCACAACATCTCAATTTTCAAATTCATCTCATTCAACATGTAGCATAGGGTCATGCATGGTCCATAAGTTCAATTCATACATTCTCATTGATACATTTCTTCATTTATTTAGATTTACAGACAACCCGCACATTTAACTCATCTCTCAACATTTATATCAAGATCATGGGAGGAACATTCATTTTCATTTCATAAGACCCATTTCATAATTTACTCCAATTCATGATAAAGATGCAATAATTAGGCCATTCTCATAGATTCACCTCATACCCAATAAATTTAATAGAAAACATAGTGATAACACACAATTTACTTTCAATTGTTCAAGACCACAAACTCCAAACTCATCTCAACATAATTATCAATGGCATAATCGGTTTATTAGGGATAAATCATACAATATTCACACAATATAATCATGGTCCTAACTTACTACGATAATTATGTGAACGATAACAAGTTCTCATTCAATGCTCAAGCCAATTTATGAAGAAAATTCAACACTCATGCATTTCCATCATCTAATCCATAATTCAAGACAACCCATTAATTTATATCCCAATTTAATTCATAAACACAGTAGATTTTGGCATTTTACGAAGATGTTGAAGAAATTACCCATCACACAAAACCATAGATCATGCTTTTCTAGATTAATTGAAAATGGGTTTTTAATAAAATATTTTGGGGCACAAGGATGGAAGAATATCCTTGTTGAAGAACTCGCATACCTAGTAGACGAAATCCCACTCGATTTTTCACCTTGAAGCCCTTGAAGAAAACTCTTGAAGAATCCTTGAATCTTGTAAGAGAGTAGGAAGAAGGGTTTGAAAGAATATCTTGAGGGAATAAGAAATTAGGCTTAGGAAACCCTTAAAAATGTCCTAAATAATACTCAAAACGACGTCACTTTAAAGCTGGAAGCATAGGATTTTACAACCTTACCCCTGAGAAAAACCTAAAAGTTTCCCGAACTACGACCAACGACCCTCAAGACAAGTCGTTGTTCCTTCCAATGACTCATCGTCTGGTTCCGTTACGTGCACTGGAATATCCTCGAGGTTTCGGCTTCTCCAAACAAATACCGACAGGATGGGTCGTTGTATCCTCCAACGACTTGTCATAACCTTTCATTAGTTGCACTAGTTCTTAACTGGTGGTCTAACAACGACTAACACAATGGATCGTTGCCAAAACTAATGACTCGTTGTTCCTTCCGTCACCCAAACTAGACCAACCCTCATGCCTCTTTCAATGATCGATACAATGGATCATTTCTCCTTCTAACGGCTCATTGTCTCCATCCGTTCCACCACCTAGAAACCCTAAGATCCAACCCCCAGCCACTTACAACGACCCATCGGAGACACCAACGAGTCGTTACATGACTAGTTCCTTCCCAGTAGCCCAGCCTGAAATCACACCACTAGTGCTTCCACGACCCATTAGAGAGACCAACGACTTATTGTACGAGTCGTTTTGAGGCACTGCTGAAATTTTCTATTGAGAACATTTTCAAACTCCGATTTTTAAATCTTGGGTACTTTTGGGGTGTTACAACTAGGGACTTGTCCCAACAACTCATCAATTGTTAGTTGGTTTTCAGACACAATTGTTCTTGTTCATTTTAGT
Organism: Datura stramonium; assembly: GCA_018107945.1. Classification (NCBI taxonomy): domain Eukaryota; kingdom Viridiplantae; phylum Streptophyta; class Magnoliopsida; order Solanales; family Solanaceae; genus Datura; species Datura stramonium. Next base: position 23,008 of record JACEIK010000961.1, on the reverse strand, counting down.
TATGTTTACTCTTTTCAAAATAGTACTATATGAATAATTATATTTTTACATAGCTTCTGCTTACGTTTAAATCAACATACCAGTGCGATATTAAGCCATGGGTTTGCTTGGGGTCACTTGTGGCTCCAAGTACCGTGTCTCGTCCAGGGTGTAGACTCAAGTCATGACAAACTAATACAATAGATTGAACTTAGAGTAATAGTTTCACAAATACTTAGATCTTTCATACAATGACTCTTTGAATGAAGGCATAAATTGTAGTCTAAAAAATATCTTAAATGTGACAAGTAATTAAAATAAATATAATAGATCGTACTTTGAGAAATGGTATCACAAATACTTATATATTTGATACAACGACACTTTGAATGAAGTTTCCTTCATATAACTCATAAAATGCGTAAAAAAGTAATGCAACAACTCATCACTTTAGAGAAATGACAATATTGATTTGGTTATAAAACACAACTTTATCTCATTAAAAATCATAAATTAGAAATCTAGCTCATGTTTAGCAGGTTATACTATAAAACATAAACTTAAAGTACAAAATTAAGCTCATCTTTGTTTAGTGTAAAAGAAGGCTTTCCACAATTAATTATCTTGTATAACTTATTGAGTACAACTTATACAAATGAAGGAAATTTTACCAAGTTTAAAAAGATAATTGGCAAGCTACAAAATGATAACAAAATATACAGCTAATGAAGAATATTTCATTTGGGCGCGATAAATATACCAATTAAGCATCATTTATTTTTCATATCATAAATTATACAAAAGAATAAAATTAAAGACATGAGATGACATGACATATTCCTAGTAAGTTCATTTACATACTCCCTTTCTTTTTCTTTTTTGATAAAAGAAAATCTTACAAAGATAGTTACTGAGAAGTATTATAATGAAGACACATCCAGCTAAGCAAAGTTAGAGGGGTTAACCAAAAGAGAGAAGTTATCACCTCAAGAAGTAAAGATATGAAAGATTGTTGAATTTCATTAGACTGTTGTATAAATTGCTTATTAAAGACAAAAGACTTATATGAAATCAACAAAAAATATATTATATGACTGGAAGTTTAATGATTCACATTTTATACATAAGTTTCCTGTGTAGGTTAATATATTATAAATACAAAAATCCATTCATGGTATTTGAAGAGAATCAAAATTGATAAAATTGAAATCCGATTGTGTTTTATATACAATATCATCATGTCTTACGTTATTGTTTGGATTGTCCTTTCTTAAAGATTGTGTCTGGATCATGAAATTAATAGCAAGATTTTATTCTTCTCTGATTTTCAGATCTAGAAGAATAGATGAGTATTAGCCTAAACAAATACATCAAATTTAAAAAACAAACATAGATTTGAGTAGTTTGAAAATTTTAATTACGTTTTTAGTCTGAATTTATCGTTTGCACAGGGCAAAATGAGTACAAGCCTTTGCTGTAAAAGAAAGTTGAATAACACTAAAGGTAATTGAATACTGAAGTACATTAATATTCAAAGAAAATATAGCTATTTAGTTAAGTTGCCAAAAATTAAAGAAAATGGTACTTCAATAGATTGGAACATCCATTTGTAGGATAGAGTAGTTGCCTAGTTAATACCTTTAGTCTTCCCATTAAAGAAGAAACATTCACTAGCCTTGGAGACTTGAAATTTGAAGTAGTGGAATAAATGTTTCAATCATCCTCTGTAGACCATAAAAGTTTGTTTACAGGCACTCCTCTGTCAACTCATATCTTTGAGATAATTTTTATGCTATTTGAATTGAGATCCTTTTGTCTGTAGGAGAGCGAATCATAATAAGAAAATACAAAAGATATAATCCAAAATAAAAAGTTTTAATGAATTATATGTAAAAAGGTGAGATTTTTAGAAAGAGGGTATTGTATTATTGATCACTCTAATCACGACACTGATGGTATAATTAAACAATTCTTATGATACTATAGCATACACATCCTTACATTCATCTAGGGGTCTCACATCACAGTTTAACATTTTCTAATCATTAATATTTCAATCAGTGTTAATTCTAGTTTGGTGACAAAAGAACATGTCAGAAACCTTTAAAGGCAAAATAGCTTAACGAATTAACTAGGAAATAAATACATAATGAACTATAGAAAATCACTAACCATTTTTTAGCTCCAGCTCCAACGCTCTCTTGAAACTTTCTACTGCAGCATCAATGTCATTAAGATCAGAATCTAGAAAACACATATTTCTTACTAGTTCCATGGATAAACTAGAAACCTCAAGCTATTGTCATATTTTTACTATTTATAAAAATCAAGCTACACATATAATTAGTCCCATTTATCTTGGATCTATTCATTAGGATTTCAAATTACTCTTTTCTTTCTCAAGTAGAAATGTGTACTCCCTTAGGTGTATAATACATTATATGACTTAACATCACTATCCATGCATCTTTGTTCAAACTGTACAAGTGACTTCATATGGAACGAAGGGGATTAACATTAATCTTATCATGAACACTCATTGTTTTAGCTCAACAATATGTAAAGGAAAGGGTAAAAGGGAATGAAAATGTAGGTCAAGTTGGAAACAGAACCTTTGCCTATTATAGCATAAGTGAACATGGGAAATATTATTTTCTTATACTGTCCATCTTCTCTACTAACTAAGTGGTGAGGTGTGGTTAAATGACACATTAAACAAAATAGGCATACCTGGAATATTACAGTAAGTGGCAGAGGGTCCCGCAATCATTCTAGCTTCTATCACTTCACCATGCTGGTTCTTGAAGGGGCATCACTATTATGTACTATCGAACGGAAGAGTTCATTATGTTCATTATATATAAATCATTTAAATATATAGTACATATAATAAATAGAATATAAGCTCAAATTAAATAGTGTCAATTGGTGCTTATCTCAAGTCCGTTTGGTTGTATAGTATTTCGTTGAGCTTTTTATACTCCACGTACACCATCACCATTCAAGTGTATACCTACATATCCCGAAATAAAGTAATGGTAGATGATTATAATCAATTAATAATTATTACAATTAAATAACACTACGTAATGAAAGGAAGAAATACCTCATTGTTGTTTTAGCTTGTGGACATATATTTTGGAATTCTTCTTTGTAAACATGGTTTTCTATGTCATCATCAACATTTAGTATAGTTAATCCTTGTCGTGTTGTTACATGAGATACCGCTACATATAACTGGTCCTGGGTGAATACTTGTTTTGGAAGATACAATGCAACATGGTTAAGAGACTGTCCTTGACTTTTATTAATTGTCATGGTGAAACATGGTGCTAAAGGAAGTTGCCGTCTATTCAACTTGAATGGCCACTTTGAATCATTAGGATATAGAATAATTCTTGGTATTGTTAATCTTGAGCTAATGTTCTTTCCGGAGATGATATTTGTGCTAATAGACCAATTACCAAGATGTGTGACAATCAATCTTGTTTCATTGCAAAGGCCTCCACTATGGTTTAGATTTCTGAGAAGCATAATTGGAGTGCCTATTTTTAAGTGTATTTCATGATTAGGGATGTCGGGGAATTTTAGGTTGTTTAAAAATTTCGTTGGGTATAACAGATTTTCATCATTTGTGTTCACACTTACTTTACACACATTGTCCAAGCTAAAGTATCTTCTTCCTTCACCTGGTATCATTTTCATAATTATATCATTTAGCTCATGCACCATTTTTATTTTAGGTATTAGTATTGCTCTTTCTTTCAAATATGTTGGGTCATTGTACTTCTTCAAGAGGGATGGGTAAATTACCTCGACGATTGATTCTATTAGATCATTGGGTGATGTGATGCATATATCATGTGGAAATTTAATAAGCTCATTGTTAACATCATCATAAAAGGAACAATCTCAAATTTTTAACAACCATCTATCGATAGTGGCAATTTCAGCAGCCTCTGAATTAGTTACTATTCCACTATAAAGTCAAATATTTTGCTTCAACTTATATACCTTTAAAAATGGCCACAAGTATGAGGAGTTTAGTGACGCATCTACAATATCATCTCATGTTCCCTTTGGATGTATTAGTAGTATTTAACGAAAATCACCACCAAATATGACTGTAAGACCTCCAAATGGTTTGTTAGAGTTCTTTTGATATTTGAATCAGATGATATCTCTCAAGGTCCTATCTAAGGCTTCAAAGCAAAATTTATTTGCCATGGGTGCTCCATCCCAAATGATCAAAGAACTTTGTAGGAGTAATTCAGCTAACTGACTACCTTGTCTTATTTCACAAGTTGATTCTGCACTTATACCCAATGGAATATGAAATCGTGAGTGACTTGTCCTACCATTTGGTAATAACAAAGATTACATTTAAGAAGTAGCAACTAGGAGAACTATTTTTTATTGTGATCTTAGTTTGAAAATTATTGTATTCCATAGAAATGTCTTTCTAGTACCACCATGTCCATTTATGAAAAATAAGTTGTCTTCTTCATTTAAAATTGATGCCATTAATGCTTCATAAGAAGACTTATTGCAATGATTCAAGAGAGAAAATGATGTGTCATGCACTTCCTTTAAAGATCCTTTGTCATAATCTAGTTCCTCATTAACTAGACGATTTCATCTATCATTCAGCAAAGTAGAATCTAGAATTGGCATTCCATCTATATCTTTCAAACTTTTTCCCATCTTTAGAAGTATGGTTTCAATCTCAAATAATGTATATGCTTCCAGTTGTTGTTCAGTTAGCTCTAAATCTTTTAATTGAAATCTCTTTCGCTATCATGATATTATATCTTTTGACAAAATTTCATAGTTCGTCCTCTAAAGTTTGGTTGAATCAGATACTTGGCACAGAATTAGAATCATGACGAAAAGATCTCTGAGCTCATTTCCTAATGCCCAACAAGTTGCTTCAGCCAAGCATTCATTGCACTCTTTTTCATCCTCCAATAATCCTACTGCGTATCATGCCTCCTTATAAGTTTTATACCATACTCCATTAACTATTCTTATGCTTTCGAAGGAAGTGCTTTCTTTGACAAAATTAAGCAGCATTCTCATGTAAAAGCATTCTTCACTCGCTGGATGTGCAAAGTAAATTCTACCAACAACCTTCCCCATTTTCCTTCTGGTCCATTTGTTCCCTCTTGCATCCCAAACCCAATTCATAAGGAAATCGAAATATGACAGTTCTTGTGCATTAGCATATTCTTTGTTTGTCTTGAACCATTCTGTGAATTTTTTTCACTGCATCAGGTCTACATAGTATGTTTTAGGTCACTGTTCTTCTTCGAATATTATGGTGTTACTCCCTCTAAATGAAATGGCAAACCCTCAACTGCTGGCTCTCTTTGATGTATGTCAAGTTTAAGGATCCTCCAGCAAGCTTCTATAGCTTATATGTATCTGCAGTCTAGATATCTTTTGATCTTATCACGTTCTGCAGTAGCATCTGTACATTCTATAGTGGTAGATGCTCTATCAGATCCTTTGTTGACATATTTAAATAGGTATCTCATTGACCTTGAGTAATTGCATAGCTAGACATTTATATGTACATCAAATTTGACAATCAAATTTTTGTTATAAGGGACGACATATCTATTGTCTAAGAATGCATTATTTTTCTTAACTTGAGTACCTTTTTTCCTTCTACTATAAATTAAAATCCATTTGCATCAAAAGTTGTATGATTGTTGAACTTCTTAGGAAAATGCTTGTTTCATTTTCTTTTCTTCATACATGGGCATTAGGGATTGAGGTCTCCACAAGGTCCATGCATCATATAGTTCTTGACAGTACTATAACCATCTGGATCATCTTCCATATTGGGTATTTCAGCTGTTATTATTGTGTTGATATGATTTGTGGAGGGACATTTAAATGTGGGATGTAGGAAGAGCACTATATATGCATGAGGCAGTCCTCTTTTCTGGAACTCAATAGTATATAAGCCTACATAATTAGCAGTATAATGCGTTGGTTAGGATGCAGGAAAAGTAATCATATTTTTGTAGCAAAATTTAACTAGTTGGATGAATATGTGATGCCTGCAATGAGTATGTAAATATTTGAACTTACATGCGAGTATGTTTTCAAAGGGCTGTTGCTTTTTCAGATCTTGCATTAGTTGAAATAATTTAATATGGAAGACTCGTCATATGATGACCACCCGGTTATCATCATCATGTTGGCCAATTAAGGAGAGCATTTCATTTATTTCTTGCCATTTTGGATTGCATATGAAGGTGAGAAACTAATCTGGGTAACCAGCCCACCTACAAATTGTCATTGCAACTTGATAATTTTGCATCCTATATCGAGGTCTCCCAGTGTGGGGTGAGGGTAAGATAATACTTTTTCCTGCTATTGAACTATCTGAATCACCATGGAGAATGGCATCCATTAAGCCAAAGTAAAGATCAGCTCTAAAAATTTTTTGATTATTCAAAATATAACAAAATCTTTCTTCCTCTATTTCCATGTAAGCATCAACAATGTATTGTTGCAATAGTCTACCCGCCAGTAAAAGAGTGTGTCCTCCATTAAGTATCACGACCCGAGTTTTCACCCTAGACGCGACATGGTACTTACAATCACAAGTAATCCCAAGAAACTCATGGCATAGCATAATTCTATAATGACAGAACTACTGAAAAGAATCTTAAGTGGAAGCGGATTGCAAACAAATTTGCCAAATACTGAATAAATAAAGAGAATCTGATAATTATTGATATTTGCTCATACAATGAGATTCAAACTGAAACTAACTTATATTGCCTGAAAGCCTTTTAAAATAACTGATGAGTTGCTGGGACAAACCTCTATCTAACTCTAATGTTTGAAACTAAAACTGAAAATGACAAATGTTGAAGATAAAAACTCCGACCCTCGGAAGATAAGGACTCACAAATGGAACTCTGCTGCAATAAGCCTGAAAGTATGATTTAAAGGTTATGTTCATGTACTAAAAACTAATCCTGTAACTGTGACTGACAATGTAACTATACTGAATGATGGGAGAGTCTATTAACTAACATATAACCAGGGGAGCTAACCACAGAGTTTGATGTATATGCCCCATCGGTAGGACCCAATATATCTTGACAGAGTATAAAGGCATGGCTGATGTGATCACTAAAACTAATGTCCATTCATGATATAACCTACGTTGCACACTGAACCCCAGTCTAGTCAGTGCTAAGTACTACTCCTAACTAAAAACACATAATTAAAAATAGGTATCTGTAAAACATGATGGCTCGAAACTAATGTCCTAAGACTAATTCAAAACTACATATTTGAAAGTGCACTAAGAGTCTAAGGGACCTGATAAAACTAAAAATACTGATTCATACTGATAATGTTGATCATACGAAAAACCCCAATACTTAAATCATGGGAAATCTTATGTACTTGGAAGACCATGCTATATGAAAACAATGCTAGCTCATGAAGTGAAATCTCTAAAATCATGCTAATATCAAGATTATGGAAATACATTTTACAAGCTGAAAATAGCATCATGAATATCATATAATTCTAGTCATGTAAATCTTTAAGCATTGAGAAAAGATAAGGGAAATCAATCATGGGATGAAAACCCTAAGACGTGAGTTATAGATAAATTAACTTGCTAGGGTTCTGAAATTCTTGGGACACAAGGGCAAAAGAAACCCTTGTTGAAGTCCCACATACCTAGAGAAAAATCTCTAAAAGCAGCTCGAAATTGCAGAGGAGAATTGGAAGCCCTAGTTCGTGCTTGAGAGAGAAGCTCTGGAATTTACGAGTGTTAGTTTGAAAATGTAAGTGGGGAATGAGGGAGTAGAATTGTTTACCCTTTAAAACCTTTGAAATTATTCCCAAAATGACATAGTTTAGGAACTAAATGTCACGACCTAAGTTCACACCCTAGACGCGACACGGTACTTAGGATCATAAGTGACCCCAAGCAAACCCATGGTAAAGCATACTTTTACTAAGACTGATCTTCTAAAAATAATAGTAAATGAAAGCTGACTAAAGTAGCAAGCAAATACTGATTTATAAGAATAATCTGAACAAATACTGAAAAGGATAAACTAAACTGAATCTATAAATACTTTCTGAAATCCTTCCAAAAAGAACTGATGAGTTGCTGGGACAAACCCCCAGTTAACTCTAATATTTGAAAACCAAATTGAAAACCATAAACTAAAAGGAAACTCTGGCTCTTGATAGATGAGGACTCACCACTAGAAGCTACTAGAGAATTGCCGAGAGAACTAGCTGTGGTGCTGAGGCTAGGTACCTGAGCCTATATCATAATACAATATAGTATATATAAATATGCAATTAGTACTTTGAATGTACTGAGTATGCGAGATATAACTAAATCATGCATATAGTGAGTACTAGTCAGCTGGCTATAATACTAAAAAATAGACTAAAATCTGAAAAGGTTGGATTGGACTGAGACCATGACTGTACTGAACTACGAGAGAGTCTATAACCGATATATAACCATGTGAGCTAGATGTGGAGTTCGATGTATACACCCCATTAAAGAGATCCCACCATACCTTTCTAGGGTATAGTGGTTGAGTTGTATGATCGCTATCTGGAGCCCATTCAAGCTAATAACCTATGGTGGCACATAGTTCTTGGAACCTGGGTAAGCTGAACCCTGGCTAGCTCGGTGCTAAGTACTACTCCCGCTGGAAACCTAATCATGTCTAATTGTGCTGATAGCTTGAAACTACTATCCTAAGACTAAGTAAGAAACACTTATCTAGAAGTTCTTTGGGAGGCTAAGAACCTGAAAGAAACTGGGTTCTAAGACTTGTCACAGCTGCTTTGTCTGAAAGTGTTGTGACAGTCTAAAGAACAACAATCATTCTAATAAACTGATAATACTGAATATACTGAGTACTGATTGAAATACTAATACTGGACATTCTAAAGCATTAACTTCCATTCATGTATCTATATTAACATTCATAATTCTAGTGAAAATATCATAACAATACAACATTTATATCTGAGTTCTAAATCATGCAAGTTTTATTAAAATATCATACTAAGGATCATGGTTAAGAAAGAAATCTGTATGAATAAAACTATGACATGAATTTCATCTAGGAATGATCATGTAAACTCAGAGAAATAACAATATTTTAAGAATTTCTTAACTAACTGAAAACCCTAGCTTCAAACCTTCTACAGGGATAGAATTTAGAATTTTTTTTGAATATTTTGGGACACAGGGGGGAAAGAAAACCCTTGTTTAAGTTCCACATACCTGGAGAAGGAAACCTTGGGGAAGACGCTTGGAACTTCTTAGAAGAGTTGAAAGCCCTAACTCTTACTTGAGAGGGAAGCTTTGGAGTTACGAACGTGAGTATGAGAATTTGAGTGGGGAATGAGGCAGAAGAATTGACTAACCACTCTTAATCCCCTGATAATAAACCCTAAAAGAACGTAGTTTAGGAGTTAAAATAGCGGGAAGATACAAAAATTATCCTAGAAGAAAGTCTGAAAAACTACCCAGCAGGGTCCAACGGGTCACACAATGAGTTATTGGTTGTCACCACGACTCATTGGGACCAGTCTTTTGTCTTGGGCCTTGAAAATTTAGTTGCTGGACTCGACCAAAGGACACATAGTACAACTCATTGGTTAACACAATGGGTTGTTGTCACTATTCGTCTTTACTATTAAAAATTTTGAATGATTTCTGTACTTGACCAATGAACGGGAACAATGACTCACTGGATGGGAGAATGGGTCGTTGTTGCCACTTGTTGTCACTAGAAGAGTTTTGAACCAACTCTAGGTATCCCCCAATAGACGGACAAGAGGACCCGTTAACCGAAACAATGAGTCATTAATTCCATCCATTATCACTAGGGTGACTTGAGGATTTCTGGATCTCACCCAACGGCTAAATAGGATGAACCATTATATCAAACATCAGCTCGTTGTCCATCCCATTTTTTGAGAAAAGGAATTTAGAAGGCTTCTGGACTAGGTTACAACGAGAGACAGGAAGACTCGTTACTTCTTGCAACAAATCGTTCTATGGCTCGTTAGTACTCAGGAGGAAATTTGCTGGAGCTTACTATGACTCTTTTGATGGGTTATTGTTCCTAAAAATGACTCATTGGTTGAGTCATTCTAAGAAAGAGTTTCTGGTTTCTTTTCTGATTTTTCATTCCAAGTCTGAGTTTGGTCTAAGAAACTTTATGGGGTGTTACAATATTTCCCCCTTGAAAACATTCATCCTCAAATGAAGACTAAGTAGGCTGAAAGAATTGGGGGAAAGAGATGCAATCCCAAACTAAAAATTAATAACTGATTACTGAAGGAGTGACTGAGTCTGAATTGAGATAAACATATAGACTACGTTATGCTACTAGAGTGAATACTAAAACGTGATTAGAGCTGATGAGTATGGAACTGAATAGAGAACTAAGGAGGAACTTAGTATCTGATGCTGAAGTTGAGCTGGAAGAGAATAGGTGAGGGTATTTAGCCATCATGTCTGCTTCTGCTTCCCATGTGGCTCCCTACTAGCTATTTCCTCTATAGAACCTTTAATGAAGCGAACTCCTTGTTCCTCAATTTACAAACCTAACAGTATAGGATGTAAACTGGAACTTCATCATAAGAGAGGTTGTACTTTACCAAACACTCTCTAGAGGCATTACCGAGGTCGGGTCACCGATGCATTTCTTTAACAAGGAAACATGGAAGACTGGGTGCACCAATGCTAACTCTGTAGGCAATTCCTTCTTATAAGCCACATTGCTAATGCATCTCAGGATTCTGTAAGGGCCAACATACCTGGGACTGAGCTTTCTTTTCTTCCCGAACCTCATCAACCCTTTCATAGGTGAAATTTTCTGATATACCCAATCATCTACATCAAACTCCAACTTCCTTCTCCTTACATCTGCATACCATTTTTGTCAATTTGAGGTTTTCTCTATCGTTCCTTCATAAGTTGAACCTTATGTATTGGCTCATGTATAGAATCAAGTCCTATCAAGGTAGCTTCACCAACTTCAGACCACCCTATAGGACATCTGCACCTCCTACCATGTTATGCCTCGTACGGGGCCATCGGAATACTGAAGTGATAGCTATTGTTGTATTCAAATTCTATTAGAGGTAGGTGATCATCCTAAGTTCCTTAGAAATTGATCACGCAAGCCCTCAACATTTCCTCTAAAGTCTGAATAGTCCGCTCAACCTGAACATTTGTCTGTGAGTGGGAAGTTGTGTTGAGCTTGACTTGTGTTCCAAGTCCCATCTTAAATGACTTCCAAAAGTGTGAGGTGAACTGAGTACCCCTATATGAAATGATGGACAAGGGAACACATTGTAGTCTGATTAACTCTTGGATGTATATTCTATCATAATCCTCTATTGACTATGGTCTTAATTGGTAGGAAATGTGCTGACTTACTCATCTGGTCTACAACCATCCAAATAGAGTCATGTTGTCAGCGAGTACGAGGTACGCCTGTGATGAAGTCCATGCTTACTTCTTCCACTTCCAAGTAGGAATGCTAATATCCTGAGTCATACCCCAGGTCTCTGATGTTATACTTTTGCCTATTGGCAATTTAGGCACTTAGCCACAAATTCTTAAATGTCCTTCTTGATGCCATTCCACCAGTAGACTTCTCGTCGATCACAGTACATCTTAGTGGCACCGGGTCGGTGGAGTACTTGGTGTTGTTAGCTTCTATTAATATCTGTTGCCTAAAGTCATCTATATGTGGAGCACACAACTTTCCCTGGTAACGGAGCACACCATCTCCCCCTTTAAAGAATGCTTCCGCCTTTTTCCATAGGACCGCTTCCTTCAGCTTAAGTAAAATTTGGTCTCCGTCCTGTTTTGACTTAACCTCCACCACCAGGTATGATTCTGACACATTTAGGACTACAACTCCACCTTCTGTTGAGTCAACTAACTGGACTTTAATTGAGCCAGTCCATGAACATCTCTTACCAGCTCTTTTTTGTCATCCTCAACATGAGAAACATTCCCCATAGACAATCTATTGAGAGCATCAGCCATTACATTGGCCTTACCTGGTTGGTACAAGACACTCATGGCGTAGTCTTTCAACAACTGTAGCCATCTTCTTTAACGCAGATTCAGGTCCTTCTGACTGAACACATACAAGAGGCACTTCCGTAGAAACATCCACATGAATCCCATAAAGGTAGTGCCTCCACATCTTCAAGGCAAATAATACTGCTAGTAACTCGAGATCATGAGTCAGATAGTTCTTCTTATGAACCTTAATTAGTCTAGAGGTGTAAGCTATTGGCTTACCATGCTGCATCATAACACAACCAAGGCCAACTCTAGAGGCATCAAAATAAATCACAAATCTATCTTAACCTTCTAGTAGAGTCAGAACTAGGGTTGTAGTGAGTTGAGTCTTGAACTCCTGAAAGCTCTTCTCATATGCGTCAGACTACTAAAACTTCTCCTTCTTTTGAGTTTGTTTGGTAAAAGGGGAGGCAATGGAGGAGAACCTTTTAATGAGCCATCTATAATAACCGAATAGACCCAAGAAATTGTGTCTGATGGAGAGGTGGATCTTGTCCAATCCTTAACTGTCGCTATTTTTTGAGGATCCACCTGAACACCCTCTTTAGAGACCACATGTTAGAGAAAGGTGACTGATTTCAGCTAGAATTGATATTTTCTAAATTCGGCCAACAATTGGCAGTCCCTGAGGGTCTGCAACATTATTCTCAAATGGTCTACATGCTCCTCCTCTGTTCTAGAGTAAACTAGAATATCATCAACAAAGATAATGAAGAACATGTCTAGGTATTGCTTGAATAACTTGTTCATCAGATCCATAAAAGCTTCACGAGAATTAGTTAGTCCAAAAGACATAACTACGAATTTGTAGTGACCATACCAAATTCTAAAGGCTGTTTTTAGAATGTCATTTTCTCTGACCCTGAGCTGGTGGTATCGTAATTTGAGATCTATCTTGGAAAAATATCTAGCTCCTTGAAGTTGGTCAAACAAGTCTTCAATCCTTGGTAGAGGATACTTGTTCTTGAATGTGACCTTGTTCAGCTGATGATAGTCGATGAACATTCTTAGTGTATCATCTTTCTTTCTCATGAATAGGATTGGGGAACCCTATGGAGAGATACTAGGTCTGATGAATCCCTTGTCTAGAAAGTCTTTCAATAGTTCATTTAATTCTTTTAGCTCAGCTGGGGCCATTCTATAAGGAGGAATAGAGATGGGCTGGGTATTTGGGAGAAGGTCTATGTCGAAGTCTATTTTCCCCTCGGGAGGAACTCCAGGAAGATCTTCAGGAAATTCATCGGGGAACTCATTTACAACTGGAACTGACTGAAGTGTTAGGGTTTAAGATTTAGAATCTTTGACCCTTCCCTGGTGATAGATGTACCCCTTAGCGATCATCTTCCTTGCCTTAAGGTATGAAATGAAATGACCCTTAGTTGTTGAAATGCTAGCTTTCCACTCTAGGACTGGTTCATTAGGAAAGTAGAATTTAACGACTATGTTTCTTTAGTCAACTAAGGCATAGCAAGAATGTAGCCAGTCCATGCTAAGAATAAGGTCAAAATTAACCATATCTAGCTCTACAAGATAAACTGAGCTGACTTTATGCAACACAGTGAACAGATAATCCCTATAAATCCAACTAGCTCTAACTGACTCATCAACCGGAGTAGAGACTGAAAATGGTCCAGAGAGGTTTTATGGACTTATATTAAATTGGACAGAAATGTAAGGAGTCACGAATAAAAGTGTCGCTCCTAGATCTAGTAAAGAATACACATCTATTTGAAAGAGACGTAACATACCAATCACCATGTAAGGCGAGTTCTCCTAGTATTGATGGGAGGATAAAGCATAGAAGGGGTTTTAGTTCTGACCACCACTTGTATCTAAGTAGTACCCTGCTGGGCTGGACGACCAGGCGGAGCTACCGATGTGGTGGACTAGGCTTTCCTCTATCCCGCTGACAGGTGATCCTTCGATCTGTGACCCAGTTGGCCACAACCAAAACAACCCTCTTTTCCCAGATGACACTCACCCATGTGGTTCTTACCATACTTAGGACATGCTCGAAAAGCCCGGTTGCAAGATACATCTCTTTGGGACTGGGAGCCTGATGTCCCACCTCTCCTATCCTTACGGGGCCTAGAAGACGGACCACTAGCTGCAGAAGGTTCTAGAGATCTCTGTTGCTATTGTTAGGGGTGATTACCACCACCTGACCTCTGCTAGGAATACTCGAACTGACCTGTTCTAGCCCGCTTACTTTCCCTTTCTATCTCCTTCGCATTCTCTACCTCTACCTGTTGTGCATGGATGATGAGACTGGAGATGCCTATGTATTTGATGAGCATAGAGGTTCTGCACTCCTTTACCACCAAGTCTAATACACCATTCACAAACTTGCGCATGCGATCCCTCAATTCGGAAACCATTTCCGGAGCATACCTCGACAATTGAGTGAACTTTAATGCGTACTCTTGTACTGTCAGGTCATTCTGCCTCAAGTTCATAAACTCAATAGCCTTAGCATCCCTTAACTCTCGGGGAAAGAACCTGTCCAAAAATGCAATAAAAAACTCGTCCCATTCCATAGGACCTGCACCAACCCGTCTCCCCTCCTTCCACTACTTATATCAAATCTAGGCCACCCCCTTCAACTAATAAGCAGCCAATTCGCACTTTCAACTGAGCTAACACCCATGATTTGGGTGATCTTATGAATCTTATCAATGAATTCCTGGGGGTCCTTATATACTTTAGACCCATGAAATGCTGGGAGATTCATCCAAGTAAAATCTCAAACTTTGGAAGCAGCTGTAGACCCATTAGTATTTATTGGCACAACAACCTTTTGGTTAACCTGGTTTGTCATTGCCTGAGCCAGCATCTATATAACAACCTGAAACTCTGCATGTGACACATGATCATCCTGAGGGGCTGCTGGAGCTGGTGGGGCTGGTTGATTAGCATTGTTGGTCCTCTTTCCATTTCCTATCTTGGGAGGCATCGTCGATTGATAAAGAATAGAGCAGAAGTTATAAGGACGTATTAGAGTCTAAAACTCTACGCACGATAAGAATAATGAATAAAGGGAATTTTCCTAAAAATGCCTTGTAGCCTCCCCCTCATAAGTGTGGCATGCTTCACACCAATGAAAAGGACTCTACCCGATGTGGCTTTAAGACATCCTAGGATACTCTAAACCTGATTCTCTAATACAAAGTTTGTCACAACCCGAGTTCAGACCCTAGACGCAACACGGTACTTAGGATCACAAGTGACCCTAAGCAAACCCATGGTAAATCATACTTTTATTAAAACTGATCTGCTGAAAATAATAATAAGCGGAAGCTGACTAAAGTAACAAGCAAATACTGATTCATAATAAAAATTTGAACAAACACTGAAAAAAACAAACCAAACTGAATCTATAAATACTATCTGAAAGCCTTCTAAAAAGAACTGATGAGTTGCTGGGACAAACCCCAGCTAACTCTAATATTTGGAAACCAAACTAAGAACCATAAACTAAAAGGAAACTTCGGCCCTTAGCAGATGAGGACTCACCATTAGAAGCTACTGGAGAATTTTCGAGAGAACTAGCTGCGGCGCTGAGGCTGGGTACCTAAGCCTATATCATAAAATGATATAGCACATAGAAATATGCAATCAATACTTTGAATGTACTGAGTATGTGAGATATAACTAAAACATGCATATACTGAATACTGGTAAGCTGAGTTGTAATACTGCAAAAATAGACTGAAATTTGAAAGTCAAGACTGTACTGAGAACCATGACTGTACTGAACTATGGGAGAGTCTATAATTGACATATAACCACGTGAGCTAGACGTGGAGTTTGATGTATACACCCCATCAAAGAGATCCCACCATACCTTGCCAAGGTAGAAGGCTGAGCTATGTGATCACTGTCTGGGGCCCATTCAGGCTAATAACCTATGGTGGCACATACGTCATGACCCAAGTTCACACCCTGGGCACGAAACAGTAATTAGGATCGCAAGTGACCCCAAGAAAACCCATGGTAAATTATACTTTGACTAAGACTGATCTACTAAAAATAACAATAAAGTGGAAGATGACTAAATAAATAAACAAATACTAAACAATAACAAAATCTTAATAAACTCTAAAAACCCAAGTTGAATTTAAAAATACTTTCTGAAACTAAATGAAGAAATACAGCTGAAAATGGAACTATAACACCCAAGAACTTCCTAAGACTAGCCTTTAGATCAAAAGCTTGATTCTATAGAAAACTGAGAAGAGATCTCGGTAAGAGTCAGAGTCCGGCTCGTACAATTGAGGTACAGATCGTTCCTAGACTCATAATAGGAGGATGGATAAGTATAGTGAATGAGGTTTGAGAAACCACGACTTCATGTTACCAATTTTATCATCTAGGTATGGATCATACTGACAATTTTGGGAAAATTTCAGCGAAATGGTCAGGGAAATCCAAGGTAACCACNCTCACTTGTTGGCTGCTAAAAGAATTATCAGGTATTTGCAAGCGAAATGGTCAGGGAAATCCAAGGTAACCACGAGTCATGGTATGACTCGTGGTATAATGGTACAACCCTTGTGATGAGTTGTGAGAGCGATCAGAGGAAGTCTCATAAGTAAGCCACGGATCGTAGCAAGACTAGTCGGATATTGGTACGAGGCGCAACAAGCATCTGTGGAAAAATTTAGAGAAATGGATTGAAGTAGAGTCCCTAACCATGAGAGGTAGTACAGATCATAGGATTATGGTATGACCCATAGGTTGAGTCGTACCACCTGTCAAGAGGAATTTTAAAGTAGTTTTCAGGGGCATTTTTGTAACTTCCTGTTATTTGAATGCCTAAGCTACGTTATTTGTGGTTCTATTAGAAGGGAATTTAGGGAGGATGGATCGATTGTTTTCACATTCTCCCTCAAACTCTCAAAAACAATACGAAGATCTCAGAAAATTCTCCCAGAGAAGGACTAGGGCTTCAATTCTTATCAAGCTTTCTATGCAGTTTCTTAGGGGGATTTCTACTCCAGGTATATGGAATTTAAACGAGGGAATATCTCTTCCTTTGTGCCTTAAAATTTCTTGTAGAAAACTTTATCAGTTCTAGCACAGTGAAACGTAGAAACCAGGGTTGTTCTTCAGTTAGATTAGGAAATTTCCTTCTTAATATATGTAATACCCAAAAGCCCTATGATCAGATTCGAAGGTTGAAATGGAGAAAATAGAATTTTCTGCACCAGGTCACAAAATGAGTTGTCCAGTGACCCGTGAGGTCTACCACGAGACATTATATGACTCGTGGAGTGGAGGGAAGTTGGATAACGAATGGTGGTCTGGGGGTTGACCACGATAGAAGACACGATTCGTGCTCAAGGCCACGAGTCGTTAGGTTGGTCGTGGTTAGGAGCTTGACTTGGATGTTGAAGGGTTTGGCAGTGCTCCCAACAACTAGTCACTATGAGTCATCAGGAACACCACTAGTCGTGGTGTCCCTTGTGGTGACCAGCAGAGGCATAGTTTCCAGTGTTGGAAATGGGAGCAGGCCACGAGTCATGGTCATGGGTGACGAGTCGTCTAGCCCCTCGTTGGGACTGGCAGTATGCTTTTTCCTTCAAATTTAGTAAGGCTTTTTCCGTAATTCCTAAGTTCCTAAGACCTAAACTACGCCATTTTAAGCTCAGATTAGTGTGTTTTAAGAGGTTTTAGCTTATTCTAAGCCTATCCCTCTCCATGCATGCAAGCCTAGAAGTTCCTAAGGGTGATCAAGCCTAGAAATTCATCAATTCTCCTTCAATTTCATTTGGGCATTCAAGAAGGTTGAGAAATAAGAAGTACCCAGGTATTTAAGGTTATGAATGGGTGTATCCATCCACTCCCATGCCTAATTCATTCTCAAATTCATGGAATTCTGGTTTATGAATCTATGGAGTTTTAACCCAACTTGTGAATTCTCTAGTATCTATCATGGGTATACTCTATTCATGTTTCTAATAATGAATTATGATTCATGGGCATGTTTTATAATGTTTTCAATTACAATTCATGTTTTCAAAGTTTTACAAATTATGATGCCCACTTATGAAAGTTCATGAAAATATGAGATTATGATCTATGTTTTCAAGCATGATGATATGTATATGATGAAAGTATGATTTCGAATTACCGATGCCTACATTCATGTTTTTGACTATCAAAGTCTATTTCAAGTATGTTTAAGTTTGGGCAAGCCCATATAATCAAGTATGTTTCATGATTTATCTCAATTTTGATGTTATTAGCTTACCACATGGATTTTGGAGTCTAGACTCCAACTCTTTTTAGCTTGTGGTAAAGTTTGAATCAAGGCTCCTCGTGTTAGGTTTTCATATTGTTCATGTATTATTATGATTCAGCTTCTTCACTAGACGATGGTTCAGCTTCATTGAAAAACGATGGATAGAATATGCATGTTTTTTGGAGTAGTGTCTAGCACTGAGTAGGCTAAGGGTCAGTCAACCCTGTGCCTCAGAACTACATGCCAACGTAGGTATGATCAGATTATTTGGGACCTCCTTTGTGAGCTTCCCCTTCTCCCAAGTGGCCTTACGCTTGATATCGATATCATAGTAGCGTCTTTAGCCCTGACAAGGCTTTGGACGGCTCGACCCACTTAAGTGTAATAGTCAGGATCACATAAGATCTATCATGGTAATATCTGTTATATGAAGAGTCTCCCATTATTCCTCATGATTTCAGTTATGCATGTTCATCATTCATGATATTTATGTTTTCAGCAAGTTTGACCCAATGTTCAGTTTTACTTATGAATAATCAGTTTCAGCTTTGGGTCATTTGATTCAGTTATGATATTCAATTATGTTTAAATCAAGTTTTTAGATACTAGCATGCAAGCTCTACTCTCAAACCCTTATGATGAAATGATTTATGATATGCATGATCTCTGATTTTACCTACTTAGTAGTTTTACTTACCTTGCATAATCAGTACATTTCACATACTGGTCGCATACTCTATGTTGTATCATTTTATGATACAGGCTCAGATATTTAGGTTCAGTCCTGCCGTTAGCCAAATCCTCAAAGTTAGCATCTCTCAGTTAGAGTTAGTGAGTCCTCATCTTTTGAGGTCCCTTTTATTAGTTGTATTCAGTATGTTCAGTTTCAATCTTTAGTGAGTTAGTTGGGGTCTTATCCCATCTAGTCGTCAGTATGTAGAGTCTTATCAGACATAGTATGCTTTCAGTTTTAGACTGCTGTTATGTATTCAGATATTCGATGTATCAGATTTTGAATTCCACTATTATACATGTTAGACTTCAATATTATTATATTGAGTTTAGATGTCATGTTCATTCCATGGGTCGACATGGAGCCTCTTGGGTTTCCTTGTCCTGTGTCACGACCAAAACAAGCTCAAATATTCAAGTTCAGTCTCGTCATTAGCAGGATCCTCAAAGTTAGCATCTCTGAGTCAGAGTTGGGGAGTCCTTATCCTTTGAGGACCCTTTTATCAGTTGTATTCAACATGTTTAGTTTTAGTCTTTAGTGAGTTAGTTGGGTTCTTGTCCCATCAACTCATTAGTACGTAGAGGCGTATCAGACATAGTATGCTTTTAGTTTTAGACCGCTTTATATATTCAGATATTTTATGTATCAGATTTTCCGACTTCCTCTATTATACATGTTATACTTCCGCATTATTATGTTGAGTTTAGATGTCATATTCATGCCATGAGTCGACATGGAGCCTCTCAGGGTTCCTTGTCCTGTGTCTCGATCTGGGCCTATGTTCAGGTTGTGACAAACTTGAAATCAGAGCATTAGGTTTTGAAGTATCTTAGGGTGTCTGAAGCCACATTAAGTAGAGTCTTCTTCATGGGTGTGAAGCACGCCGCACTTATGAGGAAGAGGCTACGAAATGCTTTAGGAAATGTTCCCTTCTTTCATGATCTATGTCGTTCGATGAAATGTCTCTCCATCCTTCTAACTCGTTCTATCAGTGTTTGCAGAATCATGCCTCCTCACCGAGTTAAGGGAAGAAATGGGAATGGAAATGGCCATGAGAATGGCAAGATAGATGGACACTAGCAGGCCCCACCAGCTCCTGAGGATCATATGCCTAGTCAGGTGGCCCATGCAGAGTTTAGGGCTTCCATCTAGATGTTGGCACAGTCTTTGACTGCCTAGGTTAACCAACAGGCAGTAGCACATGTTCCCTAGAATGGGAATGTGACAGCGGCAAGAGTTAGAGATTTTCTTAGGATGAACCCTCCAGAGTTTCTCGAATCAAAGGTGGACGAGGATCCACACGAGTTTATCGATGAAATTCAGAAAATCACCCAGATCATGGGAGTGATAGGGGAGGAGTGCATAGACTTAGCCTCTTATCAGCTGAAAAGGGTTGCACATATTTGGTTCAAATAGTGGAAGGATGGTAAGGCAGTTGGAGTGGGTCCTGTTGGTTGGGATGATTTCCATATCGTGTTTTTGGATCGATTCTTCCCTCGTGAGATGAGGGAGATCAAAGCAACTGAATTTTTGAACTTAAGGCAGAACAACATGACAATTCAGGAGTATGCTCTAGAGTTCACCCACTTATCCAAGTATGCACCTAAGATGGTGGCAGACCAAATAGCTCGAGTGAGTCGTTTCGTGCATGGGATAGCAGACTACTTGGTCAAAGATTGTCAGACCGCGATGCTTCATCAAGACATTGACTTCTCATGAATAGTTCTATGTGCCCAGCAGATAGAGGCGGTACAGGTGAGTGAGCGGGAGAGAGAGGCCACGAGGGCCAGGACTGATAGCTTTGGATTCTCCCAATAGAGACCTGGTGGTGGGAACTATCAGCAGTCCCACCAGAGATCATCAGCCTCAACGCCATCAGCAACGAGTATGCCATCCAGACCTAGGCGCAATCAGAGGGGACGAGCATCAAGCTCTCGAGGTCAGGGGAGCATATTTTTGGAGCCAAGTATTCTAGCTTGTGACAAGTGTGCCTGGAGGCACATTGGTCAGTGCTTAGCAGGTTTAGATGCTTGTTTTAGGTGTGGGAAGCCCATTCATATGCTCAGAGATTTTCCAGCAACTAGACACGGCCTTGGTAGAGGCCGAGACCCAGCCACTAGTTCATCATCCCCACCAGAACACTTAGTTCAGAAGGGAGCCTCCACTAGTGTAGGTGGTGGTCAGCATCAGAACAGATTTTATTCCCTCGTGTCTCTCTAGGAGCAGGACGTCTCTCCTAATGTAGTCACTAGTATGTTATGAGTATTCCACCTTGATGTATATGCATGTTATATCCAGGGGCTACTTTATCTTTTGTGACGCCCTATGTTGCTAGTAGTTTCAGAGTCAGTCCAAATATCCTATTAGAACCTTTCTCAGTCTCTACTCCAGTTGGTGATTCAGTTAAAGGTCGATGAGTATATAAAAATTTCCTTGTCATAGACCTTCAGAAAGTCACCTCAACAGATTTAGTATTACTAGCCATGATAGATTTGATGTTATCTTTGGCCTGTATAGGTTACTTTCATGTTATGGCTCAGTAAATTATAGAACATGTGTGGTAGAGTTTCGATTTCTGGGTGAGCCAATCCTAGAATGGAAGGGTAGTTCAATTGTGCCTGTAGGTCGCTTCATTTCCTACCTTAAGGTCAGAAAGATTATTTCTAAGGGTTACTTGTACCATCTAGTTAGGGTTAAGGATGCTACATACAAAACCCTAACTATCTAGTCAGTTCCTATAGTGCGTGAGTATCCCGAAGTGTTTCCAGATGATTTATCGAGAATTTCTCCCGAGAGGGAGATTGATTTTGGTACTGCACTTCTTCCCGATATGCAGCCCATATCTATACCTCCTTAGAGAATGGCTCCATCTAAGCTAAAGGAGTTGAAGGAGCAGTTGAAGGATCTTTTAGACAACAGTTTTATCAGACCTAGCAAATCCCCAAAGGGTGCACTAGTCCTCTTTGTCTGGAAGATGGATGGTTCCCTTCGAATGTGCATTGACAATCAACAATTGAATAAGGTGACAATCAATAACAGGTATCCCCTCCCCGGGATTGATGATTTTTTTGACCAACTTCAGGGTGCCAAGTTTTTTTCAAAGATAGACCTTAGATCTGAGTATCATCAGCTCAAGGGTTTCCAAGAGTGACATTCCAAATAAAGCCTTTGCTCACTCCCAATTACACGCAAGTGCACGTGGTCGTACAAGTAATAAAGTGGCTTTATTTCAAGTCAGGTATCGAACCCACAGGGACTGTAACGTGGCAGTAATTTTTCCTAAGTNTATTGATTAAATTTCAGTCAACACTTCTCTTCGGTTGTTAGTCAGGAATTATTAACCAATGGATTGGGTCTTTCGAACTCCTCTCTAATTAAAGAATCATGAGACTTACATTACACATTTCTGTGATGCAAAAACATCATATTCTAGTAATACACAACAAATTCCATAGATAACCAAATATGACATTACATATATATTTCTATTCTGAAAGTTAATCTTCTCTTGATTTCTCAACCAAGACAAGAATATATTCTACCAATTCACATCTATCCAATTAATCTTCCTTTCGAAAATAAAACTGGAATTCTAGGATGTACATTAACAATGGCCAAGAATTAATGTAGTGAAAACAAGAATTAGTAGAACAACCGTTCTAGAGAAGATAAAAACTGAAATAATATCAATTACATACTACTACAATCATCCTCAACCTCAGCCAAAGGTGAATTATCCACTCATTTGATTATTAAACATCTTCAAACAAGTAGAAATCATACAAGCAATTGAAATTTAAGAGAAAAAGGAAGAGAATTAACCCTAGAACTTCTTCAGCTCAACTTCTTGATACCCACGTTCTAGCATGAAATGTCAGATAACTTAAAATAAAACCTAAGTGTGCTATTTATACAAGTGAGAAAT
>JACEIK010000960.1:213309-338517 GCA_018107945.1 Datura stramonium | reverse complement strand
TTCGGATAAAGGATAACATATTAAAGATACAATTCACGCTAAATAATTAATATGATCTCAATTCATAGCTTGGAAATATGATAAATAAATATTTAAGCCATATAAAAAAAATTATTATTAAGATTTCCATTTCAATAACCAAAATGCATATGAAAAATAAAAAATGCTCTCATTTATTGAAAAAGTTAAAATAATAGGGATTCTCATTAGGAAATAACGGTGGTTCATCAATAGAAATAGCTTTTGAACTTTTTTTTCATCAGGTTTTTAATGGATGACTTTTGAACTTGTAACATAAACTAAATAAAAATACGTATTCCCTATTATGATAATTATAGAATTTTTTTTGTTTAATTTAGTGATCTAATAATATTTATTACAATGTCACTTTACTTTTTAGTACATCAAATATATTAAATAGTTTTAAATTGAAGTGCAAAATGGTCATTCAATAACTTTGAGGCTTCCATTTTTAGAATAGTACTAATATTAGCGTACGCGCCTCGCGCGTGTCACTCATATTAATAAGAATAAATTTTTAAAAATAGAATAACTAATATTTAAAAGATGTGTTTATGTAACAATATAAGAATTTAGAAAGAAATGAATTTCAAATTGATAAATGATTATGTTTAAGAGTTTGATCAAATTCAATATGTCACGCCCCACCTTGGGAGGCGCAACTGGAACCTAATGCCACACTGGACTCTGAGCCAACCTAGGTGGTCATATATACTTCTAGTGCATACCAGCAACGCATAATCAAGAAAATAAATAGCTATATTTCAAATCAAAATATAGCCTTAAGACGACAAGGCCGCTACACAACACCTGCAGCAAATCAACTAAACCAACAGTTACAATAGTAATACCATCCTATGCAGGCTAATAAGACCACCACATTGCTAAAAGATAACATAACTAGGCCCCACGTGGCTAACAACACACAACTAACCAAGAATTGTAGTCTGCAAGCTTCTAAGATTAAGATAATTGTTGGGACAGGGCCCCGGCCTACCAAAAAACTCAACAATAAAAGATAGGCAAACCTCTAATATCTGACAACCCCGAAGGAAAGGAACTGGCCAATCTGCCGACTCTAGACAACTGCTAAGGAAGTCGCAAAATCTATCTGTTTGAACCAGTAGACAAGTATGCAGCGCCCCATGCATGGGCGTTAGTATAATATGTACTGAATATGTAAGGCAATAATAAAAGTTGAATAAAAGCTGATAAAGGAACTGTAAATAATCAGCAACAAGGGCCAAAAGTTGCCTAAATAATCTCACAAATATGAATTGTAGCTAGCAAGCAAAAGTACAAACAAGAACCTAACTGGCCCCCATAAGCTCGGAAGGTACAAACAACATAGAATGACCTAACTGGTCTCCCAAAAGCCTCTACAAGTTCATATAATTCAAACACTCCTATCTGCTCACTGTAGCCTTGTGGATAAGTTATAACTTAAGGAATACTCAACCTCTGAGACTATAACCGAGCCTTCCAGGCTCTTATGACTGTGTCTGAGCTGTCTGGGCTCCTGTAACTGTATTTAAGCCATCTGAGCTCCTGTAACTGCACCCCAAGTACACAAGGCTCTACTGAGGGTCAGTGAAGCCAACTTAGGCATAAGGGAAGCTGGTAAGGGCACCATACTTCAAATGGCTTTGCAGGCCTTAGTATAGTCACTCGCGACTTAATATTTCTCCGTGAGCATAATATAGGCCCATAGGCACTTTATGATTATATCTCGCTCCTTAAGCAACCTATATAGCATTTGACAGGCCTAACTTATATACTACACATCGCTCAATAAGCATACATAGCCCCTTAGGCCTAACACAACCATTACTCGCCCCTAAAGCATTTTGTGTAGCAGCCAACAGGCACATTCCATGTGTCCACATTTGGCTAGATGGTCATGAAAGTAATTATAAAATTAGCCAGCTTAGAAGGAAAAGGGCAAGGTCTGGGGTGGCCTAGGTAATAATTTTAATGTCATACTAGTACAATGGTAGTTCATAAGCGAATAGCAAGGTCGTAGGCGACCAACTATATGGCTCCCTCACCTAGAACGACTAAGTAGTCAGCCACAATATCCTACTGGCAACCACTACGGCTATTAACTTGAAGGTAAAACTGTGATACTAAGGTTCTAGTCCCCTAGGTGTCAACCTAATCTCTCTTGATAGCATATAGCTCCTATGAGCAGTCTATAGCCCCATAGGCAGATATATCTGAACTTAGCCCTTCTAGGCAATATGTACATGGGCATCTCCATGAGTAGCTAGAGGCATTGGCCCCATTTCTAATAGCTGATAAGATCCCTACTTAGGGTGTCATATGGTCTATCTGATTACAACAACTAGGGTGGTTTCCTGGGCGACCTATACATTACTCTGTAAGTCGTGTGAGGTTATACGATCATTAGCAATAGGTAATTCACCTAGCAAGCTACCACCCAGTTTATTAGGCAACCCTAGTGCCACTGACATGAAGGTAAGGCCACTCCATCATGATTCTAATCATGTAGGTCGTCAAGATACATTAATGACCTGTAGGCAAGCTTCACTATATATATAGGCGTCAAATAGAAAGTTATATCGCCAAGTTGCGCTCTATGATACCTAACCTAACAAAGTATTCTTGACAGATAACTACAAGACTATAAGGCCTTAGTACAGCAACAAGACATCATTAACTCCTCTAGACATTAAATAAGTGAACAGGGATATCTCTATGACGCTTCTAGCAATAGTCAAACTGAATATACTCTTCCCGACAAGGGATACTATGTTAGACCTCAATTTGTCTCGTAGCAGCTAATCACAACATGTATAATCATAAGCTACTATAAAAGTACAAGTCGTATCAACTATATGACGAGAATGATTGCTGAAAGAGATTAGCCTTAACATGACTCAATAGCCGAATTCTACTCAATCAATGCTGCTTCGATCAAGAACTCGTAATCCCTCCAAATCGTAGCTCTCACGCCGAGGGAGTAAGGCTGTTCTTAACTCAAGAAAGTAGCCAACAACCTCTTTCATACATCACAATGACCACAAATCATAATCCATCCAATTCGGCCAAAAGCTTACGAAATCCAGAGAATTTAGAAGGTAGAAGTACTTATCACTTGTAGACATTTAGGACTTAATTAGAAGTAATTTTTACGATTGCTACTCGGCGGAATCAATCAACCCGGGCTAATTTCAAAGATTCAACCCCGTGGATACGTTCTTCGCAGACCTGGGAATCATTACCCAAGAAGAATTTGCATTTAGATTCGATTTAGCAGTTTAATTTGACTATAAATTGAAGAATTTCTCGTGAGGAAGTCGCCTAGCTGAGGGTTCACTTTTTGGAAAATGTTTATAAATGAAAACTAACACACTCAAATATATATAGGGAGGCGGTGGAGGGAGGTCCGTGGTGCACCTCTCCCTACGGTGGAGCAGTGGCGCGACGCACCGCTCCCTGCGGGGGAGAGGGGTGCGCGACGCGGCGCCCGTAGCTCCCTACCTCCAGTTCCGACCTCCTGATCGCTCGATAATGCACTTACTTGTTCCTGCTTTGAGCCTTCCCTTGAATGTGCCATGCTCTAAAACTCTCAACACACACACGCACATATCAGTTACATGAATAAAAACTTAGGGGGAGTAACATCATTCCCCTCTTAGGGACATTCGTCCTCAAATGTAATATAATCTTAAGAGACATAGTTCTTAGGCTTTGCTCGAAAATTTCGGCAGAGTTTCCCCTGTAATATGGATTATTCGAAAATCTAAAAAGTAGAAAAGTCCAATAGAGGTGTCTCTTGGGATGCTACAACCAACTATATAGCATAGCTCCATAACAACTAGATAAGCAAACAACAACAATAGTAACAAAAGCTATAATACAATATCCGAGGACTACCTCACAATTGTAACTGTCTAAGTTTGTATACTATTGTCATAGTGCCTGGAACATGCTGTCATCAGCTTCCCAAGTCATCTCTTCTACATTTCTGTTCCTCCATAAGACTTTAACAGAGGCTACATCCTTGGTTCTCAATCTATGGAATTGTTGATCTAGTATAGCTATTGGAGTCACCTCGCAGGATAACTCCGTTGTGACCTGAACATCCTCAATTAGCACAACCCGAGATGGGTCTCCTATGTATTCCCGTATCATCGATACATGGAAGACTGGATGAACAGATTCTAGTCCCAAAAGGAAATTCTAACTCATAGGCCACTTGACCTATCTTTTAGAGGATCCAGTATTAGCCCCAAATGAATCTAGGGCTAAGCTCGCCCTTCTTGCAAAATCCCATAATGCCCTTCATTAAGAAATTTCAGAAATACCCAGTCGTCGACATCAAACTCTAAGTTCTTGTGCCGTACATCAGAATAGGACTTCTGATGTAGCCCAAATTACACCTCGTGAATGAGATATAAAGAGGTTGATGTCAAATATAGAACCCAACAAGGGTAGGGTCGAATCCCATGAGGAATATGACGAGAACTTGAGTTAAATGCGTTTAGCTAATACTGTTGGCTTACTTATTTCCTAGGGGAAAATATTTGAAACACAAAATAATAAACAAGAGTAAAGACTAGTAAATGCTTAAATCAATTTCGATTGTATTCAATCAATAAAGTGACTAGGATTGTGTTCCCCATGACTTCATAACCACAAGGCATTTACACTAGTGATCTATTCTGGTGTTTAGCATGCAATATTGGTAAGTTAAATTCACCTAAATAGTTGGTCCCTTATCTAGATGATTATCACCACACAACTTGGTCCGTGTACGAGTGTATGCTTAATTAACCCTTACCCTTAATGCCGGATTAGCTATTCCCAAACAAGGTCAAGCTATTAGATGAGGATTGATAGCCTCAAATGTCCGTTGTTAATCCTTTTTTCCATTCATCATCCCCTTGATCCAGTAAGTAAGAATAAGGAAAATTCCAACATTTGTAACCATTGAGAAATAATTAAAACAAAGGGAAAAATATTACATGCATAAACCCCGTTCAAGAATCACTAAGTATTTTTACCTATGTGTGTTAATTCATCAGTGTTGCCACAACCCTAGTTATGGGTTTAGCTACTCATATTTGAATGATCAAAATAAAAAAATAAAGAAAAAATCATAGTTGTAACTTACAAATATTCGTAGAAGAAAATCACATGAATTGAATAAATCACCAAAATCGATGATAAAAACATCAATGTCGTTTGATTCTCAAAATCAAGAACAAAATTACAAACTTTGTTTTTTGAACCAAGAATGATTGTTAACATTGCTAAAATTTACGTGAAAAGTGGGAAAATAAACTGTACTCAAAAAATAAACCTAAACAATGTATTTATAGTTCCAAACAAAACCTTTTCTAACTAAAAACGGACTCCAGGTCGGCAGTGGTAATGGGACAACTAACGACTCGTTGGGTCTCCTAACGAGTTGTGTACAGTGAATTTGAGTCGTCCTACGCAATTTGTCCAGTCCTAGTGACGGGTCAACTAACAACTCGTTAGGCCTAGGCACAAGTCGTTAGGTCCCTCATGGCCATGGATCATCAAATCTTCCAATGCACTTGACGGATGCCCACAGTGTCTCATGACGTGCCGTCAAGTTTCCCCATGATGCATTACGTCATTCGTTGTCTTCCATGGGCATTCTTTAGAAATTTTCCTCCTAGTCTCAACGACTGTAATAACGACTCGTTACTAGATGTAACGAGTCGTGCCTTAACCTTGTTAGGTGCACTGGTTCTTCTTCATAAAAGACCTGGCCTTCTCCATGACTCCAGGAATGATTTGTTCATTGGGACGATGACTCGTGACTTGAGTAGCAGTCTGCATTTTGGTACATTTTTTCTTTACTTTGCCCATTTCATTTTTTGGACCTGTTTTCCTGCAAAACTTAACACAAACACATCATATCTACATAAACATACCTGGAATTTGCATATTTTCTTGATTTTAAGCATCGAAAGTGCACTAAATTCACGGTACATCAACACCATCGACATAGAACTTTTGCATGTCCTCATGCAAAGACAAATAAAATAAAACTAACATGGCGCTTTAATCAAATGAACTTTAGGAAACTTACGGCAGTCACAACTCTTCATCTAATCAAATTTTCTAACCCCTCCTTTATCATACTAAATCAAATCATAATGCATATGTAAAATTTTCAACCATGACATAGAGGAATAAAAACATGGAAATAAACTATTACTTGCAACCATTCACATAATTATATAACACTGACCCAAATAGTTTGTAGACGATTTTGTTTACCAAATGCTCTTACCACAAAGAAGTCCCACACTCACAAATGTGTATATGATCATATCAATATATTCTCTTGGGACTAGGTAGAAGCTCACTCGCTCTCACATACAAATTCTAACTGTGTGTATGCAATACCATAAGCTTGCCTTTACTTTCAATACCTCAATAGAAGCTCATTCACTCTCATGTAGAAATTCTAACTGTGTGTATGCAATACCATAAGCTTGCCTTTACTTTCAATACCTCGATTTTCAGACGGATTAACTAGGATCATTTTAGGACTTTTTAAGCTTGTAATGTAGCCCGGGTTTGGGTATGGTACATATGGGACTAGTAGCTTAACCCTCCTTGACACTACACACACTTTGGCTCAACTCTTAACCTTATTTTCACATTTTCTCCCTTTTTCCTTTGCTTTCTTCTTCTTTTACATTCTTTGTAACTACGAGTGCAGTGTTCCTTCTTTCAAGTATTCATTACTTTCACCATTTTTCTTTCTTTCTTTTCTTTCATTATGCACACCGCACCCGCTCTTTCATTTTCATTACTCAATTTCATTCCACCCTACTCTTCTTAATTACCCCTATGATATCCACCCTCAACTTAGGTAATTTTCCTGAGTTGAGGTTCACAGTGTCCAACGAGGGACCATGGCCATAATACAGGTTCATTTTAACCAAAGCAGGAAGGTGAATTGATGTTAACAAAAAGAAGGGTCAATTTAAGCTCAAACTTTGGATCAAGAGATATTTATTTCCATTTGGTAGGTCTTTTAAGGCTAAAGTGGAGTATTCATAAAAAATGGCCTATGATCCTTTCCTAATTTTCCATCCTCTACCTCGATACGACTGACCAGGCAAGTTCTAGATTGACACGCATAGAAAAATTTAGCTATTAAACCCTACTCACACAATGCATAGGCCAACATCATCAATTCTACTAACTGCTAGTTCAGGTATAGTCAAACAAATGGTAAACATGTTCACAGTATTAATGCCATGCAAAGATTCACAAAGGTCATTCTTGTCGATTTTAACACACACATAAAATTTTTAGGAAGGGTATCACATTATCAATTCAAATAATTTCAAAAATCCATGATATTGACTGCCTAAAGTTCACCTAATTTTCTTTCGATTGACATAAAAAACACAAAAACATAAAAACATAAATGTGTCGGTTCTACTAGATAAAGAAAACCCGAGGGAAAAGATATCCGGCAAGAAAATCCCTCGGGTTATGTTCAACAAAAATATACAGGTATCCCTACCCACCTCATCAAGAAAAGCATGTGTCGTCCTCGACACATTTATAAAAATAAAACATGGAAATAGGGAACATACCTGTGCGACCTAGGTATTTGGGTCTTGGTCAGTGGAGGATGCAGATACACCTCTAGTGTCATCTCCTATACCACCGACCTGAATTGGTGTGTTCTCAAAACCTACTGAGCTTGTACCTTATCCACGAGCTTTCGCTGCCTCAACTGCGGCCCTCTTCGAGCCTCATCTCTGGATAACTGTAGCATTGCCTCCTTCTCTCTCCACTCTGCCTTCTACTTTCGGAGTAGAGAATCATCCTCATCAAGACTTTCCTCCTCACGAGGCCGTTTGCCCTTATCCAGTGCCATTGGCTCCTCAGTAATGAATTCAACTATTGGTGGTAGATCTTCCTCACTCTCATCATCAATCACTAGAAGCACGGGTGGAGGGATCGCAGCTACCTGTCATGTGGACAACTACTGCACCTCAGCTCAGAGTGCTGCTAACCCAAAACCATCTAGCCAGCTCGGGCACCTGTAACTATGCAAGGCGCTCATCCATACGCCTCTCAAAGGCATCCAACCGGCCATGCACTAAACTAGAGAGCGACTCCAACTTCTTTGTAACCCACGGATTTACTTGCTACATTAATACCTTAACTTTAAGAGCCATGTGTGTCTGCTATTTTTTGGCTTTCACCAGCCGCCTAGCCATGTCGGTTAGGAATTCTTGGGAAATAGTAACTAGATCGGCTAAAGAAGCACGAGAGGATGATACAGGTGGTCGAGGTGCTGCTGCTGTAGATGAGGACTCTAGAACCTTAGAAAGTGCAGGAATGTCGACTACATGTGTAGCCTCAGGCTAGCTACCAATCTCTCGGGCCTTTGTGGGATCTGCTGCAAACTCGATAAACAATGCCACCTTAGTCTGCATACCGTTGTTCAATGCCTCTGCTAATAAAGTCACTCCAGCGGATGCGACAGACTGGCTCCTCGTTTCGATACCGGGATTGTCTCGTCCCTTATTAACCTGATATCGGTGATCTTATGGACCACCACTCGCTGATTAATCGATGACAATTCTGGCACCTTTGACTCCTGACAGAATCGATCAATTAGGCATGGAAAGGGAATGGTATTGCTGTCTACTATCACTCGCTCTCAAATCTCTTCAGCAATATATCACGGGAAGATTATGGCGTACCCCTCCATGATGCTTGCTACCAATGCAGCTCTGTCAGGTGAAAGCACATTTTCATTGCTGGTCGATACTAGCCTGTGTCGGACTAATGACCACAAAAATTTATCTTGGAAGTTCAGTGTGGCTTTTCTTATCTGTGACTCGGTTCCATGCAACAACTCACTAGTGCCCCCGTGTGGCAATGACGCGTGACAGCCAAGTATACAGCCTGATATGTTCCTCACTATTTAGTTTCTTGATTTTGACTTTCTTGAGCTCGGACAATCTATGATCAAACTCGGATGTGTTCACTGGGGAATGATAATATAGACAATAGAGCAAACCTAGAAATAGTCCTGTCAAAGATGTCTACAGGTGTCTCTCGAACCAACATCTGAGTCAATGCGAGCCTTTTCCAATCTTGGACTCCCAAGGCCAGGCGTTGTAACATGGTTGCGTAGGCAGCATAAAACTCTCTGACCAGGCAAGGGCTGTAGCTCCTCGAAGGCTCAATTAACCACTCGAACATATATCTCTCAAACAAGGACTGCATCTTGGGGAGCTCCTTGAGCCCTGTGGTGACCATTCTGGGCTCCTCATAAATGCTCCAATTCGGGTGGCCCTTGTCATTCAGAGCAATGTCCCTGTTGTAAATGACTCACATTCCCTACACACACCATCGTCTCACCAACCACGGTTCATCACCGGATGTGTGTCAGGTCTCTGTCAGCTCATTGTTGGGCATGTGATTCATCTGCACCCTCTACATTTGTCGCAGCTGTGGTGCCCTCGGGGGTAATCAGGATTTTGGCCCCAATATTTTCTTCTACTCGGCTAGGTGGGACTCTTGCAAGTGGAATAGGAGAATTAACTAGGGATGTTGGATTTGTAGGGCGTTGTCTCCTATCCCTGGTGGATCTCCTCTAAAGTTGCTCTTCTGAAACTTCGTATTCCTTCATCGAGCCACTCGACTCTTCGGAGGATGAGGGCTCCTCCTTAAGTCTGCGATATGAGGGATGACTTTTCTCCAGTACCTGTTTCTTGGACGGACCCTTCTTTTGTGTACCTTTCGGTGCCATTGTACCTGTGGAATAATAGTAGTATGCAAGATGAGATGAAACAAAAATAAAATTTTAACTGTGTTCCTGCAGACAGGATGAGGGACTCAACGAGTCGTTGCCACTGGCCACGACTCGTGAGGTCACTTGTTGTATGTAGGTTAAATTTTTATATTGTTAAACCAGTGGACTTAACAACTGGTCATGAAGAGTCGATACTTGTGGCAATGACTCATTAGACCAGTCGTGAGATAAGTTGGTTGCATCTCCCATTTCCCACTCAGGACAAGCTACACAATGAGTCGTGAGGTGATACCACGACTTGTTATGTGGCTCGTGCAAAAGAGTTCACTGACAGTGGTGGTGACGGGTCACGTAATGACTCATTGGGATTGCCCAAGAGTCGTTACATGAGGCTTCATCACTGAGTTTCAAGAAACAACAACACCATGTAACATCTCACCTAATTATTCAATCCCACAAACACAAATCCTATTTTTTCTAAAATGACAGTTATTGAATTTAACTGGAAATTAATGGCAACTAGGGTTCATCTAAAATCATGGCAGTGTTCGAATTCATAATTTTCACACAAAGATGAGTAGGTTAGAGCTCTAAGTAATTGAATAATCACCTGTGGAAGAACAGAGGAGAGATTTTAGCAGTGGGTGATTTCAACTTGAGATTGCAATTGAATGTGGAAACTGAGCAGAATTGAGTGCGATCATGCGTGTGTGAGTGCTTTTGTGTGAGAGATTGAGTGCAATTGTGTGGTTGTGATTTCTGTGGAAATATGCGATGATTTTGGAGAAGAAGTGGGAATTTTTTTTTTCTTAAACGATTTGAGAGTTCGAACTTTTAACGGAATGCAATGGGAGAAATTCGAGTGCTTTAATTCATTTAAACTTGATTTCCTTATTTAAATGTGGATTGGGTTGGATGAGCATTTAATTAACGTAAACCACAACCTACGTAATGGGTCATTAGAAGATGCCATGACTCGTTTGGTTCTTTCGTTCATTTAAACAGATCAAAATCTTACTTGGGACCTAATGACTCACTAAACAACTCGTGGTGGCACCCAACGAGTCGTGTCATGATTCATAGGTCCTGAACTCTGTTGGCACTGCAGTGGCTTCATGACGGGTCACTTGATGAATCATTGGGTGTCCCCACGATTTATTAAGGCACTCGTTGCATCTTTTTACCTCTTAATTCCTCTTTGATCCAGTAGACTTAACGGAAGACCACACGATTCGTTTTCACTGACAATGACTCATCTGGTCAACCGTTGTCTACACTGTTTTTTAAGGTAGTGACCACAATCTACTTAACGAGTCATTAGTCCAGATGACGACTCATACTGTGGTTTTTTTCATCAGAAACTCAAGTTCAAATTTTTTGTTTCAGCTTCAAATTTCCCATCTCAATCACCTGCACACATCAACACACGTGAACACTATATTTATCTTATAATTACAACTTGGGTTGCCTCCCAAGAAGCGCCTGATTTAACGTCGTTGCACGACACAGGTATTTTGATTACTCAGACTTCACCAAAACACCTCCATGGGTTGCCTCCCATGAAACGCCTGGTTTAATGTCGCGGCACGACGCAAGTCCCTGGGTTACTCAGATTTCACCAAGAGCCCAGAGATCCACCAGCTTCATTTCTTCGCTCTTCCCCAAATATTCGTTCACCCGTTGACCATTTACTTTAATTCTCTTTCCTTCATGATTTTCTAGTTCAATTTCCCCACGGGCAAATACTTGGATCACTCGAAAAGGCCCCAACCATTTGGATTTCAACTTGCCAGGAAACAAGCAAAGCCTAGAGTTGAATAGTAACACCATATCACCCGGGCTGAACTTTCTCTTTTCAATCTTCTGGTCATGCTGAATTTTCATCCTTAGTTTATAAATTTTAGAACTCTTATAGGATTTCAAACAAAACTCATCTAGCTCATTCAACTAATCAAGCCTCAAGTTCGTAGCTTCTCTCCAGTTGAAATTCAGCTTCTTGAGCGCCCACATAGCTTTGTGGTCAAGTTCAACCGGAAGATGACATGCTTTCCCATACACAAGCTGATACAGAGACATACCTATAGGAGTCTTGAATGCGGTCCGATAAGCCCATAAAGCATCATCTAGATTCCTAGACGAATATGTCCGGTTAGCATTCACAGTGTTAGCTAAGATGGTCTTTATTTCCCCGTTGGAGACTTGAACTTGCCCACTAGATTGCGGATGATAGGGTGTTGCAACCTTGTGTTTCACCCCATATTTCTCCAACAAAGTCCGAAATAACCGGTTACAGAAGTGCGAACCCCCATCACTAATGATAGCTTTGCGAGTCCCAAATCTGGTAAAAATATTCCGCTTCAAAAATGCTGTGACACTCTTCCCTTCATTATTTATAAGAGCATTGCCTTCACTCATTTCGAAACATAGTCCAAAGCAACCAATATGTACTTCATCCCATTTGAGCACACAAATAGACCCATTAAATCAATGCCCCACACATCAAACATCTCAATGACAAGGATGGGAGTAAGAGGAAGCTCATGCCTCCTTGATATGCCTCCTTGCCTTTTTCATGCATCATATGGTTTTGCAAAATCATGCGCATCCTAGTGAATGGTTTGTCAATAGTACCCACATTGTAAAATCTTATGGGCTGTGCAAATCTCACTGTAGTGACCCCCAACAGGGGATGAGTGGCAGGTATCCAATATGCTCAACATCTCCACCTCGAGCACGCATCTCCGAATCACTCCATCAGCACATATGCGGATTAAGTAGGGCTCATCCTAGAAAAACTTTCGCACATCAGACATGAACTTCTTCCGCTTGTGAAAAGATAAGTTCTCTAGTTCATCATCACTCACCAGATAATTAGCGAAGTATGAAAACCATGGGATGAGATCCTGTGAGGATGCTAAAAACCTGCTCGTCAGGGAATGCATCATCTATGTCAAGCTCATCACGAAGTGCTGCATCAGCTTCCAATCTTGATAAATGATCCGCCACCTGGTTTTTGGTCCCTTTCTGGTCCTTTACCTCGAACTCGAACTCTTGCAACATCAGAACCCATCGAATCAACCATGGCTTGGCATCTTTCTTTGCCATCAGATATCTCAAAGCTGCATGGATTGTATGGACTATCACCTTAGTTCCAAGTAAATAAGATCGAAACTTCTCGAATGCAAATACGATAGTCAACAACTCCTGTTCTGTCATGGTGTAATTTTTCTGAGCTTCATTAAGAGCCTTACTAGAATAATAAATAGGATGGAAGATCTTTTCACGCCTCTGACCTAACATAGCTCCCAGGGCCACTCCGCTAGCATCACACATAACCTAGAATGGTAAATACCAGTCAGGTGCCACTATAATTGGGGCAATGGTCAATCTCTCTTTTAGGCATTCAAACGCCTTCAAACATGCCTCATCAAAAACAAACTTCAGCTCTTTCTCAAGCAGTTTACATAAAGGATGTGCAGTCTTTGAGAAATCCTTGATGAATCTCCTGTAAAATCCTACATGACCCCAAAATATTCGAACACTTTTCAAATAAATTGGAGGTGGTAGACCATCAATTACTTCGATATTGGCCCTGTCCACCTTAATACCCTTACCAGAAATCTTGTACCCTAGCACTATACCTTCTTCGACCATGAAATGGAACTTTTCCCAGTTAAGCACCAAGTTGGTCTCTTCACATCTCTACAAAAACTTGCTCAAATGAGCCAAAAAATCCTCGAATGAATAACCCACCACCGAAAAGTCATCCATAAAGACTTTAATGGTGTCCTACACCATGTAAGAAAATATGGACATCATGCAACACTGAAAAGTGGCAAGTGCATTACATAATCCAAGCGACATTTTCTTTAAAGAAAATGTACCATATGGACAAGTGAAAGTGGTTTTGTCTTGGTCTTCGGGGGCTATAGATATCTGATTGTACCCCGAATAACTATCAAGAAAATAGTACTATCATCTGCCTGCAAGTCGGTCTAGCATCTGATCCATGAATGGCATAGGAAAATGATCTTTCTGAGTCCAATGGTTCAACTTCCTATAGTCCATTCATACTCTCCAACCGATGACTAGCCTGAGTGGAATGAGCTTATTGTTAGCATTTGGGACCACCGTGATTCCTCCCTTCTTCGATACACACTGAACTGGGCTCACCCAATTGTTGTCAGTAATAGGGTAAACCACACCTGCATCCAACCACTTGATGATTTCCTTCTTGAACACCTCTAGCATAAGTGGATACAACCTACGTTGATGCTCAATGGTCGGAATACAATCTGGATCTAGATCGATCTTATGAGTGCAGATACCGGCTGGGATTCCAATAATTTATGTAATGGTCCACCACTTGCCATTTCTCCAAGTCAGCTGCAACAATGACTGGTCCCCAAAAATACATATCGTAAGTTAGACGGGAGTGCTTTGAGCTCCAATACCGGAGGCTCCTCAATAGATGGCTTGGCCGGTGGGGTCACCCTATTCTTCAGGTCAAGATCAATCTTCTTTGGGGCATAGGTGTATGACCCCAAACCAGAAAGTGCATTTACAATCTCCTCGCCCCCATGGATCTCCTCAACACCAACATTCATCAATACTGCTGCTAAGTCCCCAAGAGTCACTAACTCCAATTGGAATAATTGGAAACTTAGGTTCCACAACATCAATTACTGAGACAACCCTCATGTCATTTGGCTGCTTCATGGACTGGAATGTTGAATGTCACCTCCTCATTGTGCAACCAGAATTTCAGTTGTCTGAATTCCATATCTACAAGAACGCGTTCAATGGAAAGGAATGGTTTCCCCAAGATAATGAGGACCTCAAAATCAACCTCACAGTCCAGAATGACAAAATCGGCTGAAAATATAAAGGACTCTACCTTTACTAGAACACATAGAGAATTTCCGCCGAATTTTTCACCGTACGATCTGCCATCAAAAGCCATATTGTAGTCAGTTTGGGGGCTCCCAAGCCCAACTATCTGAACACTTCTAACGGCAACAAGTTAAAACTAACACCTAGATCGCATAGTGCCTTAGCGAAATTAAAGGCTCCAATAGTGCACGGTATGTTAAAAGCTCCAGGGTCTTCCTTTTTTGAACAAGAGAATGAGATGCTATTGTGCTACAATGGTGTAAATTATTCGCAGGTTCGAAGCTCACGGTCCTCTTTATAGTGACAAGGTCCTTCATGAATTAGCATTGTCGGGCATCTGCTCAAGTTCCTCGAGTAATGGGATGTTTACAGATAATTGTTTAAACATGGAAATGAATTTGTGATACTTCCCATATTCGACCTTTTTCTTCAACCTCTGTGGAAAAGGGGGAGGAGGTCTAGGAATAGGTGTGATCTTTTGAGATACCTCCTTCTCCTTCTCTTTGCCAGATCCATGCTCCTTTGCATTACTAGAGCGGTCTTCTCTATTGAATCATCAACCAAAGTCTGATTCTCAGAATCTGCCCTCCTTTCATCATCAATCACTAAGGGCTTTATTGTCTCATCAATCACTAAGGGCTCTACTGTCTCATCAATCACAACTAGCCTCGGAGGATCTATAGTCGCCTTCACACTCCTAGTAGTGAATGTCATAAAATGACGTCATTTTTCAGATTTTGAACTGTATTGCTGGGAAGTGTGCCCTTCTGCCTCCGTTTCATAGCAACAGACATCTGACTAAGCTGCTGCTCAATGTACTTAATGGCCACGACATGTGATTTCACCTTTTGGTTCATACCAGAAATATCAGCGTGGAGCTCCTTGAAATGGCCATCTATCGCCTTCATCTTCTTAAGTACCTTAGACAACATGTCTTCCACCCTTGAACCACTAGACTCTGGCTCACAGTTCCTTGGAGGAACATATGGACCACTTCTGTCATTTTTGTACTCCTCACGCCTTTTCCAGTCTCTATTGTCTCTGTATTGGCCTCGGTTTTAATTATTGTCTCTATAGAAGTTCCAAACTTGATTCCCCTGAACTTGACGCCAAGAGTCTTGTTTAGACCCTTGGGTGTATGTCCGAAAACCCACCCCTTGATCATTCAGATAATTTGCTTCCTCCTCAGATTCTAATTCGCCTCCATCATTTATCGGGGCCTTGCCCTGAGAACCCACATCATTCACCTTTTTAGCCCCGGCTCCCATCAAATGCTTAGAAAGCAGCCCCATTGTGGTCCTTATCTCAGCAATATTCTAATCTCACTCTTCATCCTTCCTTCTCTGTTCCGCATACATACCTACCGTATAAATACTAGCGAAAGCCTATGATTATCTTAGGTGCCATGCGCAGTTGGTTTTAGTGATTTTGTCAAGTACCTCAGCAGCTTCAGCATAAGTGTGACTCATGAATGTTCCGCCAGACACGGTATCAGCCACCGCCTTGGTGTTAGCATTTAGAGACCTATAGAAATCTCCAACAGTGTATCATCTAGGATCCTATGGTTGGGCACCTTTTTTGAGCTTCTTGTTGAATCGCAACCATGTCTCGTGATGTGCCTTAGAATTCAATTGCTTGAAGTTGTATATCTCATCTTTCAGCTGCAAAGCTCTGGAAGGTGGGAAGAACCTTTCAATAAAAGCTCTTTTCAACTCCCTCCATGTATTGATAAAATCGTTGGGTAGTTCAGCCAAAATAGAATGTTGCCTCGCTCCCTAATGAAAAGGGAAATAACCTCAGTCGTATCGCATCCTAACTCACTCTCGATTGTGTGTATGCCTTGAAGATACCTACGAAATTAGTCAAGTGAGTATGTGCATCATCAGTTGCATGACCTGAAAATATCCCCTTCATGTTGAGCAGTTGGATAATAGCACTGGTAATGTCAAACTTTTCCTTAGCAGGCAAAGGGGGAGGCACAATAGCTCCAGTGGCACCGACTTCATCAATATCAGCATCATCATCATCATCAAAGTACCGGTGCCTTTGCTGGTCTAGAACTTTGTTCCTTCTAGCTCGCTCGGCTTCAGCAGCTAGGCGTCGCTCTTCAGCAACCCTTGCTAACTCTCTATCTCTCGCCCGAGCTTGTTCCTCAGCAAACATCCTGGCTGTAGCCTGTTCCACTGTTTCTTGCTCCTGTATGTTGGCCATTTTCCTTAGCTTTCATAGTGTTTGTTAAAGGTCATGATCAAATTGAACCAAGGATTTTCCTTGGGTCCTAGTACTGGGCATGCACGAACCTAAGACCTCTTAAGAACAAAACCAACAAAAGAAAAATAAAAAGGAAATAAGGACCAACAATAAAGCAAACACTATTAACAAAAGCCAAGTCGTATTCCCCGGCAACGACGCCAAAATTTGATGTCGCCCAAATTACACTCGTGAATGAGATATAAAGCGGTCGATGTCAAATATAGAACCCAACCAGGGTTGGGGTCAAACCCATGAGCAATATGACGAGAACTTGAGTTAATGCGTTTAGCTAATACTGTTGGCTTACTTATTTTCTAAGGGGAAAGATTCGAAACACAAAATAATAAACAAGAGCAAAGACTAGTAAATGTTCAAATCAATTTCGGTTGTATTCAATCAGTAAAGTGACTAGGATTGTGTTCCCCATGACTTCATAACCATAAGGCTTTTATACTAGTGATCTAATTCGGTGTTTAGCATGCAATATTGGTAATTTAAATTTATGTAAATGGTTGGTCCCCTATCTAGATGATTATCACCACGCAACTTGGTCCGTATACTGGTGTATTCTTAATTAACCCTTACCCTTAATATTGGATTAGCTATTTCCGGAAAAGGTCAAGCTATTAGATGAGGGTTGATAGCCTCAAATCTCTATTGTTAATCCCTTTTCCCATTCATCACCCCCTTTATCCGATAAGTAAGAATAAGAAAAATTCCAACGTTTGCAACCGTTGAGAAACAATTAAAACGAAGGAAAAAATAATACATGCATAAATCACTAAGTATTTTTACCTATGTGTGCTAATTCATCATGGTTCCCAAAACCCTAGTTATGGGTTTAGCTACTCATATTTGAATGATTACAATCAAAAAATAAAGAAGAAATCATAATTGTAACGTACAAAGATTCGTAGAAGAAAACCACGTGAATTGAATAAATCACCAAAATCGATGAACAAAACTCCAATGTCATTTGATTCTCAAAATCAAGAACAAAATTACAAACTTTATTTCTTGAACCAAGAATGGTTGTTAACAACACTAAAATTTACGTGAAAAGTGGTAAAACAAACTGTACACAAAAAATAAACCTAAACAATGTATTTATATTTCCAAACAAAACTTTTTCTATCTAAAAACGGACTCCAGGTCGGCAGTGGTAACAGGCCAACTAACGACTCATTAGGTCTCCTAGCGAGTCGTGGCCAGTGAATTTGAGTCATCCTCAGCAATTTGTCTAGTCCTGGTGATGAGTCACCTAATGACTCTTTAGGACTGGGCACGAGTCGTTAGGTCCCTCTTGGCCATGGATCACCAAATCCTCCAGTGCACTTGACGGATGCCCACAGTGTCTCATGACGAGTCGTCAAGTTTCCCCATGACTCGTTATGTCATTCATTGTCTTCCTTGGGCATTCTTTAGAAATTTTCCTCCCAGTATCCATGACTATCATAATGACTCGTTACTAGATGTAACGAGTCATTCCTTCAACTTTTTAGGTGCACTGGTTCTTCTTCATAAAATATCTGGCCTTCTCCATGACTCCAGGAACAATTCATTCGTTGGGACGACGACTCGTGACCTGAGTAGCAGTCTGCATTTCGGTCCATTTTTGCCTTTCTTTTCCCACTTCATGTTCCAAACTTTTTTCCTGCAAAACTAACAAACACATCATATCTACATAAACATACCCAGAATTTGCATATTTTCTTGGTTTTAAGCGTTGAAAAGTGTCATAAAGTCATGACACATTAACTTCTAACGACTTTGGGCTGTCAGTAAATGCTCTCCGATGAGTTTAACTTTCTCTTCTGATTGATGTATCATGTCAGGTCCTATCAACCTTGACTCACCTACTTCAAACCATTCTATGGGAACCTGCATTTCCATCCATATAAAGCCTCTTAAGGTGCCACCTTGGTGGTAGAATGGTAACTGTTATTATGTGCAATCTCAATAAGTTGTAGGTGTTCATCCCAACTTCCTTTTAAAGTCTAGCCCATATGCCTGCAACATATTTTTGAGCGTTCGAATGGTGCACTCTACTTGGCCATTTGTCTGGGGGTGAAAAGCTATACTCAAGATAACTTGCGTCCCTACACCTTTCTGAAATGACTTCTAGAATTTAGCTGTAAACTAGGCCCCTTTGTTAGAGATGATAGACACTGGGATACCATACAGTCAGACAATCTCTTCAATGTATAACTCAGATAATCTTCAACTGAGAACATAATCCTGACTGGCAAGAAATAGGCTGATTTTATCAGCCTGTTAACAATGACCCAAGTAGAGTAAAATTTACTTCTGGTATGAGGTAAACTGTAATAATCCAAAAGCCCTAAGATCAGACCCGAGAGTTGAAATGGAGAAAGCAGCATTTTATGCACCAGGTCACAGAATGGGTCGTCCTGTGACCCGTCAAGATGACCACGAGTCGTTAAGTGACTCGTGGTGAGAAGTATGACTAGAGTTGGAAATTTGTAGTTTTGGGTCACCTCCGACATGACCACGAGTCAAGGTCAGCTTCATGACTCGTTGAGGTAGTCGTGGTCAGGGATGAGGTGCAGGTAGGATGTGTAAGTTCATTCTAAGCTATTCCTATTCATACATGTAAGCTTAGAGGGCTAGAGAGGTGATCAAGCTTAATTTCTACCATGTTCTTCTCAATTCTCCCTTGGGAAATCAGAGAAGTTATAGAATCAGATTCTCTCAGGTATAAGGTTATGAAGGGGAGAATTTGTTCACACCCATATCCAATCCCTCTCTTATTCATGAAAATCTATATGTTGATTCTATGGGGTTTACAACCAATGCATGAATTTCCAAAGTTTCTACATGGGTATGATCTAAGTATGTTTCTATTATTGAATTATGATTCATGGACAAGTTTTACAATATTTTCAATTATAAAT
This sequence comes from Datura stramonium, assembly GCA_018107945.1. Lineage (NCBI taxonomy): Eukaryota > Viridiplantae > Streptophyta > Magnoliopsida > Solanales > Solanaceae > Datura > Datura stramonium. The sequence continues at coordinate 318,636 of JACEIK010000960.1, read as the reverse complement.
CATGTTTTAAAGTTTTACAAATTATGATGCCCATCCATGAGAAGTTCATGAAAGTTGAGATCTATGATGTATGTTCAAGTATTATGAGATATTTATTATGAAAAGTATGTTTCAAGTTACCCATGTTTAGGATCAAGTTTTCAAGTGAATCAAGTGTGTTCAACATGTTTAAGTATTCGGCAATCCCATATGTTCAAGTATGATTTATGATTTTATGTCAATTAGCTTACCACATGGTTTTGGAGTCGAGACTCCCAATTATGTTCAACTAGTAGTATAGTTTGAGCTAAGGCTCCTCATGTATGATATTAGATTTTATATGTACATGATTATTCAGCTTCGTCACTAGACGACGGTCAGCTTCGTTGAAAAGTGATGGAGAGCATATGTATGGTTTTGGGAGTAGTTTCTAGCACCAAGTAGGCTAAGGGTCAATCAACCCTATGCCTCAGAACTATGAGCCAACATAGGTATAATCAGATTATTTGGGACCTCCTTTGGAGCTTTTCCCTACCCCAAGGGGCCTTCAGCTTGACATCGATATCATGGTAGCGTCCTTAGCCTAGCAAGGCTTTAGACAGCTCTTCCCACTTGAGTGTGATAGTCGAGACCACGTCAGCTCAATTGTGGTAATGTCGGTTATATGATGAGTCTCTCATTGTTCCTCATGATTTCAGGGGGTATATAGATTGTTTGTTGTATGGCACTTTCCGGCTTATGGGGGCTTGATTATGCATGTTTATCATTATATATATATAAAAATGTTCATTTTACTTATGATTATTTGATTTCGGCTTTGGTTCATTCAATTCGAGTTATGATGTTCAATTATGTGGTATGATTTGAAAATAGCAGCCTTACTCTCGAATTCTTATCTTGATTATGTTTTATATCATGCACATTTTAATGATTTTTACTTAAGTTTTACTTATTTTTCACACTCGGTACATTCCGCGTGCACTGCGTACTCTATCTTTGTATCATTTTGTAATCTGAGGAGCGCTCCGTCTCTGGGCCTTCGGCCCCCGTCAGTGCTTGATTCAGGATTAGAATCCAACTTCTATTGGTGAGTCCTCATCAATCGAGAGCCCACTTTTGTTGATTATGTTTACGTATTTCCGGTTGAGACTTAGAGAGTTAGTTGGGGTGTTATCCCATCAACTCATACGACCTAGAGGCTTTTTAGACATAGGTGTATTCGGCTTGATTTCGTTGTGTATGTTCGAGATTTTATATTATGCTCAAACTTCCTCACATGTGTATTATGTCGATCTCATTTTTAGGATTGAGTTATAAATTATGTTCATTCCATGGGTTGATTTTGAGCCTTTCGGGGTTCCTTTTTCGTGTCTCAATCAGGGCCCATGTTCGGGTCGCTGACAAACTTGGTATCAAGACATACGTTTTGGAAGTGTCCTAAGGTGTCTGAAAATTTGCATTAAGTAGAGTCTTTTTCATGGGTGTGAAGCATGCCACACCTATGGTGAAGAGGCTTCTGACATGTTTAAATGTTCCCTTCTTCATAATCTATGTCGTGCGATGAAATGTCTCTCTATCCTTCTAACTCATGATATTCGCGATTGCGAATCATGCCTCCGCGAAGTTACCGGTAGAAGAAACAAATGGGAAATGGCCACGAAGCGACAATGGAGATGGGCATCGCGAGCCCCACCGGCCAATGAGCACACCGTACTGCAAGAAGCGGTTGCCTATCTTGTGAATTTAGGGCGACCATTCGGATGCTGAGTACGGGCCTTGATCGCTCGGGTCAATCGGGTGGTAGTGCATGTCCCTCGAATGGGAGTGCGGCGCGGCATGAGTAGAGATTTTTAAGGATGATCCCTCTCGAGTTCCTTGGGTCAAAAGGTAGATGAGGATCCACACAAGTTTTCGATGAGATTCTAAAGATCACCAAGGTCATGGGGGTGAGAACGGAGGAGTGCGCCGACTTAGCATGTATCAGTTTAAAGGGGTTGCACATATCTAGTTAAAGTAGTGTAGATAGTAGAGGCCGAGTCGGAGTAGGCCTTATTAGTTGGGATGAGTTTCATGTCACTTTTTGGTCGATTCTTCCCTGCATGAGATGAGGGAGCTCAAAACGTGAGTTGGTGAATCTAAAACAAGGAAAGATGACGGTGCGGGAATATGCCCTAAAATTCACTCGTACATCATTATGTCCCGAGTTAGTGGTGGATCGGCGAGCTCGAGTAGACGGGTTTGTTCATGGAGTGGCGGACTACTTGGTAAGGATTGCGGGGCCGTCATACTCCATGCAAGGGATGATATGGATTTTCTCGGATAGTTTTGTACGCCCGGTAGATGGAGGTGGCACATCTGAGGAGAGAGAGACCAAGAGGCCCAGCATAGGCAGTATAGGTTTCTCTCGGCCGATACCAAGTGGTGAGCATAGATAGCGGTCAGCTGGGAATCGCCGGCCCCGGCATGCTTCGGCTAGGAGTGTGCCAAAGCAAAGACTTAGGCATGACCCGAGAGGGCGAGCATCGGGTTCTAGGGTTAGATCAACAAGCCCTTGGAGTCTAGTTTTCGGTTGCAACCTTTGTGGCCGAGACACACGGGTCGGTGTTTGGCCGGAGTGCAGTGCTTGCTCGTGTGTGGAAAGGCCAGAAAATATTCTCGAGAGATTATTGCGGCTAGACGGGGTCATGAGAGGGGTCAAGGCCCGGCTTCCAATTCAACATCTCCACCAACACGCAAATCTCGGCGGGTGCATCTACTAGCACGAGGGGTTGGCAACGCCAAAAGATTAACGCCTTAGCATCCCACTTCGAGTAGGAGTCTCCGGATGTAGTCACTAGTATGTTACGAGTTTTCCACCTTGATGTGTATGATTTGTTAGATCCAAGGACTACTTTGTCTTTTGGGATGCCACATATGTTGCTAGTAGTTTCGAGTCGATCCCAAAATCTTGTCGAGAACCCTTCTCGGTCTCTACTCGAGTTGGTAATTTAGTTGTATCTAGATAGATTGTATAGAGATTGTCTGTCGGAATCCTTTAGAATATCACCTCGGTAGATCTAGTAGAGTTATCCATGGTCATTTTGATGTTATCCCTCGCATGGATTGAGTGTTTGCATATTATGCCTGGGTTAATTATAGAACACAGGCGTAGAGCTCAAATTTACCGGATAGGCAGTCTTAGAGTGGAAGTGGATTCGGCCATGCACATTTGGTGGAATTTGTTTCCTACCTTAAGGATATAAAGATGATCTCTAAGGGTTACGTGTACCATCTAGTTAGGGTTATGGGTGCTGACGTCGGGAGCCGGGACTATTGATCGGTTCAGTAGTATGTGAATATCCAGTCTTCCCGAGATGATATACCAGGAATTCCTCCCATGCGGGGAGATTGATTTTGGTACGACCTTATTTTTGATCGTGGAGCTATATCTATTCCTCCTTACGGGAGATAGCTCAAATCCATTTCAAGGAGTTTAAGGACCTGTTAGAAAAGCGCGTTTCATTAGAGCAAGCAAATCCCCATGAGATTACCAATTCTATTTGTCCACAAGAAAGATGGTTCTCTTGTTATATATGTTGATTGACAATTGAACAAAGTGACCGTCAAGTACGGGTATCCTCTTCCTAGGATTGATGATTTTTTTGACCGGCTTACGGTGCTAAATTCTTTTGAAGATAGATCTCGAGTCCAGGATATGACTCAAGGTTCGGAGAGTGATATCCCGAAGACAACTTTGGGATGCGGTATGGTCATTACAGAGTTTGTAGTTATGTATTTTGTACTAACGAGAATGCTTCTATAGCTTTTTATTGACTTGATGAACAGGGTGTTCAAGCAATACTTGGATATGTTCATGGTAGTTTTTATTGATGATATCTCGATGCACTCTGCCAGCGAGGAGGAACATGCGCGCTCATTTGAGGGGAGGTACTATAGACTCTCAAGGGTTGCCAACTATGTGCAATGTTCGGCAAATGTGAGTTTGGTTGAACTTCAGTAGATTTTTAGGCCATGTGGTATCAAGTAAGGGGATAAAGGTGGATTCTCAAAGATAGAAGCGATGAGGAATTGGCCTAGGCCAGTTAATCCTTCAAACATCGGGAGTTTCTTAGTTTAGTTGGGTACTATCGAAATTTGTTGAAGGTTTTCATCTATTGCGAGCGCCGTTGACCAAATTAGACAAAAGAAAGTGAAGTTCCAATGGTCGGAGGCTTGAGAAGAGTTTCCAGAGTTGAAGACCCAACCTACCTCGGCACTGTGTTAACCCAACCCAAGGGTATCGATGGGTTTGCGGTATATTGTGATGATTTGAGGATCGGCCTTGTGGTTGTGTGTTTAATGCGGCATGGTAAGGTTACAACATATGCTTCCGGGCGGTTGAAGGTTCATGAGAAGAATTGCAGGCCAAGATCTTGAATTGGTGGCGGTGATATTTGACTTGAAGATTTAGAGACACTATTTGTATGGGGTTTTGTAGATGTGTTTACGGACCACAAGAGCCTACAATATGTGTTTACTTAGAAGGACCTAAATCTACACCAAAGAAGGTGCTTGGAGCTACTCAAGGATTATGATATGAGTATCGTTTACCATTCGGGTAAGGCTAATGTAGTAAGCGAAGAACTTAGTAGACTATGCATGGAGAGTGTGTCCTATGTGGATAAAGGAAGGAAGAATTTGGTGAAGGATGTGAATCGACTTGCAAGGTTGGGAGTTCGCTTGGTTGACTTGACCGATGGCGTGTTATTGCCCGGAACGGATCAAAAATCATCCTTGGTGAAGGATGTAAAACCTAGACAAGATGAGGATCCTATTTTGGTAAGGATTAAAAGGGAGTCATTCGGAATCGAAGGTAGAGGTCTTCTCCAAAGGGGAGATGGTGTGCTTCGATACCGGGGTCGCTTGTGTGTCCGGACGTTGATGATTTGGTGGATGTTGCACGAGGCTCACGGTTTCATATATTCGATACATCCGGAGGTGCCACCAAGATGTACCGTGACCTATGAGAAATTGGTAATTGGAATGAAATGAGAAAGAGAAATTGTTGAACTTGTAGCCAAGTGTCAAATTGTCGGCAAGTGAAGGGCGAGCATTAGGAAGCGGGAGGTTTGCTTGGGGACTCAGTATCCCTACTTGAGTGGAGGGAGATTAATACATGGACTTCATCACTTGGGTTGCATCACACTCGTGACAGAGTATGACTCCGTTTGGGTTGTCGTAGACGGGTTGACCAAAGTCGCTCATTTTCTACCGGTCAAAATCGCGGATTCAGAGTTTACGCCAAACAATACATTCGAGAGCTAGTTGATTTCATGGACTTCCCTTGTTCATCATATTATATAGAGGTACTTAGTTTACCTCTTAATTTTGGAGCTCGTTTCAAAAGGGACTTGGTACTCGAGTCATGCTCGGTGCATCGTTTCATGCAAATCGATGGTCGAGGGTGGAAGCGGACTATTCAAACTCTCGAGGACATATTGAAGTACTTGTGATTGATATCAAGGGTAGTTGGGATGATTATTAAGAAATATGTGATTTGTGTATAACAGCAACTAATAAATTTCCAGCATTCGAGATGGCTTCGTTTGAGGCTCTCAATGGGAGGAGATGTAGATCCCTATTTGGTTGGTTTGAGGTTGGCCGAAGGCTGCGATTGTAGGACCCGATTAGGTCACGGGCCACGCGGAGAAATTTTAGCTCATACGGGACGAGGTTGAAAAAAACTCAAAGTAGCAAAAAGTCCTATGCGAGATGTGAGGAGGAGAGAACTTGAGTTCAAAGTTTATGATTGGGTTTTAGAAGGTGTCTCCCATGAAGGTAGTGATGAGGTTCGGAAAGAAGAAAACTTAATCCCATTATGTTGGTCGTACCAAATTGTGAAACGAGGTTATGGTAGCATATGAGTTGGAGTTTTCCTCCATTAGCTTGATCTATCTAGTTTCCGTGTATCACTCCTAAAAGTGTTTAGAGGATCCAACTCTAGTTGTTCGGGAGGAGAGTAATCGGTGTGAAAGACGAGTCTTAGTTATAAGGAATTCCAATTGAAATCTTTTGGATCGTCGGGTTCGTAAGTTACGGAAAAAAGAAGTAGCTTGAGTTAAAGTTTTATGGAGGAATCGGCATGTTGAGGGAGCTCGTGGGAAGTCGAAAGAATATGATGACTAGATACCCACATTTATCCCTTACCGGTTCGGTCCCAACTTGAGGTATCGTTTTTGCCCCTAAAAACTCTATTTAGTTTCATGTTACATTCTGCCCCGGTTTTTCATGTAAATGGATGTATATGTGGTTAAGTAAATTTAGTTCATCCATGTAATTCTAATCAGAGTTAGTCATTCGGTCGGTTTTAGCTTATGATCAATATTTGAATATGATGACTACATTTCTGCTTTACGCATGTTTCTGTTCGGGGACGAATGTTCCCAAGGGAGATGTTGTAATACCGAAAGCCCTAGATCGGACCCAAGAGTTGAAATGGAGAAAATAGGATTTTCCCTTTCTGAGGCCACGAACGAGTCGACATGTCACCCGTCAGGATGACCACAGTGGATTAATGTGACTCGTGGTGAGGAGAATAGTGGATTTAGAAATATGTTGGTTTTGGGTCACCACGGACCACGAGTCGTGGCAAGCCCCATGACGCATTAAGTGAGTCATGGTCGGGGGATGAGGTGCACGTAGGAGGAATTGGGCGGTGCACTTAATAGGTAGCTTACCATGACTCATTGGGTGCACCACAGTCGTGGTGAGCCGTGAATATTGGCGATGAAAGCTAGTAAAAAAAAGGTGACCACAGTAATGGTCACTAGTAGGGCTTTTAGGTCCCTCGTGGGGACCTTTTAGGGAAGTTGGAAGTGTACTTAACGACGGGGAGATCACCGGCTCGTTCCGGTGGTAACGGCCATCAGTCCCTCGTTTGGCACAGCAGTCAATTTTTTCTCTGCAAATTTATTGAGGGCTTTTCCATAATTCCTATGATCTAAGGCCTAAGCTACTCTGTTTTAATAGGGGTAAGTTCATTCTAAGTTTATTTCTATTTATGCATGCAAGCAGGGGCTAGAAATTATCAAGCTTAATTTCTTCCAAGTTCTTCTCAATTCTCCCTTGGGAAATTAGAGAAGTTATAGAATCGAGATTCTCTCGAGGTATGTAAGGATATGATGGGTGAGTTTTCACACCCCGTACCCGATCCCTCCACCAATTCATGAAAATTTTATATGTTGATTTTATAGGGTTTTAACCCAATGCGTGAATTTCCTAGAATTTCTAAATGGGTATGATCTAAGTATGTTACTATTATTGAATTATGATTCATGGGCAAGTTTTACAATATTTTCAATTATAAATCATGTTTTAAAGTTTTACAAATTATGATGCCCCAGGCATGAAAGTTATTGAAAGTTGAGATCTATGATGTATGTTCAAGTATTATGAGATATTTATCATGAAAAGTATGTTTCAAGTTACCCATGTTTAGGATCAAGTTTTCAAGTGAATAAAGTGTGTTCAACATGTTTAAGTATTGGGCAAGCCCATATGTTCAAGTATGATTTAGGATTTTATGTCAATTAGCTTACCACGTAGTTTTGGAGTCAAGACTCCCAGTATGTTCAACTAGTAGTATAGTTTGAGCTAAGGCTCCTCATGTATGATTTTAGATTTTATATGTACATTATTATTCGGCTTAGTCACTAGACAGTGGTCGGCTCGTTGAAGAAAAGTGATGGAGAGCATATGTATGGTTTGGTAGTTTCTAGCACCAAGTAGGCTAAGGGTCAATCAACCACATGCCTCGAACTTCTGGCCAACGTAGGCATAATTAGATTATTTGGACATCCTTTGGAGCTTTCCCTACCTAAGGGCCTTCATCTTGATAGATATCATGGTAGCGTCCTTAGCCTAGAAAGAGTCTTTAGACGGCTGTTTGCCCACTTGAGTGTGATAGTCGGGACCACGTCGGCTACATCGTAATGTCGATTATATGATGAGTCTCCCCATTGTTTCTCATGATTTCGGTTATGCATGTTTATCGATATACATACATACATACATATACATACATACATACATACATACATACATACATACATATATATATATACATATATATATACATATATATATATATATATACATATATATACATATATATATATATCTTCTAAAACGAGTTTGACCCAAATGTTTAGTTTTACTTATGATTCTCGATTTCGATTTGGGGTCATTCGATTTAGTTATGATATGTAGTTATGTTTAAATCATTATTTTAGAGAATAGCATGCAAGCCCTAACTCTCGAGATTCTTATCTTGATTATGTTTTTTTTTTTATATCATGTATGTTTTAATGATTTTTACTTAATTAAGCGGTTTTACTTACCTTGCATACTTGGTATATTTCACGTACTAACCACATGCCTATCTTTGTATTGTTTTATGATACGAGACTCCGTCTCTAGACTCAACCTTGTCACTAGTCGGTTAGAGTCGGCATCCAACTTCTGGTGAGTCCTCATCTATCGAGGGCCCTTTTTGTTTAGTTATGTTTACGTATTTCTAGTTTCGAGACTTAGAGAGTAAGTTTGGGTCTTGTCCCATCCAACTCATCGGAAGCGTAGAGGCTTTTCATACATAGATTGTATTTAGCTTCGGACTCGTGTTGTATGTTGAGATTTTTATATTATGCTGAGACTTTTGCTATGTTTATTATTTAGTCTTCCATTTTTGGTGTGATTGAGTTAGAAATTATGTTCATGCTATGGGTCTTCTTAGAGTCTCTCGGGTTTTCTTGTCCACGTCTCGATCGGGGCCCATGTTCGGAGGTCATGACATAAACCTATAACAAAATTCATATTGATTGCTTCCCAATTCCACATAGGCACATTATCTCACGGAGTTAGCCGCGGGTTTCGATGTTGAGCTTTTACGCCCTTTAGCTATATCCTTATGTCCCATACGCAATAATATGTTGGTGAAGCCCTCAGCAATCTCAAACCACAGAGTCAATCCCTAGATTTCAAGAACTCCATTTCCTATTATTTCAAAGCGATAACTCTTCTGCTGAGCCTTGCCTTTGGGCTATCTTGGGCCTAGAGTCTTCGTACTATCACTCTGTCGCCTCCACAACTAGAGGTGATCTTGCGATATTCCCTGAGCCACACCCCTTACCATATTTGAGTCCATAAGGTGGACTCTCTCGCTTTAACCGATTCTTTGCAACTCTCGAAGCCAATTCTCTTTTACGGTCCCAAGTATGATAAGGCTGTCCATGGACCGTGACTAAGGTCATCGGCTACAATGTTAGCCTCTCTGGATGATACAAAGGCCTTCGCCACAGTCCTTGACAACTCAAACCATGTCGTCGTCGCAAGTTCACCTCTTCTGCTTAAGATTAATATTAAGAGCTCTTGTGATTATTAAAGATGTACACATGAACACCATATAAATAATGCCTCCATATCTTTAGAGACACGAACAAGCTACTGACTAATTCTAAATCATGGTAGCGTAATTTTCTACGGCCTCCTCTACCTTACCAAGTCAACACAGATGCTCGTACCTCGACGTGTAGTGACGATTCCAAGTTCTATCGGCTTTGTTAAAGCCTAGGTGTGGTTTTGCTCTCTTTCGAGCTAGATGCTTATGTCTTGCCCTTACTCCTGTAGGCTAAAGTCTGGGATTTCGTGCCCCATGTACCGTACTATCAAGGACACTACTAGCCAAGTCTACTAACCCGCTGTAGTCCTAACCCGCACTCGGGCGAGTTCCCATCCTATAACCTCTTTGTGGATTCTACACTTAACAAGCTGAGGGCCATGGCTATAATTCTCAGGTATTCCCTGCCGCCCGGCGACACCTTTGTGGTGGAATTAGTCTAATGATCAGGCACGGGCTTTGTTGTCTTGAGTCTATTATGGACTCTCATATGTATGACTTCTCACGACAATCTTACATTATCCCGACTTTATTGTAGTGAAGGCTTTAGGTGGCCTATTAAGTACTAGGATTCTTGACCACTTTCATAACACCTCCACGAATCAACGGGTCTAGCCCTCCCGCACCTGTTACTCTTTGATAACATATTGTCAAAACTTACCCCCTCTTTTATACTAAGAAAGGCTAAGTTCGGTAAATAACCATATTATTACTATGGGTCTAAGGTATGAAACTCAACAAACTCTAGAGGGCTGGAAGTAAGAATCTCACAATTTCACAACCTTTCGTACCTTATAGGTAATATAACATTAGTTGTTGTCCCTTTCCATTGCGAGTAGTTACTATGTAAGCCAACAAATACTCTTGACATCCTGATCCGTGAGTGTAGGAAGGAGGCGGAAGCCCAGTGTTGCTTTGCTCCACCTTTTGCCTAGAGGTTCTTGGTGCCTTGGAGAATGCTAGGAAGCTCAGAGAAATATCTCTCCCTTTCATCCGAGATGAGAGTGTCTCCAGCGTAACCCTGCGGCCACCTTCCTCTGGCTGATGAATCCAACTCTCGGATGAGTTTTGTGGTCTGTCTTATATCGAGACATTACTCTAGAAAAGCATTACAATATAAACAGGAGACTCAACCTATATAAATCAACTGCACAACACGTCGGACAAGAAAGAGGGATAAGCATGCTATCATGCCTCATAGCTTCCTTCTTATAAAATATGGTGCACAAAACATTTCTAAACAAGACTGCGCTGGGCATGGCTTCACGAGACTTTCCTAGATACGACGTGACTACGATACCAGAAGTTTGTCATGCCCCACCTTGGGAGGTGCAGCGGCACCTAATGCAACACTAGACTACGAGGCGACCTAGCTAGTCATATGTAGTTACGAATTTGCATACGGCAACACATAATCAAGAAAACAAACAGCTATTTCTTGGCTCAAAACATAGCCTTAGGCCGACAAGGAAGTTTCACAACACACACGACCAGAAGTGGCTAACGCGACAATTCTGATAGTAATACCATCCTATGCAGGCCAACAAGACAAGCCTTATTTGCTAACAAATAACATAACTAGACCCCACACGGCCAAAAACTCATAACTAACAAGGACTGAATTAACAAAACACAAAGTAGAATGTTGGGTGGAAAAACATCAGCCTACCCAAAAACTCTACAACAAAAGATAGGCAAACCTCTAATATCTATGTCCAGGAGGAAAAGGCTGGCCAATTTGCCAACTCTCAACGTACTAGGGAAGTCGCGAAATCTATCTGTCTAAACCGGCGAGCAAGTATGCAGCACCCCATACGTGGGCATCGGTACATATGTACCGAATATGTAAGGCAATAACAAAATTTAAATAAAAGGCGATAAAGGAATGGTAAATAATCAACAACAAGGGCCAAAAGATAACCTGAACAATCTCACAAACATCATTACAGCTAGCAAGCAAATGTACAAACAAGAACCTAATTGGCCCCCATAATCTCGGAAGGTACAAACAACACGAGAATGACCTACACGAGCCCCCATAAGCCTCGGCAAGTTCATACAATTCAAATACTCCTATACATCCTTGTAGCCTTATAGGTAGCTATAACTAAGGCATACTCGACTCAATTTATGTCGAGCCTTCTAGGCTCACGCGACTATGTCCTAAGCCATGGTCTCCTGTAACTATACCTGAGTAATCGAGCTCCTATAGCGTATTTGAGCTCTCTGGAGCTCCTAATAAGCGCATTACAGGCACACAAGAAAGCTCTATTGAGGGTCGGTGATGCCAACTCGGGCATAGGGGAAGGCTGGTAAGGGCACCAAACTTCAAATGGATGCACGTGATCTTGGGAAAAATTGCATGCCCAAGTGATATGCAAATGCTTCATTTCGTCTTGTTTATCGATCGTTATGTGTACATTCTCATGTGATTTTTAGTCAAAATGTGAAATTACTAACCAACACAGGTAGTGTTGTTTTGTAGGTTAAATGGAATTTTGGGAAGCTAAGATACATGTTGGTAAAATCGGGAATGGACTTGGAAACAAGGAGTGGAAAAGGTCAAGGAAGAACGGCAAAATAAAGGGCTCCGCGATGGAGGCGTGTCACGCTACATCGCGGAGGCATTCTGCAGGTGATTTAATTTTGGCAATTTCTAGTGAAGGCTCGCGTTACCTCAGTGACACGGCGGTGTGGCGATGCACTCGGTGTCCGCGTTGAGTACAAGTACACAGGACATCAATTTCCAGTGTAGGCGTGCGATAGCACCGTGGCACGGTGGCCTGGCTCCGCGATGCGAGGCCGTGGCACGTGAGAATTGCGAGGAGCCTAATTCCCGAGAGAGATTAAAAGCGATACCCATGTGGCACGGAGGGTGCTCGCGTCACTCACGTGCCACGTTGCTTCTGACCTCTTAGGGAAATATTCTCAATAGTATAAATAGCAACTTAGGTTTTATTTTAAACATTCGACTTAGTTGAGCAAACCGTGGGTTACGGGAAGTTTAGGGGACGAAAATTCTAGGGTTCCTCTCTATCTCTTTCTCTTTTATCTCAATTGTTTGTATGATTTCTAATTATTTGATGATGTTTAATCCACAAATGGTGGCTAAATTCACTTCTTGAGGTTAAAAACAATTGTAGTGGAACGTAATTGTTGATCATTTTCGGTTTTCTTCTTTTCTTGATAGTTTGTTACATCAATTCTTGTTCTTCTTGCATTAATGTTTGGCCAATGTTAATGTATATCACAAAAATATGATTTTGATTTTGAAAAGGAAAGAAATTGGAAAGGTTTGAATTGGTAGGATATGACTCTTACTTAGTTTGGGAAAATTGAGGGTAATTTACATTGAGAATAGAAATATATCTAGAAAGTCTTATTAGTCAATTAAGGAATCGTTAATGTATGGCTAAGAACATGAAATTCTTTTATCACGAAATGTAGATTGAAGGTTCATGATTCTTAAGTGGATAAGTCGAAAGTTCCAATCCATAGGCAATAATTCTTGACTAGCAACCGAAGGAAAGATTAGCGAATTGTATTGATAAATTACTACCACTGCGTATTCGTTTTAACCTCATCTTGCTCATTACTATAGTTCAGACTCACTTTATAATTTTGTCTTAGAATCTTATAAATTAGGAAACTCAACTCTCAAAATATTATTTATTTGGTTGTCTACATTCTTAAAGATATAGTTCATTAACACTTGATAATTAGTACCTTATTAGGTCACAAGCCAGGATCGATACTTAGCTTTACTTAAGCCACTTTACTACTTGTTCGATCACGTGCACTTGCGTGTAGTTACCAAACACTCGAAAAAGTTTTTGGCGTCGTTGCCGGGGGCGGCATTGAAAGTTATTTTCTTAGTGTTAGTTTACAATTTCTATATAAGTGCGACAACTTGATCTTAGCCTTTCTCTTACTTGAGATATTGAATTATGTTGAACAGCGGCAAGAGATAAGAGGCCTGGTGGATTCATGCCCAGGAGCGAAAAGACAATTCCATCGTCAAGAAGAGAAGCTCTAAAAAAGAAGGCTGCGGTTGCTAAGACGGAACAATCTGGAGGCAACAACGAGAATCCACCACTGCGAGGGCGATGTTAGTGCACGAGGAAATGGCGGCTAAGTAGGTTCGCGAAATGGCAATCCCACGTGTTAACAATGTTACATCAATTATTTGTAAGAGACCCGAGCCGGAAGGAGGTTTGAGCTTAAACGAGAGCATGGTGCAATTGTTGCACACGGCGGGTCCACGGGTCTCCTTCACGAAGATCCTGACAACGTCTCCAAACCTTTTTGGAGATAAGTGACTTAACTAACATCCGCTAGGTATCATGTCCGGAATTACGTAAGGCTTACATTATTCCCATTTTCATTATTGGGGAAACGAGAAGAAGAGGTGGTTGAAAGGCTGAACCACCTAACTCTATCACCACTTGGGATGATCTTGCAAGAAAATTTTTGATACAATTCTTTCCATCAGGGAAAAGCAATGAAGACTTAGAAGTCGATTCTAAGTTTAAACAAAGAGAGAGTGAGAATCGTATCAAGCTTGGGAAAGATTCAAATCTATGTTACGGGTTGTCCTCACCATCACCGGTCCAATGATGTCTTTGGTGCATACTTTTTCATAGAGGGTTTGGAGACAGCACAAAAATTTTGCTAGACTCGGCGAATTTTGGGGGACAAGCGTTAGAAAAGACTTAGGGAGGATTTGTATACTTTGTTGAATCGTGGCTACGCGCGAGGAAATCCCCGAGTGGGTGCGGACTCTTCAAGAGAAGGAACAAGGAAAGCGGCGGGAGTCTTTGAGGTGGATGGTTTCAGCTATCATTGCACGAGATAGTTGCGTTGCAAATCAACCTGCAACCACTTCAGCGGTATGAGCTTGAATCAACCTCAAGCCCCGATTAATGTAGTGCGGCGGGTTTGGTGTGAAGTATGCGGTAGTAATGAACACTCAGCGGTGTTGTGGCAAATCCAGTTCGGTGAATTTTTGTTGGGAATGTACGAGAGAAATAATCACCGGCACTATGGCAATAGTCTATTCTCGAATTGGAGAATATATCAAATTTCTCTTGGGGTAAAATCTGACCATCAAGGGCGAGTTCGAATCGGGGTGCGCAAAAGAAATCAAGGGAGCGACGGAAATTATCGGTCTCAATATAGAGGAAACAATGCACCTCCTCCACCACCATCAGCATTGAGTAAATGTTTAAAACAATGTTAGCTACCCAAGCTCAAATGCGGGTTGATTATGTGAAATTGGTGGCAGACTTGAAAAACAACTAGTTAGCTAAAAAGGCGTTGGAGTACCGGTTTGGACAATTGGCGGAGCTCAAAACACCGGAGCTAAGGGAGGACTCTTGAGTGACATGGCCAGTCCCAAGCGAGGTTAATGCGGTGACCACAAGGAGTGGATTGCAACTCAAGGAGGTGGAACCGGAAAGACCATCTCAACAGTCGGGAGCGGTGGAGAAAGATAGGGAACATGATGATGAGAGGGGAAGGAGAAGGCAAGCGAAGCGAAAGACCACCACCCCAGGATTCCCTCAAAGATTAAAAGAGCACAAGGAGAGCTTGTTTCAAAAGTTTCATGGAGGTGCTTAACGAGGTACACGTTAATTTACCTTTGGTTGATGTTTTGGAAGTGTAGAAGTATTCAAAGTATATCAAGGACATCGTAGCTAACCAAAGAAGATTGACGGAGTATTCTACGGTGGCGCTTGCGGAGGAGTGCACTTCTCGGATGCAGACAAGTTGCCAAGCAAGCTCAAAGGACCACAGGGCTTTACAGTCGAATCACGGTGGACAAAGTATCAGAGCTCGCAGTTATGCGATTTTGGAGCGAGCATAAACTTGATGCCGACATCGGTGTTCCAGAAGTTGGGGTTGGGCAGTCCTAGACCAACTACGGTGATCTTGCAATTAGCGGACCATTCTTTGGCGAAACCGAGATGGCATTGTGGAGGGGCGTCTTCAGTGCAAGTGGGCTCCCTTATCTTCCTAGTAGATTTTATTGTCTTAGATTTTGAGATGGATGTGGAAGTTCCATTTATTTTTGGGACGTCCCTTTCTTGGTAACCGGGAGAGCTTTGATTGATGTAGGACAGGGGTAGCTAACCATACGGCGCATGACAAAGTACCGAGGTATTTGATGTCTGTAAGGCCATGAAGCTTCCGGCCGTCTGAGGAGCTTTCGGCCCGTCAATGTGCTAAACCAAGAAATTCTTCGAGATTGTTGATTCTCGAGATCCATTGGAGAGAGAGTTGATGAGCTCCAATCATTTCGGAGATAGAGATACTTATGAGATAGTGCAAATGTTGAATGAACCAAAATGGTATCTCGGAAGCATGACTTTCGGCCTTTAATGAGGTCCGCGGAACCATTGCCAAAACCATCTATTGAGGAAACACCAAGCGGAGTTGAAAACATTGCTTCTACATTTGAAATATGTCTTTTTGGGGAAGATGACACCTTACTTGATCATCATCTCTGCGGGAATTGATGGAGGCACGAAGGTAAAGGAAGCATTGGTGGTTCTCGAAAAGAAGGAAGAAAGCAATGGGGCAGCAAATGTCGGATATTGAGGTATCAATCCGATTTTTGCATACAAAATTTTCATGGAGGAAGGAGCAAAAACCAGGCGCACAACATCGGCGGAGGTTGAATCCGATGATGAAGGATGTGGTTAGGAAAGAAGTAATTAAGTGGCTTGATGCGGGTGTGGTCTATCCTATTTCGGACGGCGAATGGGTCGGCCATTTAGTGTGTCCCAAAAAAGGAGGGATGGCCGTGGTCACCAATGAAAAATAGGTTGATCCCTACTCGCACCGATCACCAGTGGAGAATTTGTATGGACTTCTGAAAGCTCAATGAAGCCCCAAGGAAAGATCACTATCCTACCCGTTTATTAATCGAGATATTGGACCAGTTGGCTGGTCGGGGAATATTGTTTCCTTGATGGGTACTCTAGCTATAACCAAATAGTCATAGCAGGAGGACCGAGGAGAAGACTACTTTCACATGTCCTTATGGGACATATTCTTTCAGTGGATGCCATTTGGGTTATGCAAGTACTCGCCGCATTCGAGAGATGCACGATAGTGATCTTTCACGACATGGTGGAAGATTTCGTCGAGGTATTTATGGATGATTTTTCTATTTTAAGTGTTACGTTTGCTACTTGTTTGCTGAATCTTGGCAGGGTGCTAGCTCCTTTGTGAAGAATCAACCTTGTACTCAACTAGGAGAAATGTCACTTCTTAGTCGAGAATTGTGTCCTTGGCCATAAAGTGTGCTTTACTTGAGGGTTGGAGGTCGATCATGCAAAGATTGAAGTTATTGAAAAGCTGCACCACACAGTAATCGTGAAGGGTTCTTGAGTTTTTCTCGGACATACGGGGTTCTCTGACGGTTCATTAAGAACTTCTCTCAAATTTATAGACCAATATGCAAGTTGCTAGAAAAAGAGGTGAAGTTCGAGTTTGATGAATGAAGTGTGTCAAAGCATTCAAGGAGTTGAAGAAATTGATAGAAGAACCTATCCTTATTTCTCAGGATTGGGAACAATAGTTTGAGCCCGATGTGTGATTCCAAGCGATATAGTTTGTAGGAGTTGTATTGGGGCAGCGGAGGAATAGAATTTTCATTATTCATTATGCAAGTAAAACAACGGAGCGCTGTCAAGTTATTATACAATCATAGAAAAGGAGATGCTAGCAATGGTGATCGCGTTTGATAAATTCGGGTCCATTTTGGTGGGTTCTAGAGTAATGGTGTATAACCGATCATGCAGTGATTCATATCTGTTTAACAAGAAGGACGCAAAACACAGGTTGATTAGATGGATCTTGTTGTTACAAGAGTTTGACCTAGAGATTCGGGATAGAAAGGGCCGAGAATCAAGTGGCGAGATCACCTATCGCAATTGGAAAGATGGTCCGCATGTGAAGAAAGGTGACGGCATCAAAGAAGAGTTCCCCGATGAGCGGCTCTTGCAGCAATAAGGGAAGGCGAGATCCCATGGTATCCGGACATTGTGAATTTGCTAATGAGTGGAGGCTCCCACATCACTTAGGAGGCTCTGCTTCGCGAGAGAAAAGTTGAGGCATGATTGCGGTATTTAGGATGAGCCATACTTCTTCAACGGGGACCGGATCATGTGATGAGAAAGATGCATCTAGGAAAGCGGTGTAGAAGTTTTGAGGAGTTGTCACTCTTCATGGAGGGCACCCGGAGGGGCGAGCGGACAGCACGAGGTGCTACGGTCGGGTTTCTTTTGGCCTACCTTGTTTAGAGACTCTATCGCATACGTAAAAATGTGTGATAGATGTCAAAGAATGAGCACAATTGGTAAGGCTTAAGAGATGCCAACGCTAGAAAGCATATATTGGAATGGAATCTTTGATGTATGGGGTATAGATTTCATGGGGCCCGTTCCCATAGTCATTTGGTAATCGTTACATCTTGGTGGCCGTTCATTATATCAAAGTGGGTTGAAGCAACGACTTGCCCCAGGGAATGACAACAAGGTGTTGCTCAATTTGTGAAAAAGCACATTTTCACCGGGTTCGGGACACCCGAGCCATTATCAATGATGGAGGGTCTCATTTTGTAAACGCAAGTTTCAAGAATTTTCTAGCTAAGTATGAGATTAACGCTACAAGGTAGCAACAACATATCATCCCCAAACTAGTGGGCAAGTGGGTACACATCGACAGAGATAAGTGAACGAGATTCTCCGAGAGAAAATAGTGAATGCACAACGTAGTGATTGGTCAGCAAATTCGACGATGCGTTGTGGGCTTATAGAGCTGCGTAAAAGACACCAATTGGGACTTCTCCATACGAGTTGGTCTATGGAAAGGCGTGTCATCACTTTGTGGAGCTAGAACACCGAGCTTTACGGGCCGTGAGGAAATTGAACATGGTTCTAGAGCTAGCGGGTAGAAGAGAGGCGTGCAGCTCGGCGAACTTGATGAGTTTCGTTGGCATGTTTATAAAAGTGCCAAGTGCTACAAAGAGAAAACAAAGAGGTGGCACGATAAGCATTTGGTGCATCGGATCTTCGAGTCGGGGTAGAAAGTATTGCTATTCAGTCCCGAGATTGAGGCATTTCAGAGAAAATTGCGGTCCAAATGGTCGGGCGTTTGAGGTAGTAAGAATGACCCGCACGGGCGGTGGGTTGTGGCAAGAGATCTAAGTGCCACGTTCTTGGACCAATAAGGTAGCGGTATGCGCGTGCGGGAGTGAGGCGTTATTCGAGAGAAAGGCGTCCATCACTCTAGAAAGGATGATTAGCGTGAATGAC
Organism: Datura stramonium; assembly: GCA_018107945.1. NCBI lineage: Eukaryota > Viridiplantae > Streptophyta > Magnoliopsida > Solanales > Solanaceae > Datura > Datura stramonium. Next base: position 299,901 of record JACEIK010000960.1, on the reverse strand, counting down.
GTCGAGTGCGCGACGATAAACCGAGTATTTGCACGGGAGGCAACCAGGTGAAATTATTTAGTAGATGGTAAATATTTGAAAAAAAGAGAGAAAAAATAAAAAATATTTTTTTGTGTTGAAACCTATGAATTCTAACCAATTTATTGTGGAGAAATGATTTTCGGGGTGGAACGGGCAAAAATGCAAAGAAGCGCATAGGAAAAAAGTGAGGTGAGAAAAAATTAAAATTGGCATTATAGTGAGCCTACGCGATGGCTCGCGTGTCACGGAGGAGGTGCTCGTGTTACCTCAAGTGACACGTTGCGGCCTATTACAGAATTTTTTAAAAATTCCAAAACAGCGTGAAATGGCTCCATGTCACGGAGGGGTGCTCCGTGTTCCCTCCGTGACACATTGAGTGTTATTTCGCGTCGGGACACAGGAGTCATAAGGTAACCACACGAAATATCACTTCAAAACCTGATTTCCCTCATTTCTTTCCTTATTTTCCCTTCCCTACGCCACACAAACCCCAATTCCCTCCTCCCCCAATGTGACACGGACCTACGCACAAGTTTTCTTCGAGTTTTTCTTCAATTTCATCGGATTAAGGTATGTTCTTGAACTTTACCTCATTTTGTAATTTTCAATTCTTGAACATGTGTGGTGAGTAAACCTTAACCTAAGTGAGAATTAAGCTTGAATTCTATTAAGTTATGATTGATTGATGTTCATAGTATCGTTGTGAGTATATGAACTCATTGAATGCATGTTCTATTGAATTTTGCGAGGTATTAGCTAGGGTTGGAATTTGAATAGGAAAAAAGGCCAAATTTGTTTGAAATGTGAAAAAAAATGGGTCGTGCATGTTGGGTGAAGTAGATTATATTATGATTAAAGTTGAATATGCTAAGTAGACAAGGGATTTTTCGGGAAAATGAAATTGGTGTATTGCATAGGTTGTTGAGAACAAGAATTTAGCTTAGTCTTATGATGATGTAATGGAATCGATGGCGATATTGTTATTCATTGTACGAGTACGAGTATTCTGTATTAATTATTCCATCCAGAAGCTTGCATGAAGGCCTTAACATGTTGAATGTTGAGAAGTGGAAAATCATGAATGTCTTGTCAAATTGTTTTGATTGCGGCTAAAAACTAAGTGTAGGGTGACCTAATTATACCCGACTTTAGTTGTAGCTGGTGTTGAATAACATTGGGATTGTATGTTAAATGTGCCGAGAACCAATGTCGGGCGAACAAGACAAGGGTAAAGGCGCATCCACATCGGGCGCCGGCGGGAAAGGTGGGTGGGAGCAGCCGGTTCAGCCCCGGCACCAGCCTTGGTTCCACCGAGGCCAACGCCGGGCAATACGGAGCAGTGGTGGGCGATGAAGGGGAAGAAATGGTATGCAAAACTACAAAGAAACCAAATACTTCCGGGAGGAGCAAATAGCACGGGAGCCGGCGCACGGGAATTCCTGAGGATCGTACACTTAGGATTGGCGTTCTTTGGTGAACTTCATCTTCGAAGAGGCAGAGATGCAATCTCCATTGGTCGGGAGTTCTATGCCAAGCGGAACCCGACCCTCGATCCCGTCAAAATAAGGGCGGGTTGTCTTTTGAGCCCCCATCATTTGAATGTATATTAGGGGCGCCGGACCTGAGGCAGCCCATGTACTCAGCGGCTAAACATCACTCCACCTTATGCGGATATCGGGCACTCTATGTGGAGCCCGTTCGGCAGCACGGTGGAGCAGGCCGAGCACAAGGAGAGGGGCTACCATCAAACAACGCCCTACTCTCGAAATAAATAGGAAACGGGATACGATGAAAATTGTGTGCTCATGCTTGAACCCGGGGTACACATGACGAGATGTCACCCGGGACCAAGTCTGCTTGGTGTATGCCACGATGAAGGGGCTTGAGATAAATGTTGGGAGGCATTGATCATCTCCGCCATGAAGAGAGCAGAAACTCCATCCAAGGGCATAGAGTACGGGTTCGGTGGTTTGCTTACCACGTTCTGAGGGGCCACAATATCGAGGAAGAGGCCTGGATTACATCCCGCAAAGTGACGGGCGTGCCTTGGATGTCACAAAAAACCAAGGCACTGACACTACTCATGGGCTAGTTCTCACCTTGCGGCGACATATGCTCGGGATGACCGATATATGGCGAATGTACGGGATGCGAATCTTTGTGATTCGATTTGGATTACCTTCGGCGGGAATGCTAGGGCTCTATGCGAGTGGGGCCGGCACATGGAACTATAGATGATAATGTCCCCAGCGTGAGGAGAACACGCCGTGAGGACTCGGATGTTGAGTCGAAAAAGACGGCGGGGGCGATTTAGATATGGGAGACGAGGCAACGGCTTTGATGAAGAAGTTGAATACTTCGATTGATTAGGGAGTTTCACCACCTACCTTTGTGATATGTTGAAATTATGTGAACAGGAGTGTTCGGTTTAAGTGTGGGGTAGAGGTAGTTAGGTGCCGGCTACTTTATTTTGCTCATGTTTAAGTTTTGTGTTGTTGTGCACGAAAAATGTGACCTAGTGACTTTGTGGTGTGTACGTAATTAAGTTGGTGTTGTAATGAATGTTAAGTTGTTTTGTGTTGTGTTGACTGTTGTTGTGGTTGGTTGTTGTGTAAATATTTTTGTTTTCTATTGAAATTGCCGTATTTTAAAATTTTTGTTGGGCTTTTTTTATGATTGGGTTTCTCGGCCTTTGTTTTGATTGCTTTTACCGAGAATAGCCTCATTGAACCGATGTCGTAAATAGTGGCCGTTTCCCTATGATGGATGGATGACAGCGAGTCTTAAGGGAAATGTGATCGATAGGAGTAGTTTTCTTTCTTTTATTTCTTTTTTTGTGTCACAACGTGTCGCTACTTCATGGTTTGGAATTCTTGTGCATTATTGTACATGATATTATGATGCAGGTGATTTGTATGAACGTACAAATGTGTAAGCATGTTGAGATACCTAGGTTATAGAGTTCGATTCGGTGTCATCGAGGCTTAATAGTGAATTCTGTAATTAGGCGATTGAAGAGTACATGAATATGTCTTGAGTTGAGCATGTGCAATGAGTGTGAGTGGAGGGTTTGATTATTCCATGCTATTGTGAAGTACATAGAACTTGTCTGGTGTTTGTACTAAACGAAATGAAGGATGTGTATTTTAGGAAAGGATGTAGGCATTTCTTTTGATTAAACCGAAAGTTTTTCCATTATCATACCTACCTTGAATGTACATCCTAGTTAGCCCCATTGATCCTTTAGCCTATTTTTTTCTTTCTTTGAAGAGGTACAAATAGAGCTTAATCCTTCTTTTTTATTAAAAAACACAAAAATACTAATTTTTAAATACTAAAAAAATAATTTTCCCACAGTGTAAAGGAGTGAGAATTGTGAAAAAGAAAGGAAAAGCGGAAGTTGGGAAAGTTAAAGAAAAGGTCAAAGGTGCACTTCTTGAAATTAAATAAAATAAAGATGTATAACTAATCTTGGTTATTAAAATTAGAGTGTGCTTAAAGAAATAGGAACAAAAACAAAGAAAAAATTTCAAGAATGAGAGGATGAAGGAAGAAACAATGTCCATAATGATGATGGGATGTATTGAAAACGCTTAAGGAAGCTAGTTACTATTGTTAATTACGCCCGGTATTTACTAGTTCCTTAGCTTGTCAACCCGTTAAGTCCTACGTGATCTTACATCACGCGTCCTTATATTAATTGGAAGTAATACATTAGAGGCAAACCTATGGTTCATGACATGATGCATGTGAATTCTTTGGGAGAGAGAGTGAAATCGTGTTCATATGTCCCTACATGTAATGCTTTGGAAATCATATGATTGAAAATGGGGAGATTCTCTTGTGTTGTGAGGGCACATGCTTGTGGAGAGATTAGAATTTCGAGTCATATGTCTTGATCAGTTGATTTTCACTAGTTTGCCAGATGAAATTCGATTATTGAGTTTTAGGAGGTCTTAATGTGGTGTATTTCATTGTATTGATGAGACCATGCATGTTTAATTGATGATTTTCTATATTAAATAATCGGTATAGCCGTAGCTTGAATTGTCGAGCCAAAGTAGCTATGCGTGGGTTCAATTGCATGAGATGTGAGAGTATTGTTCGAGGACGAACAACGTTTTAAGTGTGGGGTAAGTGATCTTGGGCAGAATTGCATGCCCAAGTGATATGCAAATGCTTCATTTCGTCTTGTTTATCGATCATTATGTGTACATTATCATGTAATTTTAGTTAAATGTGAATTTATACTAACCAACATGATTAGTGTTATTTTGCAGGTAAAATAGAATTTTGGGAAGCTAAGATACATGTTGGTAAAAATCGGGAAGCTCGTCTTGGAAACAAGAGTGAAAATGTCAAGGAAGAAAGCGGCAAAATAAGGGCTCACGCGATGGGCGGGTGTCACCCATTGCCATCGCGGGCATTGTGCCTCGGTGATTTAATTTTGGAGATTTCCGGTGAAGGCTCGCGTGCCTGTGTGGAGCGGTGCTACGCAATTCCTCCCATGTCACGTTGAGTACAAGTACACAGGACATCAATTTCCGGTGTAGGTGCGCGTGCTTAGAACAGCACGTTGGCCGAGCTCCGTGATGCGGCGTAGCACGGCGAGAGAAAATGTTTGAGGAGCCTAATTCTAGAGAGTCATGACTAACCTGTGGCACGGAGGAGTGCTTCGCGATACACTCGGAGTGCCACGTTACTTTAAAGTGAAAAATTCCCAATAGTATAAATAGCACACTTAGGTTTTTATTTAAACATTCGACTTAGTTGAGCAAGAACGTGGAGTTACGAGCGAGTTGAGGGACGAAAATTCTATGGTTCTTCTCTATCTCTTTCTCTTTTATCTCAATTGTTTGTATGATTTCTAATTATTTGATGATGTTTAATCCACAAATGAGTGGCTAAATTCACTTCTTGCTGAGGTTTAGAACAATTGTAGTGGAACGTAATTGTTGATCATTTCGGTTTCTTCTTTTCTTCAATGGTTGTTCTATCAATTCTTGTTTCTTCTGCATTAATGTTTGTCCAATGTTAATGTATATCTAAAAAATCAATTTGATTTTGAAAAGGAAAGAAATGGAAAATGTGAATTGGTAGGATATGATCTCTTCTAAGTTTGGGAAAATTGAGGTGATTTACATTCGAGAATAAAATATATCGAAAGTCTTATTAGTCAATTAAGGAATGGTAATGTATGGCTAGAACATGAAATTCTTTTATCACGAAATGTGGGTAGAAGGTCCATGATTCTTAAGTTGGATAGGAGTCGAAAAGTTCCAATCCATAGGCAATAATTCTTGACTAGAAAGCAGAAGGAAAGATTAGCGGAATTGTATTGATAAATTACTACCACAACATGTTAGTTTTAACCTGAGTTTTGCTCATTACTATAGTTCAGACTCACTTTATAATTTTGTCTAATAATCTTATAAATTAGAATACTCAACTCGCAAAATATTATTTATTTGGTTATGCATTCTTAAAGATATGGTTCATTAACACTTAAGTTAATTAGTACCTTAGTTTAGTCCACAATAGGATCGATACTTGGCTTTACTTAAGCCACTTTACTACTTGTTCGATCACGTGCACTTGCGTGCCAATTACCAAACACCTGAGCAATCTGCCGAGCTGATATATTGCTCCATGAGCATAATATAGCCATAGGCACTACGATTATATCTCGCTCCTTAAGTAGCCCCATTATATACTACATGTCTCTCAGTAAGCGTACATATCCCCTTAGGCATAAACAATTGTTACTCTCCTCTAAAGCATTTTGTGTAGCGACGAGAGCCGTTCCATGTGTCGCAACTAGTCAAATGGTGATGGAAATCAATGATAAAATCATTAGGCTTAGAAAAGGATAGGGTCAGATGCAAGGGGTGACCTAGGTGATAATATGAAGGTCATACTAGTACAATGGTAGATTTATAAGCTAATAGGCAGGTTGTAGGCAACTAACTATATGGTTCTGTTACACCTGCGTGGGAAGTTAACGAATAGTAGGCGTACGCGTGAATTTGAAATAGATAAAGAGAGTACGACGCGTGTAAATAAGCCTCGGAAATTTCGGGTCAAGTGAGGTCGGGCCGCACGGGGCAGCACGAAGCCTGTGCCGCGAGCACGGCCCGGCCACGGCACGCCGGCGGCAGCGCGATGCAGCGTGGCGCGGCACGAAGATTGCCGCGATGGCGACCACGAGGCACCTCCTTGGTGCCTTTCCCTCCTATATAAAGCCCTCCCTTGATATTTTAAGTTCATTTTCAAATTAACCAATGGCCATACTTGAGAAATCGAGGAAATCAAATAATTTTCATCCATTGCGCTACAAACGCATGAATTTAATTCAAATTAACCCGGAGTATTGAAGTTTAAAGGCTAAGAGAATTGCTACGGAGTTATTTTCATGAAATTCGTAGGCAAATCGCCAACCTGCCAAGCCAAATTAGTTGGAATTGCTCCAAACTAATTTACATACGATCACGAGGCTTCAAGTAAGCATTTCTCCTGGAATTTTGAGAAATTACGATTTTCAAGTGTGTTGTTAAGTTGAAATATAGTTAAGATTTATATAAAGTTATCATTTTTATTGAATTTAGTACGGAACTAGTCATTTTCCCCCAATAATACGATTGTAGTTGAGAAGAAGCGGTTAGTCTGATTGAAACTTGTCAGTTAATCGATTATTGGGGAGCAAAATATATTAAAAGGTAGTTTCCTTTGCATGATAGTTTCCTTAGCACTTGATAACTTCCGGTTTGAATCCCGGTAAGAGTACCGAAACATGTCTATTGTGATTAGTTATTGTTATTAGTTTAGAAACTCATACTCCATGTTTAGTTTGGGATGGATTATGTATAGCCTTCATGGCCAGTGAGGGTTGTGGTTGTGTCAACGCCGGCCCGGGGGCGAGATGATGTCGCTCTAGAAGTATGCACGTCTGTGAGGATGAAGATGGGGTCGAGGTCCTCATATATCGTGGTTGGCTCTATACACCCCCATCAAGCCTGGTGCCCGAGGTGCGAATATTAGAAGTCCACTGGACTCAACACGGGTTCTGATCGGGGGCCAGCCGGGCTTAGTTGCGAACTGAGGGCCGTAGGATGGCTATAGCTATTAGTTGACCATCTGACCTTGATAGAGTATAGACTAAAGTGTACTCACCGGGGCTTATGGGGGCCCTAGATGGGTTGTGTTTGTTTTGGTTGTACCTTTCGACGTATGGGGTACAGGTAAGTTTTTTGTTTGCTTTAGTTATTTATAAATTAGATAGTAAGGAGTTCCATTACTCAAGTATGATCTCTATCCCTTCATTTGATTCTATATCTTTATCTCTGTCATTTACGATTATCGCCTTACATATTCGGTACATATGTACTGACGCCCTTTTGTGAGTCTTGCATTACTTGCTGCGGGTGCGGGTAGGCAGGAGTTGGTCCCAATTATCCCTTCCCGGCGGGATTGTTAGCGAAGAGTGGCTCCTTTGTACAGGCTTATAGACGGAGAACGTTTACTCTTTTTTGATTATACAACTTATGAGTGGTCCCTGACCATCATATTACTCCAAGAGGCTTGCGATTGTTTCTATTTCCCTATGGTTATATTTGTTATTGGCCGTGTGGGGCCCATATGTGTTTTAGTTTACGTGTTGGCCATGTGGGGCTTTGTTTAGCTGATAGATTAGCGGCCTTGTCGGCCATAGTTTAGCTTAGCATTTGGATTTACTTTACGGTCGCTAGATATCATGGTGGTCTTGTCGGCATGTATAGGATCCCTTTATTGCTTGGTTAACTGGTTATTGTTTTCTTTATAGGTGGCTATAGGCCTTGTCGGCCAGGAGGTTGTATTTACGCCGAGATATAGCCCGTTGTTTTCTTGATATGGGGAGTATGCACCGCACCGAGGAGTGCACTTAGTTAATCGATTCGAATGCTTAGAAGGGCACCAAGTGCGATCATGTCTCTAAGGGGGAGCACAGCCGGTTCCCTCTCCTAGAACGACTACATGGCTGCTAAAAACTGATATGATTTAATGAAGTCGGCCACAATATCCTATCGGTAACCACTAAAATTATTAACACGAAGGTAAAATTGTGATACTAAGGTTACAGTCCAATAGGCATCAACAGGTCTTTCCGAGATAGCATATAACTCCGTGAGCAATTTGTAGCCCCATAGGTAGATATATACGAACTTAGCCCTTCTAGGAAACATGTACATGGGCATCTCTATGAGTAGCGAGTGTTGGCCCTACATCTAACGATTGATAGATCCCTACTTAGGGTGTCATATGGTCAATAGATTACAACCTAGCTGACTAGGAGTGGTGTCTGGGTGACCTATACGGTAAGCTATAAGTCGTGTGAGGCTACACGGTCACTGGAAATAGGTAATTCAACTAGAAAGCTACCACTAATTCATTAGGCAACACTTGGTGCCAGCGATAATGAAAATAAGGCCACTCTATCATGATTCTAATCTGTAGGTGTCAAGATACGTCAATTATCTATAGGCAAGCCATTGTATATAGGCGTCAATAGAAAGTTATATCGCCAAGTTGTGCCCACGCTACCCAACCTAATAAAATATACTTGACATCTAACTACAAGCTTCTAAGGCCTTGAGTACGGAAAAAAGACATCATTAACCCTCTAGACGGTAAATAGAGTGAACCGAGAGAAATCTCTATAGCAGCTACAAGCGATAGTCAAACCCGATATACTCCTCCGACAAGGGATACTATATTATGACCTCAATATGTCTCGTAGAAGCTAATAAAACATGTACTTATAATCATAGCTCTTATAAAAGTACAAGTGGTATCAACTATACTACGAGAATGCTTGCTTGCAGAAAGATATTAGCCTTAACATATCTCAATAGGCAAATTACGCTGTCAATCTGCTTTGATCAAGAACTCGTAATCCCTCCAAATCGCTAGCTCTCACGCCCGAGGAGTAAGGTTGTGTAACTCAAGAAAGCGTCCAACAACCTCATTCATAAATCAAAATGACCACAAGTCATAATCCATCTAACTCGGTCAAAATCATAAGAATTCGAGAATTTAGAAGGTAGAAATACTTACTTATCACTTGTAGACGTTTGGGACTTAATTAGAAGTGATTTCTAACTCTACTCAATAGGACTCCATCAAGCCGGGCCAATTTCAAAGATTCAACTCTTTTGTAGATACATTCTTCGCAAGCCTAGGAATCATTACCAAAGAAGAATTTGTATTAGACGCGATTTAGCGGTGTAATTTGAATCTAAATTGAAGAATTTCTAGAGTGAAAGTCTCCAAACAGAGTTCACTTTTTGAAATGTTTATAAATGAAAAATAACACACTTAAATATATATATATCGGTGGTGGAGGAGGTCTACGGCGTGCCTCTCTGCTTGTGAGCGATGGCGACGTGCCGCTCACTGCCCGAGGAGGTGCGCAACGCGGCGCCGTAGCACCCCTTGCCCTCGTTAGACCTCTTGCTCGCTTGATAGCGCACTTACTTGTTCCTCCTTCGATCCTTCCCCGCATGTGTCATGCTCTAAAACTCTCAACAGCACACGAACACATCGGTTAAACGAAAAAAAACTTACGGGGTGTAATACAATAGTTCTTTCTTCAATTTGTTCTAATACTTATTTCAATGAACAAAAAGATCATAGAAATAGCGTTTAATCGAAAGGTGGAAAAATTGTTTGTTGTTTAAATTTTAATAAATTAAAAATATTAAAAAAATCAAAAAAGATAAAAAAATTAAAAAAATTAAAAAAATTAAAAAAATTAACATTTAATATAAGTATTAGCGTACGAGCGTATTGCAATAAAAAGGATTTGCATAGTAGAAACCCGAACATATAGTAAAAGCTATTAGTTTAAATAATTAGCATTTACAAAATCAAATTTGAGTTATGCTTGATCTATTTTGGCACTAATAGATTGATATTATATCACTAACACATTTAATTATTTGTAATTGGTCCTCAAAGTAATTAAAAAAGACTCGTCAAAATTAGTAGAAACGATAACTAATGTTTTGTATTAGGGTAGACTATTTATATCGCACTCCTTAGGATGTAATCCTTCTCCAGGACCCTTAACGCGGGGATGCTTTGTGCGGCGGATTGTCCACTTTTTCAATTGATTTTGAAATTTCTAAACATAAGATCGATTTGTATTATAAGTACAGTTTTAATCAATTAGTAATTATTTTTTAAAGATAAAATCTTAATCGCTTTTAAATTTTTAAATATTAATAATTTTAATTAAATTACATGTTTTTTTTGTTTTTTTAAAATTTAATTAATTTAAAATTCTAAATATTAAAAAAAACTAAAATTAATCAGCTATAAGAGTCAAAAAATAACAAATTTTAAAAATATCAAATTAAAAAAAACATAAAAGGTGTTTATACACACTTTTATATAAAATTATAACTTAATTTTAAATTTTTATTTTACCTTTTATGACATGATTAACTTTCGATTTTCTCTCTCTCTTAATCTATGTTTTTGTCAAACACCTTCCGGTAAATTTAAATAGTGTAGATTTAACAAAAATATGTGAATAACAACAGTACTCAATTAGTTGAAATAACTTAAAAGGTATATTTGCATTTCTATACTTTCTTTAATTATATAGTATTTTAAAAATATAAAGAAGAAGAACAAATATAAATCATGTATGACGAATGCGATTACAAATCACAAAATACTAATGTGATTTATACATTTACAAATCGCATAGGATAATGCGATTTACTAATCGTATAGACGAATGTTGTTTTACAATTGCATACCTTGAATGAGATTTACAAATTGCATACATTGAATACGACTTATCGCTTGTCTGACAGAGATATATTAAATCGTTTTCCTTAATGCATATAAATCATGTTTTGCCAAAGATTTATAATCTTGTTAAGCTAATAAGTATATAAATCATGTTAAATCAATGTGCATAAGTTTTTATAAGGTAAAAGAATTTAATAATTTTGAAATTATAAAAACTAGAGCTTCTTATCTAGACAAACACGAGTTGTTCAAACAAGGGAAAGATTTAAGAAGAAAAACTTTCCAGTTAATTTTAAAGTACTAAATATTAGGAGTTCTTGCCTTTTATAAATAAATGCAAGATTAAGTTATAACTTTAATTAATTCTAAAGTCCTAAATATTAGAATAATAATTAAATAATAATTATTTAATAAAAATAGTAAATAAAAATTTTGTTTATTGTTGAGTCTTTTAATGAAGGAAAAAAAGTTCCAATCAACATTTCTAAGAACCTTAACAAATATTTCAACAAAATAATAATGTGTTATAAATATATTTTATATTATAGTGAATGTACGTATTTTGGGGCGGGGGTAAAGTTAGGGTTAATAACTTTTGGACCAAATTAGTCTTCACTATAAATAAAAAGATTTTCTTTCATTGTAATTCATCCCTCAAGAGAAATAAAGTTTCCTCTCTTCTCTTTTTCTCTACGATATTCTTCTTCTTATTTTATTATTCTATAACATATTATCAGCATGACTCTCTACCTTAAGTGGTAATGACCCTTTGGTCGTTATGGGATGGTTAGGACCTTAGCACCACTTTAGGGTCCCCATAGTAGAAGTGAATTAGTAAAAATTCTAAATGGGATGGCTTAAAAGCTAAATGTGAGTAGCGTTGATTGAAATCTTCATGTGTTGTATTCTGTTAAATTTGGCCTACTAAAATAAACCTCCGTGCGAATTACGAGGCTGAATGAATTTGTAACGTTGTTTTACAGCTACGTGCATAATTTGAGGGTATCGTGGATTCGAGAAGAAAGACTTGTGCTTTGGGAATGGAAAAGTGTCAGAGTGCGAGTGCGGATTGCTTGAGCATTCTTTGCCGACGATAAGGATTTCATTATAAGCGGGACATTGTAGCAGTCGAATTTTCCTAAGTAGCGGTCGTGAAAGATCATCGGTCCACTCTGGCCCAGTCTGGATAAGCCATAGCGGATCCCTTTGCAGTGGCTGCGCTTTGAGTGGACAGCACGGAGCAAAATACTGTTTAGGTTAAATTTTGAGGTTTTCACCCCATTATTCTAAGGCATGAATTTGAGAACTTAAGGAATTATTTTTCCAAGGTAGAGCAATTTTTTATTCCAAAGGTAAGATTTCTTGGTAAATCTTTTCGTATTTTGACCCTTTAACACCCTAGAATCAATGGGTGATTTTTAATGAGCGAAATTCTAGCTAAAAAACCCTTGAACTATGAAAGTTAAGATAAGTTGATGGAGTATTGATTCTCTAGGCTTCTAAGTGAACAACTAACACTTCTAGCGTGTTATTGATTAATATAATTCGTAATTTGGTAATTTGAGACCTAAAACGTCATAAGTTGGATCTTAAGTATTAAAAATTGCTTGAAAATGGTTTAAGGAGTAGAAACTCCATGAACTTCAGTTGGAAAGATCTTTCGGGAGTAGATCATGATAAATTACCTTATGGGTAACGGAATTGAACCATGATACTTGGGTAGAATGGTGGTTTGAATTTTCAAGTTCATTATTAGAGAAGTAAACTATTGAATGTTCTTTATTTGTAGTTTAGACTTTAAACAATCTGAGGCGTTGAAAAGGCAAATCTCCTATGGAATAGCTTGAAACATTTGAATCATTCGGTTGAGGTAGGTTACGATTTTATATGGAGTTAGACTTTGTGTAATTTCTTGTATGTTTTGTGACTTGATGAGCATATTTGGTTGGTCTTCAGACATTGATTGTGATAAAGGCTATTGTGACTTAGTTGGAATATTCAAATGAATTTTGTTGTCTAAGTCTATAAATGTTGTTCATGATTTTAAAGTACAGTGAAATTACTCAATAATAATAACTTTGTATTATGTTTGTTTGACGATTTTTAGAATATATTAATATATGTTGGTAATATTTGGTACACAATTAGCTGAGATGAGAGGCTCATGTACGAGGAATATGCGAACAAGCGGTTGATGTTGGTGGAGTAATATATTATTATTTAGAGATGAGTGGCTCATGCTAGGTGAGCATCCTAAGGAGAGATTATGTTATCGGTGGCTCGTATCAGGGAGCATCCGAGATGAAGCGAGATAGTAGGAGAGGGTACCACTGCTTGATATAATTCATGAATTACTAGAGTCCCTACGGAGTCATGATTAGAAAGGCAAACATAAGACCATCTGGCATATTTGTACAGTGTAAGAGATGAATGAGTGATAGATGCGAGACCAGGTTTGGTATAGACGTAAAAAGTTGTATGTTTCGAATGGACTTGATTCCTTTCCATTCTTGTGACATGTTTGCCTATCATAGACTTGTAATGTTTTGTTGTATACGATTTTGAGGGTCATATATATATATATATTTATATATATATATATGTATATATATATATGTATATATATATATATGTGTGTGTGTGTATATGTGTGTGTGTATATATATATATGTTGATTGTCAATGTTAGGTTTGATGATGTGAATATGACCGTTTAGCATTAGTAATTACTTGGATTTATGAGTTGGATGATTTTCGAGTCTGATTGTTGGTTTATTGTTTCTTGCTTGTTATGTTATAATATATGCTTATTATTATTCAACGTCGTTCTATGATTCCTACCGGTACATAGTATGCCGTAGCCAAATACTACTCTTGCACATTTTTGCGAGAGTGCGGGCTTGTGATCTAAGGCTCTTCGAGACTCCATCTCTAGCACTGCTACCGGCCAGAGCTGACGGTGGTGAGATCTCTCTAGGCTACCACTTAGATCCTCTTTGGCTACAGTGTATATTCATTCCAATCATTTTGTTTTTCTTTAATTAATTACTCATTCTCTCTTATACGTTTTGGCTAGAGTCTTATACAATGACCTTCGAATTTTAGGATATGTAATAAATTAGTCTTACAATATTGATTTAATTCTTTAAATTAAATGCATTAATTATTTATTTATTGAGCATTTTTATAATTAAATAAATGCATGAGTGTTACAGTTTTACGAGGAAAGAATGGTTCGTCCACCGGGGTTTGTGTGGGTATCAATCACGGTCACTTGAGTTGTGACAAAGTTGAGGTATCGAAACCTAGGTTCATCGTCATTTAATATAGATGTATCAAGTAGAGTCTTGCGAGATGGTGCTCTTCGAGAAGCTTCTGAGGACTTGAAAAAACTTTGTTCTTTCTTTTCTCATGCTATTACATAATTTCGGTGGTATTTGATGATCCAAATTGATATCTAACATTCTTTATTCTTTTCTCTCATGTAAATGGTAAGGAAGCATTCGGAGGATCAAGAGAAGAGTACCCAAGGCAGTTTGTTGGATGTAGCTCTCGGCAAGGAAGGTCGAGGATAGAGGACAGAGGCCATGGACGGAGAACGCAGCGGCTAGGAGGCAGGGCCGAGCTGCTAGTCTATCCCAAGAGAGGGCCAGGTCTCCTATACTTCTAGGGGTTCAAGAAAGGGTAGTAGAAGAGGTAGTAGTGGAGCGGCGAGTACCAATTCGGGAGGCGTTGTTCTGTCTCCGAGTTTCCACAGATGTGTTAGCTTAGGTACTAAACTTGCTAAGTGGATTGGTTTTTAATAGAGCGGCACACACGGCTCACGGCGGGGCAAATATTGAGGTACAATATGTTGCTGATCACGCCCAAATTTCACCTTGCAATTGAAGTATGGCGATTGGTGTCTAATATAGTAACCCAACATTGGTTTGGGATCGATTCCCTGAGGGGAATAGGGAAGGAAGTATATGTTAATGATGATTAAACTAAATTGTAATCAATTTTTTGGATGGCGAGTTGCAAAACAGAAGAAAATAATGCTAATAATGATTGAGTTGTGTATCAAATTATCAAGACAAAACTAGAATTGTGTTCCTCATGATTTTATAACTTAGTAGTTTTTTATTATTGATCTATCGTTGAATTTTATGTAAGATTGACGACTAAGACCACCTAAGTCTACCCGACTTACGTAGATGAATTTCATGATCCTCTCGGACTTTAAGTGTGTATATTTTCCCTCACCATGAGTCTTGACTTAAATATCCTCGATTAGAGCTCAAGTTAATTTAGATGAGGGTTGGTAGCCTTAAATTATCATTGTTATTCTATTTTTCTAACTTCGACCTCCTTGTTTGGGCATGTTGAAGATACGTGAAATTAAGCATTAAGATGAAGAGAATAACAATACACCCAATTCACCATTCAAGAATGACTATTTTATTAAGCCTACTTTCATTAATCCATCATGATTTCCACAATCTAGCTTAAATTTAGCCTCATGTTAATGAGAAGAAAAACAAAAAGATGTGGTAAGTAAAATGAAATGTATGATAATATAAAATTATTTAACAAAATCTCCAAAGCTATATTGAGTCACAAGAACAGTGAATCTCAACAAATATTCGAATGAGTGATTACACAAATTTGTTATTGGACTATGGTAGCACAATATGAATCAATGTCTAACTATCAATTGCACGCCTATAAACATGTAGAGAGGTAATTACTAATAGTAAAATTAAGCCTTTATTGTTCCTTAACTTGGATTAGAATTGAATTTTGTAGCTTACGTTCCTAGTCGAATTGGGATTGCGATGTTTGGCCATCCGGCGGAGCCTTGTGAGTCGCACCCCTTTTTGCATGTGCCCATTATACTTGGTGAGTCGCGCCTCTTAGTGCGCCAACTAGGCACGTGCGGCAACGCGAGCCATAGCTCAACTATGCACATTATTGTTTGCCAACTTCTATCACACTCGTTTCATCAATTCCATTTTGTCATCCTTGCTCTTTTTAGCTATAATTAAGCCTAGATTCATCAATTTAATACCTAAAAGCATCTAATCATGTGCATTAGCTCTTTTTAACAAATATATCATAAATTAAAATAAAATAGGAAATTGGTTTTTTGTTTTTTTTAAAAAATATATAAAAGTGTAGGCAAAATATGGCTAATAAATGCGTAAGCTACTCCTTCATCAATTGCCATTGTGGATCCCTAAGGATGGATGATATTTACGACACGAAGATGTTCAGATATCGATGGTTGGACGTGTAATATTTGGGGAGGAATATGATCTATTACGGAGGTTCACAAGGTTAAGCCTCCCACCTTTTATAACCTTAGGGAAATTTGAGGATGCTTATGAATATATTATTTACTAGTGAGAGGCTTCACAAGATGGGAGCTAGAGAGAAGTGTGGGGGCAGAGTTTGTCACGCTTTCGGCTTATGGGTGATGCCAGAAGTTATGGTGGAAATTCATGGAGTGCATGCCAACAACATCACCTCCATTGACTTGGACTCAGTTCTACTCCACTTTCTTGGACAAGTACGTCTCGCACTCTGAGGACTATAGGCGTGCGAGTTCACCATTATTAGTGGGAACCTCTCTTACATTTGCCCAGCTGAGACTCATTTCAGCTCCTTATCCGGGTATGCCTTGTAGTTCTTGCCCCACAAAGGAGAAGAGGATCGAGATGGTTTTGTAGATAGTGCGAATGTAGGGCTCATTGTCGGTCTTGCAGATAGTTTTCAAGTAGGATCTTTTAAGAAATGGTGGAATATGTCCAAAATGTGAGGTGAAATAGGAGGGTGTGTGAAGAGTGCAGAGAAAAGACCTGGAAAGGGGGAGGCTATAGTGGCTCTTTCTAAGAGCCCAGATTCCTTAGGGGTATTCTAGATTCCCCATTCAGTCGCGATACAAATCTCGAGTGGGGTTCGCCAGGACGGTGTTACGGCTTGAACATGGGCTTGGATGAGACACGGGACAAAAACGAGGACTCCAAGTCGACCTATGGAATGAACATAACTTCTAACTCGATAAATAAAAGAGAAGATCAATCATAATAATCATGAAGAAGACTAAACATAACCTAACGGCCATAATACAACACGAGTGAGTAGACCACAATCTATGTATGAAAACCCTTTATTTCTGATGAGTTGATAGGACAAGACCCCAACTAACTCTCTAAATATGAAACTAAAAGTATGTAAACATAACTGAACGAAGGGCCCTCTACGAGATGAGGACTCACCAATAGAAGTTGGATGTTGACTCACGAGATTGGCTAGTGATGTTTGATGCGAAAGATGCCGGATCTGTATCATGAAATGACACAACATGAAGTATGCGGTCGATTACGTGAAATGTACCGAGTATGCAAGGTAAGTAAAACTACTTAAGTAAGTAAAATCATTAAAACATGTCTAATATAAAACATAATCAAGATAAGAATCTGAAAGTAGGGCTTGCATGCTATTTTGAAATCATAAATTGAACATAACTAAACATCATAACTAAATTAGACTGACCCCGAAGCTCATATCGTAATCATAAATAAAATTGAACATTGGGTCAAACCTGCTTTAGAACATATATATATATATATATATATATATATATATATATATCATGAATGATAAAGATACATAAGCGAAATCATGAGAACAAAATCATGAGGAACAATGGAAGACTCATCTTATAACCGACATTACCACGATAGAGCTTTTGTGGTCCCAACTATCACACTCAAGTGGGCAGAGTCATCCAAAGCCTTTCCAGGGCTAGGGACGCTACCATGATATCGATATCACGCTGAAGGCCCCTTGGGGAATGGGAAAGCTCACAAAAGAGGTCCCAAATAATCTGATCATACCTGCGTTGGCTCAAAGTTTTGAGGCATAGGGTTGACTTCCCTTAGCCTATTCAGTGCTAGACACTACTCCCAAAAACATGCATATGCTCTTCATCTTTTTTCAATGAAGCTGACCATTGTCTAGCGACGAAGTTGAATAATTATGTACATATAAAATCTGAAATCATACATGAGGAGCCTTGGCTCAAACCATAGCACAAGCTGAACATAATTAGGAGTCTTGACTCCAAAACCATGTGGTAAGTTAATTCATGAAATCATAATCATACTTGAACATAAGAGCTTTCCCAATAGTTAAACATGCTTGAAAATACTTGATTCACTTAAAAACATGATCATAGACATGGGTAACTTGAAAACATACTTTTCATCCTAAATATCTCATCATACTTGAACATACATCATAGATCTCACTTTTCATGAACTTTCATTGATGAGCATCATAATTTATAAAATTTGAAAACCTAATTATATTTGAAAACATTCTAAACCTGCCCATGAATCATAATTCAATAATAGAAACGTTGTTAGATCATACCCATGGTAAAACTTACGAAATTCATGCATTTGGGTTAAAACCCCAAAGGATCAACATATAGATTTTCATGAATTAGAGAGGGATTGGGAATGGGTGTGGACAAATTCACTCATTCATAACCCTACAAACCTAAGAGAATCGGATTCTACAACTTATATGATTGCCCAAGGAAAAATTGAGAAGAACATGGAAGAAATTAAGCTTGATCACCTCTCTAGAACTCTAAGCTTGCATGCATGAATAGGAATAGCTTAAAATGAACTTACCCCTCTTAAAACTCTCTATTCATAGCTTAAAACAATGTAGTTTTGTCCTTAGGATCATAGGAATTATAGATAAGCCCTTACTAAATTCGAAGAGAAAAACAGACTGCCAGTCCCAAAGAGGGACTAGACGAGTCGTTACCTCTGACCACGAGTCGTCGCCATAGTCATCATGTGCACTGCCAAAGCTTTACTTGGATCTCACCACGGGGAACGTCACGAGTCATTACTGGTGACCATGACACATGGTCACCTCTCGTCCTCTACACTGCCAGAATATCTAAGGGGGTCACCATGAGTGACACCATGACTCGTGGTGCTTCTCAATGAGTCGTGGTGAGGGCCCGTTAAGTCCACTATCCCATACATCCTCTTCTTTAAGCCATCCCTGACTACAGGTGACCTAAAGGCTCATGGGGTTGACCAAGACTCGTGGTCACACCCGTGGTTACCCCAACTTGAAAATTTTCCATCAAGTCAAACCTCCACAACACGAGTCACTTAACGACTCATGGTCATCCTGATGGGTCATAGGATGACTCATTCTGTGACCTGGATTAGGAAATCCTATTTTTTCTATTTCAACTTCCGGGTCTGATCTGAGGGATTTTGGGGTATAACAACTAGCCAACACACTTTGAGTTATGTAGGAGGTGCACAACTTGTTCATTCAGATTTTGGAGCTTAGCCTATTTCTTCGGTTACAGCTCAAAGGCCTGTCATAGACAAGGTATGTCATGAGTGTGGCGAGTATGGTCACATTGTCCCAGGTAGATGCAGAGTGGTCAGATTATCCCACAGCAGGCTCCCTCAGCTCCAACGCCAGCAGGTAGGGGAGATAGTTCTTTTAGTAAAGATTATCCCCGACTTGGGTGGGGTGGCACCCAGTAGGTAGAGGTAGGGCCTAGCCCAGCCGTGGGGGTAGTCGGTTTGGCAGAGGTAGTACACTGCCTAGCAGGGGTAAATCTCGTATGGGCACGCTTTTATTCCTTCCCAGGTAGATCCAAGGTAAAGGATTTAGATATAGTCATTACAAGTACGATTCTTGTTTGTGATTGGATGGATACAACTTTTTTTGATCCAGGTTCCACTTTTTCTAATGTTTCTTCTTACTTTACCATGGGTTTGAGCCTTGTATGTGATGCACTTGATGCTTTGATGCATGTTTCTACACCTATTAGTGATTCTATGATTGTTGATCGAGTCTACCATTCTTGTATGGTTACATTTAGGGGGTATAAAATCTGGATGGATTTGATTATCTTAGACATGGTAGATTTTAATATCATTTTGGGTATGAGTTGGTTGTTTCCCTATCATGCAATTCTAGACTGTCATGCTAAGACAATCATGATAGCAATATCAGAGGTGTTTAGGCTCGAGTGGAATGGCGATTGTAGCCCTACTCCTAAGAAAATAATATCATTTATTCGTGCTAGGAAGTTAGTAGACAAAAGGTGTTCAGCATATTTATCCCATATTCAGGATACTAGTACAATGGTCTCACTTATAATGTCAATTCTGGTTGTTCGAGAGTTCTTAGAGGTGTTTCCTGCGGATTTGCCCAGCATGCCCCAGACCGCGACATTGACTTTTGCATTGATTTAGAGTCAAGAACCTATCTATTTCTATTCTTCCATACAAGATGACACTAGCTGAGTTAAAGGAGCTGAAAGCATAGTTGCAGGACTTTCTTAGTAAGGGACTTATCCATCGGAGTGTATCCTCGTGGGATGCTCCTGTGTTGTTTGTTAAGAAGAAGTAAAGGAGTATGCAAATGTGAATTGACTACCGTTAGTTGAATAAGGTTACCATACAAATATGTATCCCCTTCCCCGAATATATGACTATTTGATTAGCTTCATGGAGCTTCTATTTTCAAAAATTGATTTGAGGTAGGGTATCACCAACTAAAGATTCATGTTGAAGACAACTTTTCGGATCAAGTATGGGCACTATGAGTTTTTAGTCATGTCATTTGGACTTACTAATGTCCAGTTGCTTCCATGAGCTTGATAAATTGTATGTTTAAGTCATGCTTGCTGATCTCGGGCATAATTGCATGCCCAAGTGCTGCTTTATAACTCAATTTAGTCTTGTTTATCTATTTATTTATATACATTTTCATGTGATTTTATATAAATGTGAATATATGTACTAACCAACATGATTAGTCCTTGTTTTTGTAGGTTTAAAATGAATTTGAGGAACTAATCTATAAGTTGGTGAAGTAGAGAATGGAGTCTAAGCGAATTACAAAAGTCGGCAAGGAACCATGCCTTGGCAAGTCTCGGCCGCTGAAAAGGTGCCACGCCGTGCGTGTGCCGCCCAGCACGTGCCGTGCGCGAGAAGAAGGCAGCAAGTGCCACCCGGCGGGCTAGCGCCATGCCACGCCAAGAAACCTCCGCGCTGCCGCCACCGTGCCGCCGGCCATCGCGCGCACGGTACAGGCCACGCGCCATCACGGCAAGCTCGGCCTACGTCATCCTAAGGAAAGCCAAGGTGCGCGTCTACCTCCGTGTCAGCCGTGAGGCAAGAGCCAGCGACACTCGTGACAATGCATCCATTCCACGACAGCATGGCCTTTTGTACAATTATCATTACTATAAATAGTCCCTTTAGCTCCTAAAACTATTTTGTCATGATTTTATTCTCGAAAACCACCTAGAGTAAGGGAGAAGTGGGAGAACTCACCTAGGGTTCATCAATTTCATCTTCTCTTCTACCAATTCTTGTAAGTATGTTACTTTTTAACAATGTTTTCTTGTAATTTTACGAACTTGAGTTGCTGTGAACCCTTCCTTTAGGGTTTAAGACATAAGTTATGAGTGTGTGTTTTGATGAATTTGCTTTGGAATTGGTTATTGTTGTTTTGTGTTGCATTCTTAATTATGGTTGTTTTTATGATTGATCACCATGAAAACACACACATTAAGCTTAGGCAAATGCTTGAGAAAGCGAACCTAGGAAGAACATAAGAATGTAGGAAGCAAGTTCTTGTCTTTTGATAAGATTTTGTGGTTAGGATAGAAATATACCTAATACCTTTTGGTTGATAAAATGGGAAGATAAAAAGACACCAACTTAGGAATCGTATTCCACCACTTGTAAGAGCAGTTGGGAAGCTAAGTTTGGTTAATGTTGGAGGTATGGAAGTACCCAAATCAATGGCATAACCCCATAAACCACATCCACGTAGTTAATTGCCCATGAACTAGAAATAGCATCCTCGCTCAACAACGTAGTGATGCTAGTTTGTCGTGTTTAGAGGTTCTACACCATGAACATGCAATTTAATTATTTGAGACGACAATTGATAGTTTGCCACTTTAAAATCAGTGCAAATCGTAGCATCACAGGATTATCCGACTTTAACTCTACGTTGCTCCTCGGGTCGATATTTAAAGTATTTCGTTGACCACATTTAGATTTAATTAAACTCTATCGAAAACTTCTATAATCAACACTTCAGGCATTTAATATCACACTTGAACTTGATAGTTAGTTGAATTGGTCTAGTCCATGGGTTCGAGACGTCTTAACGTAGGGCCACTATATTACTTGTGAATGCACTGCACACTTAAGTGTGCTCATCAAGTTTTTTGCGCCGCCGCCGGGGACTCTAAGTGGAAATTAGATAATTTATCTGTTTTGTGTTACTTTTAATTCTATGCTGAAAGAAATTTATCTTAGTCTGACTTTTAACGCAGGTGGCCAGTTGTCTTGCCAACAGCTGGGTATTAGAGAGTTTGGTGAACTGCAGCTTAAGTCTAATGACAAAACTGATGGAAAGGAGGGAAAGATTTGAAGTTGAAAGACTTCCAGAAAAGGGAAGGCTAACAACACACCTGCAGACAAGCACAATTGTCACCGAAGAAATGGTACAAGACCAGCCGAAGTGGCAATCCAACAAGCGACTAATGTGAACTCTAGTATCTCGTAAACCGGAGCATGGGGGAAACTTTCTTGAATTGAAGCAAAACATGGTGCAATATTACATTCTATTGGTCAATTCACTTGACTGGCACATGAGGACTCGCAAAGAAGACTTGGCGTAACATTCTTGAGATTAGTGACACGTTTGTCCCCACCGGCGTGTCCACGTATTATGTCCGAATTACCATCTTCCCATTTTCATTGTTGGGAGAGGCAAAGAAGTGGTTGAAAGCTGAGCCAACGAACTTCATAACTTCGTGGAATGATTTAGTAAAGAAGTTCCTTAATGATTTTTCCTTCAAAGACTATAAAGGTGTGAGAAAAGGAACAATTAGTTTCAAGCGAGGCTCCTGAAGGAGAATTTATATTTGGCTTGGGAAAGATTCAAGTCATTATTGAGACTGCCCCATCACCAGAATCGAATGAAGTGCCTGGATCATACCTTTGTAGAAAGTCTAGACCCACACATGAAATATTTTACTAGACTTCGCATCTGGTGGGCAAGCCTTAGAGAAGACTTATATTGTTATACACTTTGTTGAATAGAATTTGTTCAAGGAAACTAGAAAGTGGCACAACGTAGTCATCGAGAGGGGGTAGGAAAGAGATCAGTGGCTGATAGAGGTAGAGGGTGAATGCCTTGGTGACACGCTTAGCTTCGTTCCAAAGATCGTGATGATGACTTAGTCAATAACCGAGTATGAACCAACAACAGTGGCCATGTTACACGCATCAAGCTCCAAGTTGGTGTGAAATTTGTGGAAATAATGGGCAAAATGCAAAAATAATCTTGTGGAGCCAATTCGGAATTAGTCAATTTCATTGGGAATGTTCAGAGAACAATCAATGGGAAACAACTACAACATGTTCGGGCAGTACACAATTTTTCTTGGGGTGGAAACCAAAAGCAAGTTACGAAGAACTCAACAAAGAATGTAAAGACGCAGAATGGGCAAAATGATGGCGCTTGAGCAAGAACATTGAGGAAACATTGCAAAAACATGGAGACCTGCATCACTGTGCAGCGTAAAATCGCGAGGATGGTAGCAGATTTGAAGAATCAGCAAGTGGACACCCGCAATCTAGAAACAAACGGGCGATAGCATCCGCTCAAAACATGAGACCAGGAGGACAACCAAGTGACACAGATCCTAACACCCGGCGATCAATGCTATCAGTCCGAGAAGCGGCAAGCAATTAGCCGATGCAAAAGGCTAAAAGAGAAAAGAAAGGAGGTGCATCCGGAGCACAGACTAGGACCATCCACTCACGCGGAGAAAATCGAGTGCTGGGATACAAAATGCACAATCTTCATTGCAGCTCAAAGACAAAGACCACCACCACCATTCCCGTAGATTCAGAAGAGCAAGGAGGAGGAATGCTTCAAAAGTTCTTTGAGAGTTTCCAAGAACATCACATAAATTTTCCCTCTTATTGATGTTTTTAGGGAATGCCCAAGTAGTTAAATACTTCAAGGACGTGATACAACAAAGTCCGATTGGTGGATATCCAGACGGTAGCACCGACCGAGGAGTGCACACTGTGGTGTTGAGCAAAATTCCAAAAAAGCTCAAAGACCCAGGGGAGTTTTACCCTCCCATACAAATTGCAAAGCCGAGGTGCTACGAGCTTTAAGTGATCTAGGGGCAGCAAGCAATCTAATGCCCTATCTTTATTTAACACCCTCGGGTTGGGAATACCGAGGCCAACAAGGTTGATACCGGCAATGTGGCGTGATAAGTCATGACACCGATGGAATAATAGAGGACTTTCTCATCAAAGTGGGTAAGTTTATTATACTCCGCGATTTTATTATCTATATTTTCTGTGTTGATGACCAGGTACCCTTTAAATTTGGGACGGCTATTCTTGGCCACCGAAGGAGCGGTAATTGACTTGAGAGTAGGGACCCTAAATGAGGGTCACAGAAGAAGAACTCTTCCGAGTATACTCAAGAAATGAACCCATCCACACACTACGTAAACCTTGTCAGATAGTGTGTTGCCGTAGCACGAGCGTGGGGTGGAGGATTCCACAGTCCATGGCCAAAGGTAATGACAAGTGTTCACCCGAGTCTGATAAAGGGCTTCAGAGTGTGAAGAAGTTGGAGGAAGAGAGGAACAGAATGGAGGTTGTTTCCTCTAAAAATCAAAAGAAAAGGAGATGGTTCTCGAACGGGAACCCATGTATGAGGATTTCCTAAAAGGATAGTCCACGTGGCTGACAAAATAAGGCGCCGCTTGGGAGGAACTAAGGTACCAATATGTACAATTTGTGATATTTTGTTGGTGTTGATTTGTTATTTTCATCGTGCTTGTGTTTTTGGTGGAAATTTCCGCAGATGGAGGGAAGTCTCAGTACCCGTGGAGGAAAGCCAAAAGCATGTGGAAGAGAAGTTGGTGGGGTCAAACACCCACTTATGAAAACTTGAAGAAAGCATGTTGTTAGCTAGGCATAGAGTCAGAAGGTTTCTCATCCTTTATTTTAATTTGATGTTATGAGGACATGAAAAAGATTAAAGTAAGCAGGAAAATTTCAAAATTTTGTGCTTAATGATTTTTGGTGAATGTAATGCTTGTGAGAAATATTCTAAAAATTTTTGTAAATAAGCATGACTTCATCACCCATTAGTTTTTCTTTTTTCGGTTCTTTTCCCACGGGGGTCTGAACCCAAGACAATAAAATGCTTTTGTCTCGTATATAATGTTTTTAGTCACAGATAGGGACTGTTTCCGATGTGGATGGATGACGACCATCTTGAGGAAAATCAGTCAATAGGTTTGGTTTTTTTGAACCCGTAGCTAATTGATGGCTTGATATTCTTTAAGCTATGTGCTATAAAATGATTGTAAGATATGGTTAGTGTTGAAGCATGTAAGAAGTGTATAACCTACACTCCGAAATTCTTGGACATGTAGATGGCCTTATTCCATATTGGTTAAGAGTTTTAGAATGCCATACATGCTAGAAAACGCCCGGGGAAAGATCGACAAGGTTTCCAAGAAGGTTTTAGGAAAACAGAGGGAGACGAGGTTTATTGATAATTTCCTTTCCATTACGCCATCAAACACAACCAAACTAGAATTAATCCGGGATAATTATATTGAAAGGAGCATTCACGCTTAGTTTCTCAGAAATTCGCCAAAGAAATCGTCATGGTTAATGAAGCTAAGGTAAGTGGAATTGCTCCAAATTAGTGTCAATATACTCCTAGCCTTAAATGAGTATTTCTCCTTCGACTTTCTGAAATAGCGAAGTTTTCAACGCTATGCTCAAAGTTGGCCATATATATCTAAAGTGATGCTTTTGTTACACCTCGTGAAAATTCCCAACACATAGATGCTCATTCATGTTGTTAAGAACATTGAGTGCCACACATGCCAGAAAAAGGCCCACGGAAAAGACCGGATAAGAAACTCGTCGAACCATCGCGGCGGAGCCGGGCAGCCTCCGCGATGGCAACGTGCTCCTGAGGTGGAGCCCCGCGTTGGCTCCGTGGACACGTTGGCCTTGCAGGCTGGCACTGGGCATATAAAGCCTCCACTTTGCTTATTTCATTATTACATCAAAATTTCCGCAGAAAGTCGAAACAAATAAGGATATTGATAATTATCGCTTCATTTACTTCGTCAAACGCGGTCCAAATTCAAATTAACCTCAGATACCCAGGTATTTAGCAAGAGGGTTAATTCTACGGATTTAGTTTCACAAAATTTGGCCGGCAAATTGTCGTGCTACGAGATAAGGTAAGTAGCCCTCCAAATTAGTGTCAATGTGCTCCTAGCCTTAAAGTGAATATCTCTCTGACTGAGAAATAGCAAGTTTTTGACCGTCTTTGATAAGCTAATGTTTGGGCTATATAAATATATCAAAGTGAGGTTTTCTTTCCGTAATTTTAGTATATTTAGTCCTAATTGACATATATGTAATGCATGGGGAGAAATAGCCGAGCATCACCCGAGCCTTCTGTCCTGGCAGCAGATAACCCAAGAAGGCAAAGCGCTGGGCAAAGTTAGTACCCTTTAGCCCTAAGATAATACGCAAACTCCGTACATAGAATTCCTGAGTTGAATAATGAGTTTTGTGCAAGTTCGCAACTGTTTGCGTTGTTATATCATATCTACCGAAAGTTGGGGTAAAAGCCGCGCTGGCAAATGGCGCAGTTATCATTTTGCATCAAGTATAGCCCGCCTCAACGTTTAGCAAGAATGTTTTTAGAATAATATGACATATATCTCGTAATAAAAGTTAGTAAAGTAAATCAAAGTACATGATAGTAACTTACACGTATAGCCACATGCAGACAGATGATATTCAAGCGCCGTATAGCCATAGTGTCGATAGTATCTTGGCTACGTATAATACACAAATGATAAAGATCCTGCATTCAGCAATGCGTAATGAGAATCGTAAGATAATATTAAAAGAGTCTTAATAAAGAATCAATACGTATAGTATTTTCAGCTTAAACATGCTTGCTATATATATGTGTTTATTGATTGTTGAGACTTGACTGCAGTCGCGAGGGCACCCTTTGGAAGGTCCCCTGGCGCCTCGGGTTGGTAACCGTGTCGCCCACTCGAGCGGGTGGGTATACGTCACTCCAAGGGAGGGCATGTCCCGTAGTAGGACGTAGATGGATGAAGCTTTCCCATATCAGTTTGATCAGCATTGCAAATTACGCTACCCTCAAGCAGCGCATGTGCCCAGGAATGATTTCAATACGCTACAAGCATGATAGCTAGCATTAAAAGAGTCCTCCCACTTAATACGCTTATTTATATTAGAGGCCATAGCCCGAGCTGGAGACCTAGCCTAGTGCTCGTAGTTAGTAGATGAGTGAGTGACTTATTTTTGGATGGTTTAACCCGGTAGGGGTATATAGATTGTTTGATCGCTGGCACCATCCTGCCATGGGGGTTGGTATCGTTCTTTTTTTCATTTATATGTATTTATATGTTATATAGTAGCATTAGACAGCAAATGCCACGCCGACAGTACGCTCCGCCTCTATCACAAGCATCGTAAAAGTCCGATTCAAATTATATCGCTCTTACAAATTCGCTATTTCCCGCTATTCAGGAAGCTAGTTACGTTGTTATTATTCAGATGTGTTCGGTCGCTTTGCATACTCTACTCGTTGGCACGACGCCCGTTGGGGCGCCGCATTACTTGCCTCAAGCAGTACTCACATAATAAGGTGGCGATCCCGTGATTCAGCCAACTTGTAGAGTCATCAGCTCTGTCATCCGAGCTTGATATTCGTAGGTGTAGTTCATCTTTGTTGTACAAGATGGGTAGGTTCGGGCCTTGTCCCCACCATTTTATCGCACTACAGAGGCTTGCGCATTGTATATACACATCTCCTTGTGGTTAGTTGTGCCGGCCGCGTGAGGCCGTGCGTTTTATTTTAGTTGTTTAGCATTTCTGGATTGTGTTGGCCGTGTGGGGCCATAATCGGGATAAGAAGGGTGACCTCGCCGCCACGTAGTTATATAGTATTTCTTGTTGAGTTACAAATAACTAGACAGCATGGTGGCCTTGTTGGTCCGCATAGGTTCCTTTATGAGATATAGGATTCTAGTTAGTCAGTTTTATATAGGTGGCTATAGGCCTGGCCGGCCGAGGTCAGAGTTTACGTCCGTTATATAGCCCGTTGTTTCCAGAATCGTAGATAGAAATAAACAGCACTGTGACGTTTCAGTTTCCGCCAGGCTTAGGTCCTACTAGGGCACCAGTGCCGCTCATACCCCAAGGCGGGGCATGAAAAACTTGGTATCGAGCCGTGAATGTGTCCCGAGAAGTTTGCAAGCCGTGCTAAGTAGAATCTAATCTATGGATGTGTTGTGCACCACACACCATGTGCAAGAGGCCGCGAGGCATGATAGGATGGTTACTCTTCCTTCTCATTCAATCGTGCTATAGAGCGGTACAAGATAGGGCCGAGCCTAAAACTTATCATATATTCTTTGTCCACGTATAAAAATGGCGCATCAGCCGACACCCTGCCACCGTAGAAGATTAGATACAAAGAGTGTGAGAAGGCAACGCCAGGATGCCTCGCCATTTCGTAGTCACCCGATCTCGAGGGCGACATGTAGGCTTCATCATGCCCTCCTCAGCCAGTACCCCCCTCACACGAGCTGTTTGGCACAACACCACCTCCGATAGCTCTTGTACCTATGCCATCAGACTCCGTAGCTCGCAGTTGTAGTGGTTATGTTGGCACAAATGATGGCCACACGCCGCGCCGGCGCGACCCGTGAGCGCCTCGAGCCATCGTGTGATCAGTAGCTCGAGGGTCTGAGATTTTTTGGCATTGGGTCCCCCACAACACACATGGTCGATCAGGACCTCCAGATTTCCCGGATACGATGTAGAGAATTTTTCGGTTATGCATGTGACCCCTATGTAATCGCCGAGATTTGTTTCTGGCTAAGGGATATAGTTGTATTATGGCAACAGAGTTGGGAAAGGTCTCGAGGGAGAGATGTTTCCCTCCGACCCGGTCCAACTTCTCGGAGGCCTTCCTCGACCGTTACTTGCCACGGAGATCCTAAGAAGTCTTGATGGAATGCTTTTGCATTTCTGGAGCAAGGAGGCGAGGAGCGTACGAGAATATGCTTTGGCGCTTGACTCCTTAGCCCGCTATGCCTGCCTTTGTGGACACTATGCCATCCGTAGTTCATAGGTTCATTATGGGTCTAAACCCAATACATTGAGGCATGCATGACTGGCCACAAGTACGCAGAAGATATGGATATTGCCCGAGTGTGCCTTTGCCTGCATCATTGGAGGCAAGCCTTAGACAAATAAGCAATGTGGCAAGAGACGTACAAATTAGGAACAACGCCGCAGAGAAAGATCGATGATATGTAGAGGGAGGTCTTGCAGAGTATTCCAGTGCCCCGATTATTTTAATGTAATTCACCTAGGACTTCACATCTGACCATGCCAGCAGCAATGTGATTTTTTTCATCGAGGCGCCGGAGTTCGGGTGGCGCTTCTAATAGTAGATTCCCTACAGCAGAGGAGGATAGAGCAGAGCGTATTCACACCCCCACCCTCGCTCTAATTGCGGCCGACCTCACACCCTGGGATCTTTGTAGATATGGCTCCTCAGATGTTATATATGGCCGAGGGGCACCTGATGAGAGATTGTCCGGCTGGGGCAAGAGAGCGTAGATAGTCGTGACGGGTGATCCGCAGACCACGAAGCTTCGCAGCCTCGGGCAGGGCGAGGCCCTCGTGTTCAGCGTGTAGAGGCCGAGGTAGATCAGAGCCTCTAGCTCGGGTATGGGCTCAAGCCGTACCTATGACACAGGAGACAGACTCGAGGCGTCTCTAGATCTCGTACTGTGTATGATGACTATCTCTGCTCATGCCCCCGCTTATGTACTCTGATCGATCCAGTCCACTTGTCTCTATATTACCCCATTTGTGGCTCGAAAGTTTAATGTCACACTGTGAAAGCTACTACAGCAGCTCTTTTAACACCCATCGGTGACTCTATTATAGAAGCAGTGCTAGACGAGGGTGTACAAAAGATAGGAGGTCAGCCGATCGCCGCACTGCGTAGATCTGGTAGAGTTAGAAATGATTGATTTCGATGCCATAATGGGTATGGATTGGTTAGTGTCGTGTTATGCCAACGTAGAATGTTGGACCAAGATGGTCCGATTCCACTTTCTAGGAGGCAAGCAGAGTGGAAAGGCAAAAGACAAATTAACGCCTGTAAAGGTAGGTTTATTTCCTACCTTCGTGCGTAGGAAATTGATAGCTAGATGAGCTTACCACCTAGTCGTAATTCAAGATGTTTCTGCAGAGCCTCCGACACCCGCCTGTTCCTAAGTGGTGAACGACCCCGATGTATTTCAAGACGAGCTACCCGGGTATTCCCCCCTTAAATGGAAATAGATTTTTCAATCGACTTCGTTAATGTGCACCCACCCCATATCAATTCCTCTCAGACAGTATGGTTCTTGCAACTCAAAGAGTTAAAGGAGCGCTGAAAGATTTGCTAGATAAGGGTTTCATCGTGCCGAGTACTTCACCGTAAGGCGCCAGCCTCTATTTGTGTGAAAGAAAGATGGCTCACTCCGTACGTGTATAGACTATCTAATCAAATAAAGTTACAAGAAAGAATAAGTATCCGCTTCCCGTAATAGATGATTTGTTTGATCAGTTACGGGGTTAGATATTTCTCCAAGATTGACTTGAAGGCCCGTATATCATCGTTCGAGTTCGTGAAAGAGACATTTCTCCCAAAACGGCCAGACCCATATGGACACTTTGAATTTGAATATGTCCTTTGACCGACGAATGCCCCAAAGAATATTTATGGGACCGATGAATAGCACTTTCTTACCTGCCACCGACCTATTCGATAGTGCTTATTGATGATATTCTCGGTATTCTCGCTCCGAGGCGAATTCACCAAAGCTCATTTATGGACAAAGGTCTGCATTCTCGTGGACTCGTCGCTATATGCTAAGTTTCTCCAAATGTGAATTCGCTGAACTCGTAGTCTTCTTGGGGCATAGCTGTGCCTGACAGTCGGTATACGTGCTGACACGGTGGTAAATAACAGCAGTTAAAACATGGCCTAGGCCTACCACTCCAACCGAAGTCCGCAGCTGCACGGGTTAGCAGATATTACAGAGATTTGTTGAAGTGGTTCTCCACTATAGCGGCACCTCCGACTAAGCTGACACAGAAAGCAGTAAATTTTCAATCGACAGAGGCATGTGAGCAGAGCCTAGAATTAAAGACAAGTTAACCTCCACCCTAGTGTTAGCATTGTCGAAAGGCAATGGTAAGCTTATTCAAGGTATTGCGACGCATCGCGCTGGGTCGGGTTGTGTGTTGATGCAAAGATGGTAAGGTGATTGCGTATGCTTCCAGACAAATGAGGAAACACGAAAAGAATTACCCTACCCACGACCTGGAGGTTAGCCGCAAAGTGGGATCCACGCCTTAAAGATATGGAGACATTACTTGTATGGCGTCCATGTGGATATTTTCATGCATCATAAGAGCCTACAAGATATCTTCACCCAGAGGGAGTTCAATCAAGGACAAACATGTCGGTTGGAGTTATTAAAAGAGTATGACGTGGATATTCAGATCATCCGAAAAAGCCAACGTAGTAAGCGTATGCTCTAGCCGTAAATCCATGGGAAGTTTGGCTCATTTGCACTCGTACAATGAGTTGGTCGAGAGATACATCACCACTCTACCTAGCCGTTCGTGTAGCGTAAATGTAGGAAAATGTAGAGTGGTAATTCAGAAAACCGCCGTGTCATCATTAATGGGGGTTGTAGAAGTAAAAGAACGGGCAACATGAGGATCCTTACCCGGTCCAAACCTTAAGGACGACCCGGCCACAGAGGAAAGCGCAAATTTTCGCATAACTCGAGTACGAAGGCCGCGATGTAAAGGCCGCCCCGTGTTCCGTATATCAGGCTCCGCCGCCAGAGCTATGAACGAGGTACATTACGCCCGCTATTCTCCACCCCAAAGGCGACGAAAATGTACCATGATATCAAAGAGAACTACCGGTGGCCAGTATGAAAAGAGAAATTGCCGAATTTCAGAGTCTGTCCTAACCGCCAACAGTGAAAGCTTTAACACCAAACCAAAGCGGTTAACTTAGGACATACCGTGCCTCTCTAGAAATGGGAAGCCGAACATGGACTTTTGTAGCAAAGATTACCCCGTACCATGCATAGACATGATTCCATATGGGTGATAAAGGATGTGGCTCACAAAATCCGCCTCATTTCCCGTTAGTGAAAGCAATTTTTCGCCGAAGATTATGCCGAATTGTATCGAGAAATAGTTAGATTACATGGTGTTCCAATGTCTATTCCGTATTTAGAGCACAATTTACAGCTAGATTTTGCTACTATTTCGTAGAGGTCTGGAATGTGTAGACATTCTGAGTACAAAGATTCCACCCTCAAACAGATGGACATGCTAAACGCACTATTCGTACGCTCGAGGACATGCTACAAGCGTGTGTTAGATTTCTGAGGTAGCTGGTATGAGCATTTGTCGTTAATTGAGTTTATTATAATAGCTATCACCAGCTATCCGTGATGGCGCCTCCGAGGCATTATACTGGGCGAAAATGCGCTTGCCTATTGGCCGGTTTGAAGTGTGAGAAATGCACACTGTCAGTCGTATTATTCAACAATAGAGGAGAAGGTAAAGCTTATTGTGAGAAATTTAATGATCGCACAGAGCCGCGCAATCATATGCCGATGTGCGGCGTAGAGACCTGGAATTTGATAAACGATCGGGGTATTTCCCTCAAAGTATTCGGATGAAAGGTGATGAGATTCGACAGTAGGTAAGCTCAATCCGGTAGATTCGTTGTCTTACTGACTCAAGAATAGGCCAAGTGACATATAAGTTGGAATTGCCTCCGTAATTAGAATTGCTCATCCGCTCGATGTGTCTATGCTTATAAAATGCATAGGAGACCCATCCAGAGCGCCCCAAATTCAGATATCCAAGCTACGTAAGATCTCGTCTGGCGAAGAAAGCCCAAAGAGCTATCTTAGACAGACAGATTCGTAGATTGAGAACTAAAGATATTGCATCTCCACAAAGTACTATGGCGTAACAAGAACCGAGAGGAGATGACTTAGGAGGCGGAGGAAGATATTAAAACCAGATATCCTCACTTATTTCAAGCATAGTCACCAAGAGGTATGTTAGTATTGTTATCTTATGCAAAAGGCCTTATAGTATATGTATAAAATGAGAAGATCGATTTTAATCTATCATGTGAATACTATAGTATTGTGGAGGCACCCGTATTGATAGGGTCCGCATTTCAAGCTTTTTGGGATAGTCCATATTGATGTGGGAAAATCACAAACTTTTTCTAGAAACAAGTTGAGTAAACCGGGGAAGTCCTCTAGATAGAACTTTACATTCGAGGACGAATGTTCTTAAGGGGGGAGAATGTTACACTTCATGTACCCCAACACATGGCGGCCTATTCGCATGTTGGTTAAGAGTATTTGAGTGCCACACATGCTAGAAAAGGCCCGGGAAAAGACCGGATAAGAATACCTGTCAAACCATCGCGGAAGGAGCCGGCAGCCCCTCCGCGATGGCAACGTGTCGGAGAGGAGCCTCCGCTGGCTCGTGGAAACGCTGGCCTTGTCCGCACTGGCATATAAAGCCTCCACTTCGGGTTTATTTCATTATTACATCAAAATTTCCGAGAAGTCGCGAAACGTGGGGTACAAGGATATTAAATTATCGCCGATTACGCCGTCAAACGCGGTCCAAATTAAATTAACCTCGTATACCGAGGTATTTAGCAAAGAAAGGGAGCATTCTCATGGATTTAGTTTTTGCACTGGGTCGGCAAATCATCGTGCTACCGAGATAAGGTAAGTGGAATTCCTCCAAATTAGTGTCAATGTGCTCCTAGCCTTAAAGTGAATATTTCTCCTTCGACTATCGAGAAATTGCAAGTTTTCGACCGTCTTTCGATAAGCCAAAGTTTGGGCTATAAATATATTGAAAGTGAGGTTTTCTTCCAAAATTTTAGCATATTTAGTCCTAATTGACATATATGTGAATGCAAGCTTGGGAGAAGAAATGGAGTAATCGACTGTATTTCGTCCGATATTTGGATAACCTCAGCGTATGTATAAAGCGCTTTCCAGTTAGTAACTTAACCCTAATAATATAGAAACTCCGTAATAGAATTTCCCAGAGTTGAATATTGAGTTTTGTGCAGTTCCGCAAACCTGGGTTTGCGTCGTTATATCGTATCTGGCCTAAAAGTTAGTAAAGCAATACTAAATGGCGAGTTATCATTTCTACCGTATAGCCTGGGTCATATGAAGGGGGCATGTTTTTAGAATAATATGACATATATTCTAATAAAAGTTAGTAAAGTAAATCAGTGCATTAAATAGTAACTTACTACAAAAGATAGCCACATGTATTTGCATGATATCTTGCTATGGTATTTTGGATGTCTTGACCTAGGGCATATAGATTGCTTTTTGCTGCACCTCCGCTTTATGGGGTCGCATTGGTCCTTGCTTGCTATTTATGTATATATATGTTATATATTAGCTTACCGTACAGTTTGGATCACCACGCTGGGATGTATGTTCGCTCTTACTCTCAATAGCTGTGAAAGCCTATTTCCGCATTCTATCACTGCACAGCTCTGCATATTTCTTACTCGTTCGTAGCTTCTAGTTATGTTGTTTTTATATTCAGTTATGATTAGTTTGCTTTGCATACTGTGGTACCAAAGGGTACCGACGCCCGTTTGGGGCGCCAGATTACTTGCCCGCAGTACCTATAAACGGCGAGCCGATCCCTCGTGATCCTAGCCGCCGTAGTCATCGCCTTCTTCCTCCCAGCTTGATATTCGTAGGTTTAAAATCATTTTTCTTGTTTTATAGTATGGGTAGGTCGGGCCCCTGACCGACCATCTTATCGTATTCTTAGAGGCTTATGGCCCGTATATATTTCCCCGTGGTTAGTCGTCTTGGCCGTGTGGGGCCATATTTAGTTGCTTATATTGGCCGTTCGAGGCCTTATTCGCTGGGGCTAGTAGTGGTGACTTGTCGGTCACGTAGTTTTTTACAACAGGCTGATCCTAAATAACCGCATGGTGGCTTTGTCACCATGTTCCCTTATACAAGATATTCGGTTAGTCAATATATAGCACATTGTAGTGGCTATAGGCCTAGTCGACCGAGGCCGATTACAACCGTTATATAGTTCGTCGTTTTCTTGAATCGTAGTTAGAGCCACTTTGCACAATCAAGTGCTTAGGCTCGCAGTCTAGCGCTTAGGTCCTAGTAGGGAAACTGAAAAAGCTACCATACCCCCCAAGGTGGGGGCGTGACAACTTGGTATCGGAGCGTGTCGTAACCTGCAGGAGTCTACGTGCCGTGTTAAGTAGAGTCTTGTCTATGGATGTGTTGTGCACCATACTATAGGCAGGAGGTCGCAAGGCATAATAGGATGGTTACTTGATCATATTCGGGGCCGTGCCATAGAGCAATAACAAAGATAGGGTTGAGTCCCTAGCACTTACTATATTCTTTGAATACAGATACAAGTCGCACTGTAAGGATATCCTATCCAAGGCGTGAAGATCGATATAAGTAATGTGAGAGGGCACCCAAACTGGCCACAAGGTAACTATTAAAGAAGAAGGTAGAGGTATCGTGGACCTCTAAATGTGATACCTTTATCTGCACTTTCATCCCCAAGATATTTCTATAACTTCGCAGTAGGAAGTTAGAAGGATAGCGACATAATGAGTTGATTTATTTGTTATATATATGTATGATCTGACTAAGATAATAGACAATATTAGATTATCAGATAGGTGTGATAAAGAGGGAATTGTAGGATTCCCACCTCCGCCCTTCATGGCATGCTTCCATGTCTCAAGCCATTGCAAGAAAAAGTCATTTCTACCCCTTTAATTTGATCCTAGTATAGCAAAGGGCATAAGGATCGAGAAGACAAGTGTCTAAAGTAAGCGTAAAGTGAAGATGGGATTGGTTGAAGCGTAAAGTGTTAGAAGGAGTATGATTACGTAAGCTGCGTTGGCATTCCCACCCGTAATAAGTCAAAAGATCAAGTAAGACTACCAGCTAACCTGGGGCGTAGAGATCCGTCAATGATGGACTTCCAAGAAGAGTCAAGTTCAAGTAAGAAAAGGCTGAATCCGTGAGTATGCTAACGACTACAGGTATGTCTACAAGATAATAGTTATAATCTTAGTCATGATATCTAAAGACAGGAGATTATATGAATAAGACGGGTCCGACCGCAAGTTAGAAGAAGTATAGGTTGGGACTTGACTAGTAACCTTATTGACAATGTAAGGAAGGTACCTTGAACCCCGTGAGTCGGCTTTAAGGAAGATGAGGTGAAGAGCATGAATACCAGGATTTTGAGGGGAAATAAGAATCACCTGTGATTGATAGAACATCGTGTATTAAGGACTAAACCTCGATCGACAGCCTAAGAGACAAGATGATTGTAGTTTAGAATGTTGCGGTACGTCCGCCTAAGGATAAGGTAAAAAGAGGGTACCAACCCAGAGACTCTAATCTAGTGTGGCCCAGACAAGGTCCAACAGACAAATATCATGCCTTAATATAATGCCAAGTAAGGCCACAAGGTTCTACATGTTGACCCCACATTGTAAGAGTGGAGAAATTTCAAACAGCGCATCATAGCTAAAGTGCATGTGTGTGTTGCTTTAACGGTACGAAAATCCAATGAAATGCACGAGAGACGCGAGATATATCATGTGCAAGAGAAATTCAGAGCATACGAGATTATGTATTACTACAAAAAGAATTCAAGATGTAGTTGCTATATATATATATATATATATATATATATATATATATATATATATATATATATATATATATATACCTGGAGTATCGTATATGCCGTGAGTAGCCCACATAGGGTTACAAACATAATGCATTCGGTTAGTCAGCTAGGAAATATATACAGATCGCATCATAGACCCTCGCTCAAAAAGGGGGCATGTTAAGTGTGATTCACGTATGAAGCCATAGAAACTTTCTCTGCTTCGATTTATTGAGTTAACTGTGACTTATATGCTTCGTCGCGTATCTGTAGTTTGTAGTTCACAGGAGTTAGTAGCCTGGATCGAGGAGGTTGGTGATACGGGCGCAAAGTAAACGATCTCCAACGACTACCGGGCGCTCAGATAGCGTGGAAGCATCCCTAAAGATCAGCAACATTATCGCATGTGCTAGGCAACTGCACTAGAGACCGAATAGGCATACTTCGAAGGTTAGCAATACCGTAATTTTTCCAAGATGCTAAGTGGTCGTACACGTTTTCCACCCTTGTAGGTGAGAGTCGACCTTAGTCAACCCAGCGCTATTATGTAGAACACCCCCGCGTGTCGCCCAAACTGGGCCCTAGCCGTACAAAACCGTGAGTACCCCAAGGAAAGGTCCACACGTAGTCGCGACTACTAGTACCCACTGCTCGTAAGATATCTTCAAATACTGCAGTCCTAGGAGAAGGCCAGCCTACGGGATTGCTCATAAGACCGAGAATTTCCCTGCAACAACAAAAGATAGATCCGAAGGGATACAATCCAGGTATGGTGGGAAGTGGTAGTACTTTGCTAGCACATTATTTACTATGACAAGGAGATCTAGGTTCCTTATGAAGATCCGTGGACCCATCGCTTGAGAGTAAATCGGACTAAGCACAACTCCACAATTGTTCAATTAGGAGAACAAAATGCTTGAAGGTCCACAACCCCGTAGTTGGCGATGAGTTACGTATGTCCGAGTAGACATTTAGAGTATCATAGACTTACTCAAAGATTCTGTCATTCAACCCTACTATTCTATATGCAAGGTTATTCACCAGACATAGAGATCATGATCATTATCGATCCTCTAATCAAATACGGGCACATGGTGTGCGAATGCTCAAAGTTATCCCGTAAAACAAGTAGCTCAGCATGGGCCGAAGGCCAAATAAGCTCTAGCTATACCTAAGATTACTTGGCGATTTTTCTCTGCATAATAAGCCGCATGACCGTCAATTATATGCCAAGTTCTCAAATGTGAATATTCTCGTATCAATCAAGAAGAGACAATTTAGTAACAAACCCCCTTAGCCATAAATCTATGGGGAGTTTGGTACTTGTAGCCTAACAACTGAATTAGCCGTGAGAAATACCATTTAGTCGCTTTAGCCAAGCCGGGTAAATGCAAATGGGAGGACAACAGAGCGGTAATTCGTAACACCTGTGTCTTCATTAGTTGTGGAGGTAAAGAACAACAATATGAAGATCTTGACCTAGTTCAAATCCTTTAAGGATAGAATTCAAGCAAGGAAAAGCACCAGACAAAAACTGAGGATGAAGTGCCGCGATGTAAGTGGCCGCTCAGAAACTCCAGATATTTCAGTGTTTCATTTGCAGATTATGAGTGAGGCCATTACGCCCACTATTCTATCCACCCAGGCGTGACGAAATTGTACCACGATATCAAGGAGATCTACCGGTGGCCGTGTATGAAAAGGGAAATAGCCGA
The DNA here is from genome assembly GCA_018107945.1 of Datura stramonium. NCBI lineage: Eukaryota > Viridiplantae > Streptophyta > Magnoliopsida > Solanales > Solanaceae > Datura > Datura stramonium. The sequence continues at coordinate 261,360 of JACEIK010000960.1, read as the reverse complement.
ATTTTTAGCCCAGTTGTTCTAACCGCCAACAAGTAAAAGCTTAACACCAAAGTCAGAGGATCACCAGTGACATAATGTGCTCGGGAAATGGGAAGCAATAAACGTGACTTTGTACAGACTACCTGCACTGTGCATAGATATGATTCCATTTAGGCACAGTTGACAGACCGACGAAATCAGCCCATTTCCTTCCAAAGGAAAGCTACTTTCTCTCGCCGAAGATTACGCTAAATTGTATATCGTGAGAAATAGTTAGATTACATGTTCCAAGATCTATTATTCCGTAGGAGCATAATTTACGCTAGATTTTGGCAAAGCCATTGGCGTATAGGTCTCGAAACGCGTATTAATTTGAGCATAATATTCCACCCTCGTACGTATGGATAGGCGAACGCACTACTCGACGCCGAGATATGCTACGGCCGTGTGTGCTAGACTTTGGAGTGTAATGGGACGAGCATTTACCGCCGATTAAGTTTACTTATAATAGTTATCACTCACTATCCTGATGGCGCCCTTTGAGGTGTTGTATGGGCAAAATGTAGATCGCCGCTTGGCCGGCTTGGCAGTAGCCGCCGCCGATTGGGCTTGTGATATTATTCATCGCTAGAGGAAAAGGTAAAAGCTTATCGAGAGCGCCACTGACCGCACGTAGAGCCGCGAAATCGTATGCCGATGCGGCAGAGACCCGGAATTTGATGTGAATGACTGGGTATTTCCCCGAAAGTATCTCCATGGAAGCGGGTGATGAGATTTTGGCAAGAGAGGTAAGCCTGGTCCGAGGTTCGGGCCTTATCAAATTCATCGAAAATAGTCATGGCATATGTTGAACTTACCTCCGTAATTAGAGTCCGTTCATCTAGTTTTCCACGTGTTCATGTTGAGAAAGTATTTAGGGACCCCTCCAGTTTTCGTTACTAGGATGTCCAGTGTTACTAAAGTTGGCCTTGGCGAAGAGGTCCCGCAGCCATACTAGACAAAAAGACTAAGCAGGTTGAGGACTAAAGACGTTGCTTCACAAGGTATTGTGGCGTAACAAGAACCGAGAGGAGATGACTTGGGAAGCAAGAGTAGGACATGAAAGTCGATATCCTCACTTATTTCTAGCATAGTTAGCCAAGAGGTATGTTAGTATTGTTATCATATGAAATGCCTTATGTATATGTATAAATGTGAGATAATCGACTCTAATCTTTCATGTGATGAATACTATAGTATTAGGTGTGGAGCACCGTATTGGACTTTTCTCGATTTGTAGTTTTTTGGATAGTCCATATACACAGGGGAAACTCGCCAAAATATTTCTAGAAATAAGTTGAGTGTATGGGAATTATAGATAGATGTTTACATTCGAGACGAATGTTCTTAAGGGGGAGGGAGAATGTTACACCCCGTAAATTCCTTGGATAATAGATGGCCTATTCGCATGTTGGTTAAGAGTTTTAGAATGCCATACATGCTGGTGAAAAAAGGCCCTAGAAAGATCGGACAAGCACCTAGTCGGCGCTGTCAGAAAATGCGTATTTATAATCGCATTCCATGAATGCCACTTATAGGTCCCAACTATAAGCCCTCCACTTCGGTTTAAAGTTACATTTCATATAATTTCCAAGAAGGTCGAGGGAAAACAGAGGGAGAGGAGGTTTCTTGATAATTTCCTTCCACTACGCCATCAAACACTGGCCCAAACTAGAATTAATCTCAGATACTGAGGTATTTAGCAGCAAAGAGCATTCCTACGGATTTAGTTTCATGAAATTGCCGAAAATCATCGTGCTACCGAGCTAAGGTAAGTGGAATTGCTCCAAATTAGTGTCAATATACTCCTAGCCTTAAAATGAGTATTTCTCCCTTTTCGACTTTCGAGAAATAAATACGTAGTTTTCAACCTGCTTTTTCGATGTTTTTCAAAGTTTGGGCAATATATATATCGAAAGTGATGTTTTCTTCTGCATTATTATGGGTATTTAGTTCTAATTGATATATATATATGAATGCGTTGGGAGAAATAGCAAAAGTAATCGGGCCGAATCCACGCCAGCTAGTTGAAACTGCGAAGGTATGTAAAGCTAATTTCCTTTGGCAAGTTAGTAATCCAAGACATGAGTTTAGCAAGCGTGTTTTGAATTTAGCAAGCATGTTTATAATATTATGATATATGTCTTAATAAAAGGCAAAGTAATATTCACGCCGATAATATCCTAGATACAAAGATAGCTTAGACAATGATAATACTGCATAGTATAGCCGTGACAAATGATGATATCCTGTATACAAAAGATAATTCAAGATAGAATTAGTATAACATAGAAAAAGAGTTCGTAATGAGAAACTGCATTGGCGCATAGTATTTTCAGCTCAAACATGTTTGGTGTTGAATAGTGATTGTTGCGACTTGTTTGTGTTATGAGGGCACCTCGGGAGCGTCCCCTCGCCCTCGGGGTTGGTAATCGTGTCAAATCCACCGTGAGGGTGGGGATACGTCACTCAAAGGAGTGGCATGCCGTCTTATAGGACAAAGATGGGATAGAGCTTTCCCTATATCAGCTGACGCATAGCGGTACAAGCTTATCTCCGTTGTGCGCTTGCGCCTGTGTGGGACAGACATGAGATACGTATTACGAAGCATAGCCTTATAAGACAGAGTCCTCCTGGCTGCATACGTTTATTTATATCAGAGGTAATAGCTCGAGCCTGAGACCCAGGGGCCGGTAGAGGTGCTCTTTGAGTAAGTAGACGAGTGGAGTGACTTATTTTTGGATGGTTTAACCCTATAGTGGGTATGATTGCTTGTTACTGCACCTTCCTACTGCATTGGCCAGTATTGGTCCTTGCTTGCTATATATGTATATATATGTTATATATTGGCTAATAAACAGCCAGATCACTACATCGACAAAATATGCTCCTCGCCTACTCTCAATACAGAAAGCCCTGCTTCTGGGATTCTATCGCTCTGCATAGCCTCCATATTTCATCGGTTCGTAGTTTCCTGGGGCTATGCTTCGTTTATATTCGCTATGACCGGCTTGCTTTTGCATACTCGGTACTGCGGGTACTGACGCGCGTTTGGGGGCGCTCGTGTGACATTTGGGTTCGCAAGTACCTATAGACGAGGAGCCGATCCCCTCGTGATCCTAGCCGTAGAGTCATCGCCCATGTCCTCCTGAGCTTGGATATTCGGGAGGTTTAAATCATTTTTCTTTTGTTGTATAGTACGGGTAGGTCGTGGCCCTATCCCGACTATCTTGTCTATTCTTAGAGGTTTGCAACAGATATATTTCCCGTGGTTAGTTGTGCCGATCGTAGGGCCGTATGCAGGCTTAGTTGTTTATATTGGCCGCAGACCTTATTCGGCCATATGGTGACCTTGCCTGGCCATTAGGCCGTTTAGCATTTGTTATATTGATTAAGAAATAACTAGTCGCATGGTGGCCTTGCCTGCCCGCATAGGTTCCCTTATATTAAGATATTCGTTAGTTGATGTTATAGTATAGGTGGCTTTAGGCCTAGTTGGTTCCGGAGGTTGCATTTACAAAGTATAACCCGTCGTTTTCTTGAATCGAGTTAGAGCCAGAGCTGTGCAACCGAAGTGCTTAGGCTCGCAGTCTGTGCAGCCTGTGTCCTAGTAGGGCACTAGGTGCCATTCATACCCCTGCTACACAGACAATAACTTTCAGGTGAGACACTTAGGCTCTTGAGTTTGACTCAATGTGATTGAAGTTTAATTTTGAATTCTGTGATTAGCCGAGTAGGAGTCTCATGGAATGTGTCTTGAATTTAGCATGTGTTGTGAGTCTAAGTTAATATTCCGTGCTATTGTGGAATGTCTAGAACTTTCCCGGCGCGTGGTATATAAAACGAAACAAGGATGCGGATTTGCGAGATGATTAGGCATTAATGAACCTAAATGTTATCCTTAACTTGCCTACCTTGAATAATTAATCCTAGTTAGCCACATTGAGCCTTTAGCCTATTCTTTGATAGCTACAACATAAGCTAACTTTTCTTTCATTATCCTTGAATTTGATCCAAAACTCTGAAGCGCTTAATTGAAAAATTCCAAAGAGTGAAGGAGTGAGAAGCGTGAGAAAGAAGGAAAAGTATAAGTTGTGAAAGTTGAGAAAACGACAAAGGTGCACTTGTGTGAAAATAATTAATTATTAGCAGGGAGTAAGAAATAAATGAATGAAAAAATTGCTTAAGTACTCCTTACTACTAGCCGATGTGCTTAAAGAAATGGGAACAAGATAAAATTCGAGATTGAAAAGAATGAGGAGGAAGTAAGAAAGAGATGTCCTTAATGAATGTGGATGTATTAAAGCGCTTGGGGAAGATAGTCACTATTACTAGCCGTAATAGTACCTACCCGTCCCTAGCTTACATTACAACCCATTAAGTCCTTACTGATCTTACGTTCATACATCCTTAAATTAGTGGAGTAAAACACTAAGGGCAAGCTTATGGGTCACTACATGATGCTTGTGAATTCTTTGAGAGAGCGAGCGTAATTTTATTCATATACCCATACTTGTTGTGATTTGAAAATTTGAGTAAAATGGGTAACTCTCTTGTTGTGAGGGCACATGTTTAATGGGAGATAACATTCATGTCTGGAGCGTTCCTGATTGGTTGATTTGCATGAGTTTGCTAAGATGAGAGCCTATCTCTTGAGGTTAGGTCTTAACATAGTTGTATTACATTTCAATGATTAAATCGTGCATTCTATGTTTTTAACTTGTTTTAAATAATCATTATAGCTTAGTTTGAATTATCTTGCTAAAATTAGCTATGTGTGAGTCTTCATGTGCATGAGATGTAAAAGGTTTGTTCGAGGATGAACAAGGCTTTAAGTGTGGGGTTGTGATCTTCGGCATAATTGCATGCCCAAGTGCTACTTTATAACTCAATTTAGTCTTGTTTATCTATTTATTTATATACATTTTCATGTGATTTTGTATAAATGTGAATATATGTACTAACCAACATGATAAGTCCTTGTTTTTTTAGGTTTAAAATGAATTTGAGGAAATAATATATGAGTTGGTGAAGTAGAGGAATGGAGTCGGAATTACAAAGGTCTGGCAAGGAACCATGCCTTGGCACAGCCGGGCCGCGCCAGCAAGATGCCACGCCGTGCGTGTGCCGCGCCCAACGCCGTGCTATGCCAATGCTGTGCGCGAGAAGAAGTGCAAAGCAGGCCACCAAGGCGTCAGCGCCGTGCCACGCCACGCACCCGCGCCGTGTCATGCGGGCCATCGCGCTGCACGTACAAATACTCCACGCCGGCTATCGCGGCAAGCCTCTACTAATGTCATCCTAAGGTGACTTCCAGTGTGCAATCGTGTTACCTCCATGTCATGGAGTGCGTGATCCGCGATACACTCCGTGACACGGAGCCATTCCACGATCGGCATAATTTTGTACAATTCTCATTTACTATAAATTAAGCCCTTAGCTCCTAAACCATTTTTTAATTTTTTATTATGAAAACCACCTAGAGTGAAGGAGAAGTGGGAGAACTCGCGCTAGGTTCATCAATTTCATCTTATCGTCTACCAATTCTTGTAAGATGTTACTTAACAATATTTTCTTGTAATTTTATTAACTTGAGTGGTTGTGAACCCTTCCTCTAGGGTTGAAGCCATGAGTATTGTGTGTTTTCACGAATTTTCTTTGGAATTGAGTTGATTGTTGTTTTGTCTTGCAATTTCACTATGGTTTTTTTAATGATTGATCACCATGAAAACACACACGTTAAGCTTAGCAAATGCTTGAGAAAGCAAACCTAGGGAAGAATTATAAGAATGTAGGAAGCAAGTTCTTGTCTTTTGATAAGATTTTGTTAGGATAGAAATATACCTAATACCTTGCTTGCTGATAAAATGGAAAAGATAGAAAGACATCAACTTAGAATCTATTCCACCACTTGTAAGAGTAGTTGGGAAGCTAAGTTTGGTTAAATGGTTAGAGGTAATATAAGTACCCTAATAAATGGAATAACCCCATAAACCACATCCACGTAGTTAATTGCCCACTTAACTACAAATAGCATCCTCGCTCAACAAATGTAGTAGCGAGGCTAGTTTGTCGCTTTTAGAGGTTCAAGACCATGAACATGAAATTTTAATTATGTGAGACGGCACTGATAGTTTCATACTTAAATCAAGCAAAATCGTAAAGACGCAGATTATCCGCTTAAATCTACGTGCTCCTGAATGAATTCGAGTATTTTGTTGACCACATTTAGACTTAATTAAACTCTATCGAAAACATCTATAATCAACACATTTTCTATATTTAATATCACACTTGAACTTGATAGTTAGTCGACTGGTCCAAATCTATGGCTCACATCCCGCCTTAATGAGGGCCACTATGTTACTTGTACGGCCCGTACACTTCTGCGTGCTCATCACTTGGATTATTTTATAATTGTCTTTATTGATGACATATTGGTGTATTCAAAGAGTGAGGAACATGAAAATTATCCGAGGATTTGTTTAGGGTTGCCGAGAGAAAGCAAGCCATACGAAATTTTCTAAGTGTGAGTTTTGGTTGGCATTAGTATGCTTCTTGGGGACATGGTTTCAAATGAAGGGGCTATGGTTGACAAAAAAAAGGTGGAGGTTGTTAGAATTGGTCTAGCCAATGTCTATGAAGTCCCAGCTTCATGGATTGGCGAGTTACTATTGCCGATTTGAGAAAGGCTTCCCTTCTCTATTGCATCCTAGTTGAACAGTTGATCAAAAAGATGTACCACCCTCTCAATGGTCTGGTATATGAGGAGAGATTCCAAAATCTCAAGACCCCGTTGACTACCGACCCGATACTAGTACTACCGGTGGGAGAATTTTACGGTTTATTATGATACCCTAAGATCTGGTTTAGTGTTGTCTTGATGCAGGATAAACAGGTCCTTATGAATGCTTCCATCCACCAAGGTGCATGAGAAGAACCATCCTACGCATGACTTGGAGTTGGGTAGCGGTGGTATTTGCTCTAAAATATTAAAGACACTACCTCAACGGGCTCGATGTGAGATGTTTATGGACCATTGCAACATGCAACATGTGTTCACCCTATAAATCCTAACCTCGGTGTCAAGATGGATGGAGCCGCTCAAAGATTATGATGTCGCAATCCTATATCATCCGGGCAGAGCCAAACGGGTTGCCGATGACGGAAGCGTGAAGGTTGTAAATATGGGTAGCTTGGCTTGTCTCGAGGTCACCCAATGTTCATCGCTAGAGAAGCCAAACCTTAGCAACAGCTTCATGAGACTTATACCGACTAAATCGATGGAGTTTTTGGGGCTAGTGTGGAGGCAAGGTCTTTTATTCTCGGGATCAAATTAAGGCCAAATAGTTTGAAGATGCCAAACTCGAGAAAGATTTGTGATAAAGTCTTGCATGGAGAGGCAAAGGAGGCAAGGATCGATAATGAAGGTGCCTTGAGTATAAAAGAGAGTGTAATGGAATTCTCGTTGGTGATTTAATTAAAATCATCTCTGGCCAAAGGCTCATGATTTGAGGTATTCCATGCTGCCACTCTAGTGCCACCAAAATATAATGTGACTCGAAGTAGCACTACTAGTGGGGCGTAATGAAGCGGGACATTATAGAGTATGTTACCCAAGATTTAAATCGTCAACAAGTGAAGTATGAGCACCAAAGGCCCGGAAACTACTTCATGTGGATGCCCTCGTGAATGGTAGTGGGAGAGAATATCTTTGGACTTCGTGGTTGATCTTCCAAAGATCTTAGGGAAATTTAACTCATTCTCTGGTCATTATTGATAGACTAACTAAGTCTACTGACTTTGTACTGCATCAAGTTACCTATAATGCGGAAAACTAGTCAAGTTGGTGTACATCTAAGAAGTGGTTCGTTTGCATGGGGTTCCGCTTCAATCATTACGTATAGAGGTACATAGTTTACTTTTAATTTTTGAAGAACCTTGTGTCGTAGATGGATACAAGGATGTACTTGAGCATAATATTTCACCTGCATCGATGGCCGGGCCTAGGCGGACAATTCGTGTATTATAGGATATGTTGTGAGCTTGCGTGATAGACTTGGGGGCCATCGACAAGTTCTTTCCATTGATTAAGTTTTCCTACAATAACAGTTATCACTTGAGCATTAATATGGCATCGTTTGAGGCTTTGTATGAGAGGACAACTCTCCTATTAGTTGGTTTGATGTATTTGAGGTGAGGCCACATGGGTTACCGACCTTTAAAGGAGTCCTTGGAAAAGGTGAAGGTGATTCAAGAGAAGCTTTTGGCAGCTCGTGAGCAAACGTAAGCAATATGCCGATCAAAAGGTTAGAGACATAAAGTTCATGGTAGGAGAGCAAGTCTTGCTCAAGGTTTCACCCATGAAGGGTATGATGATTTTGGAAAGCAGGCGTTTCGCTTGGAGGTACATTGGTCCACGAAGATTCTTCTCGACCTACGGGGAGGGTGGCGTATGAATTGGCTTTGCCTCCAGGGTTTGTCCTGGAGTTCACCCATTTTTCAGCGTGTCTATGTTGAAAAAGTATCATTGGGATGGCAGCTATATTATCTATTGGGATCTGGGTGTTGCTTGGATGAGAACCTATCCCATGAGGAGGAGCCTTTGGCTATTTTGGATGCGGCGCCACATATTGATAACAACTAAACTACACTCGTAACAAAGTATAAAACGATCGTTAATCAAGTAAAGAACCCAACTAGGGTTGGGATCGATCCCATGAGGAATATAATTACATCCTAATTACCAAAGTGATGCTTTTTGTTAAGTTATTTTCAAATGATGGTTTTAAAAGAACAAGTATCAACATTTTCAAAGTTTGTTGTTACCAATGGATGTAAACTACTAGAGACGTGTTCGCATGATTTCACATAACTATGTAGATTATCTTACTTTTAATCTATTCTAACATTTGGCATACAAGACCGATAAGTTGCATTCACCTAAATGGTTGATTCACCCCTATTAGATGACTATCCTAAATGACCATGTCAAATTTCTTATGAGTTTTGCATTTTAACCCTTATCATTGATTCCGCATTAGCTTCCACAATCATGGCTCAAGCTATTAAACGGAAGTTTATAGTTTCACTTGTTGTTAATTCCCTTATCATAATCTCTACCTCTCTAGGTTTAAGAAAGTGGAGAATATAGGCAATTTCTAACATTGCGCACCTCGTTAAAGCATTCATAATGAAGGAAATAATAATGCAACCATACATACCTGGGCGACCGCACGTACGTAACTCTACTTCTTTGTTAAATCAACATGATCCCCACAACCCTAGTTGTGGGATTTATCTATGCATATTTGTAAGAACACAAAGAGAATTCGTGAGAGAAAATGTAATTATGAACTTACAAATTGAATAGAGTAAATCCAAAGTAGTAAATGATAAATCTTCAAACTCAAGAACACAATGTAGTCGGGTTTATTTGGCCTCATAGGGATTACATAAGTCTCCTAAACAAGAAATTGTTCTACACTGGATACTACAAAATAAAACCTAAGAAAGTATTTATTCAAAGAATAAAAATCCTTTTATAATTTAAAGGTGAATTGCGTAGTTTGGGAATACAATGAATCATGGCAAGATTCCACGACTCATAGGATATAATCATGGTGTCAAACTTAGTCTCTCGACCTCTCCAAACGGATGTCGTGACGACTCGAGGTAAGATACCACGAGTCGTGACTTCGATTGTTGTTTACAAATCTCTATTGTACCTTCTCTAAACTTCATACAATGGCTCGTCAGCATGACCCATACTTGGCTAGTGTGATTCAAGGTGTCCTATCGTGGCTTGAGGGGATGTCAACTTAATAACTCTTCTATGTCTAACCACAGGTTTAGTATGACCCAGACTGCTTCTAAGGGTTCATGATATCTATCGTCACTTCATGGTGTCCTTATGATCACATTTGTTTCTCACCACGGCTCCAGACAAACTGCACTTTCTAACAAGGCACACTCATACCTGGCTTGTTGGACCCACTTTCTCGCCTTTTTTAATTCTTTTCTTAAGTCTAACTTCCTAATTTGTTTTCCCTACAAAATCAATAAAACACATCATATGCACATAAACGTGCCTAAGTATTAGCATATTTTCTATGCTTAAGATTTGAAAGTGTCATAAAACCACGACACATCAATACCTTTAACTTAGAACGTTTGCATGTCCTCGTGAAAATAAAAACAAAACAAAATGACGCTTTTTAATATAAAGAAACCTAGAAGACCTACGACGCTTACATAACTCATTTGCATGATCTATAAGCATTACCAACCCTCCGATAAAAATCAAGATCAAAACCATAGCATGTACGTAAAGATACTTATCATGGCACAAAGAAATCTAAGAATGGCATTAAATTATCAATGACAATCGAGTATGTACCAATGACACCTACCCAGACAACTAGCGTGCCTAATAATGCAAACTCTAGGCACCACAACAAAGAAGTCTCGTACACTCATAGTACACAGATATATGTCAACACAAGGATCAACGATATGTCAACACAAGGACTGATATTGAAGCACTCACTCTCTCAAAGAAGTTCAAGAAGTATGCATGAAATACCATAAACTTGCCCTTTATTTTCTACCTTGGTTTTTGTGACAATCGATTTAGATCACAAAGGAATTTTATTGGCTTGTAATGTAGGCTTAGGGACGAGTAAGTGATAAATATGGGATAAAGTGACTTAACCTCCTTGAACTACATTATTTTGCCCACTCCGAACCTTTTTCCTTTTATAAAATTTGCACTTTGCTTTTCATTTTTCTTTTTCTTTATTTTTTCTTAACCACATATCACCCGTTTCTTTCCAAAATTAGCTTTTTTACATACCTAACCATTTCATGCACCCCTTACGCAGTTACCCTCAACTTAGGCAATTTGTCTTAGTTAAGGTACACAATGTCTAAGGAGGACCGTGGCCAAAGCGTATTCATTAAATTGACAAAAGGGGAAGCCGAATAAGCTAATCAAAGAAAAGGTCTATTTTGGCTGAAAGTTCGGGATCAAGGGATACTTATTTTATTTGTTAAGATGATTTAGGCTAATAGTAGACTATTCAATAATGGCCTATGATACTTTCCTAACCAACTATCCTACAACCTAGGCAAGACTAACTAGGCAAGTTCTAGACATACACAAAGTAGAACTCGAGTAGACCACACACACATGGAATGTACATTATCAACTACTACCTATTTGGTTCATGCACGTTTAAGCTACAATTATCTTGTCCATACTTCTAATGCCATATAGAGATCAACAAAATTCATAACTTAAAACAAACACACATAAAACTCAAAATTTTCGTGTGGATATCTAAGCACAAAAACATTAAATATGTGGCACTTTTATTCAACCGCCAAGTTTGCCATACCCGATGGTTCTACTAGATAGCATACCCAATAAAAAGAAACACGACAATAGAAACCCTTTGGGTGTACAAACAAACCACCAACTACAAGTACTCCCCCCCCCTCAACATAGTATGCATTGTCCCCAATGTATCAAAATAAAATAAAAGGGAGTGGGAACATATCCGTGGTGCTCCATGCACTTGTCCGATCAGAGGAGGGAGTGGTGGTGCACCCCATGTTAGGAACTCGTGGTACCAAAGGGTGGCCTACATACTCAATGGTATGATAGGTGTAGGGCTACTTCCATATTCCCACTTTTCTCGATCATGAGCAACCTCAAGATCTATCGAGACTAAATGTGGCTCACCGAAGGTTTTTCGCCACCACACCGCCCAGGTATAGTAGCTTAGCTCCCAAACTCTCTAACCCTCACATGCAACCCAGCCTATGTGCGGTGTCATGGGCTTACCGACTAGTCATCTCGACTCATCACCGCTCTTTCCTTGACTTCTTTAACTTTCGAGGCCTACTCCTTCTACCTCATCTATCTTTCTCTTCCCTTTCCCTTGTGGCTGGCTCATGGACCAAAATTGGCTATCTCTTCATCCTCTACAGCTTCCTCTAAATAGTGAGAGGCCTGGCCGAAATATAGATGGTCAAGCGGGAGGACAACTCGTGTGCCTCCCTCTGCATGCTTCAACCTATTCCTCATGCTCAAAATCGTGTACGGCCGCTAATCTGCCATTGAGGCACAACTCAAACCCATCTAACCTTGTGTGCAATCCTCAAGCCGCCTTAATCACCGCCCGGACCCATGGTTTGGACCCGATCCATCAACATATCAACATTCCTCTTTGCAATGGTCAACCGTTGGCCCTTTTATACAAAAACTCCTAGAATTATAACATACCCGCTGTGCCTATCCGTGCATTATAATGATGGTACATATGATGTTCAAGGTGTAGTTGTTGTATTAACACTTAAGTGATTGTAACATCACCACTTGCTCAATATGGGTAGAGGCATCAACATGCTCGCCCCTCCGCAACACTCTCGCCCACTCTAGGTCCCATCATCGTCGTCTGGCCTATGATTCTACTCACTAGGTTCATGCTGCCTCTAATTAAGGAAATATCAATAGTTCCTGGATCTTAATCATGACATCAATATCCCACAAAAGGCGCATACTAGTGTCACGCCCGAGTCTACACACTAGATCTAACACAATACTGGGAGTCATAAGGAACCCCAAGTCAACCCTTTATCTATCATTCATCGATATTGAGTAAAACATGCATAGAGGAAGCTTTGAAGTAATAATATATAAAAACATTTATGAAAACTAAACTCAAAACATACAAGGTAAATCACCAACAACATTGACAATAAAATCAAGTCTGGTGTCTCGAAAGCCATCTGCACTGATGAAGTTATCGAGACAAACCCTACTAACTCTAATGACTAACCGAGTAATGAAATGACTAAAGAAACAGATATAACGCCCGAAAGATGAGGACTCACACATTCGTCGTTGAGGAGGATCTCGAACTGTGGGCAACTAAGGACGCCGAGTCTCGAGCACTGTGGCTATATCATGAAATCCATACATCATAAAAGTATGTGTCAAGATTTGAATGTACTAAAAGCAGAAAACATGACTCAACATAAAGGCCGATTTGAAAATGACATGCAATGACCAACCGATATACTAAGTCAATAACCGTAATAAACTCAGATGGTCAAGATGACCCCGTCTAATGGTCAAAGACATGCCCTAAGTCTCGAATATTCTGAGTCTCGGGAGCTTCGATAACCGGGAGGTATCATAGACATACCTCAAGGATTTCTGTAGTCAAACCGGACAATGACACCCCGAATAACACTAAGGAAATTCCTACATTCTAACTAAACCCTAATCTAAGTAGCTAATCGAGAATTCAACTTATTCCAAAACAAGGGAATCCACAATATGGAAAAGATTTCAGGAAATAAGGAAATCTCATCCTATTGCGTATTATAGTTTTCTCATTTGTGCCGTGGCTAAAATCATTCTTGTCAAGGGAGTAATTACTCCCAACATCTAAATAATAAGGAATACTAGAAAACAATTTCAACCACACCTCACAAACCATGAGGAATTTAATATATAAATACGTTTCATTCAAAAACTCGTGGCTTAAATTACTACAGAACATCAACAATTTAGTCAAGAACTCATGGAGATCATATCAACAATAAGAATGAATATCATCCTATGTGAAATCAATGAAAGCCGACATGTAATCTCTTCGTATTTGAAAGCTAATAGCCAAGACTAGTAGAGAAACTATAAGAGGATTTTAGGGACACAAGGGAAGAACTATTCCTTGTCAATTCCCACATACCTAAATAAAAAAATTCCCGAAGAATAAAACTCAACCGTTATAATGGAGGAAAACCCTAAGCTTTCTGAGAGTTTCTTGAGAGAGAGCTTACAATGTTCTTTTCTTTTCGAAAATTGAGTGGGAATGAGGGAGGAATTGTTTTGTCCCTCTAAACTCTGGAAAATTTTCCAAAAATGACCTAGTTTAGATCTAGGAGGTTAGGAATTTACAAGAGAATCCCCGGACTAAAACACCGAAATCAAGATTAGGGTCACAATGGGTCACTCAATGAGTCATTGGTTGAGACTCCACAACTCGTTGGGAGGCTCGTTAGGTCCATGCCTCGAGCCATTGAAGTCACCACGGGTGCCTAACGATTCGTTATTCTGCCACCACTGCAAGGCATCACTCATCAAGTATTAATCGTCAATAACCCCATCCAGGCTGGTATCAGAAACATCATGACTAGTTTCGGTGACCACGAGTCGGGTCACCATCCATCATGTACACGCCCTAAATTCCAAAAAATTTCCTTCTCTACCTCGTTAATAACTCATCCCATGACTCCATCCGACGACCATTGTAACGAAAAAATAAATCGTCACTTTGCTCGTTACCTCCACTCCACAAGGGCTCCGCATTTCACATGACTACTCCCAACGAGTCGTTGGTTGAACCAACGATCCGTTGGGTCGCCCGTTCTGCAACTTTTTCCCAATTTCAGCCAACTTCCGGCATATGATCCGGGTCCACCCAGTACCTTCGGTATTACAATATATCCCCTTGAGCATTCATCCGAATGTTGGAAACACACAGAGCAGAGAATAACAATTATAAATTTTCAACACGTCTTATTTAATCAAACACACTAACAATAATGACTACCTCTCGTTTCAAAATACATAACTAAACTAAATTCACTTTTCATACATACATCAAAAATCATAAAGGAAACTTAAACACATGGATTGAACCCAACAACCGTAATACCCCGAGAAGACCTAAGAATAGACCTGTGGAGTGTAATTGGAGAAGTGCAGTAAAAGTTGAAAATACCACAAAGACGGACCATAGAACGACTCGTGGTATCAAACTACGAGTAGTTGAATGCTTTCGTTGGTCATAGAAAGGTTTGTGGCGGTGGAGACAATGAAAGGTATGATGACCCGTTGTGGGATACAATGTCATTGGTTGTTGTCAAGTGTTGGAGGCTAATAATTTCTAGTGGAGGTGATCGGGAGTTTGAGACCACGACTCTTCTCGAAGGAATCATGAGTCGTGTGAGCTCGTGGAAAGGGGTTCGTATTTTATATGAGCAAACAATGGACGGTGTAATGGACCGTGGCCAGAGACCTAGCCGTCCCGTCCGTCCGCTGGGCAGCTCCCAAGAGAAGGCATTCAAGAGTCCATTCCACAAGGACATGACGGGTCATTGGGGGTTCCCACCAATTCGCTAAGCGTGTAATACCACTTGTGGGTTCCATTCAATATTTCGTAAGGTGTCTACTAAGGGCATATTCTACTTTTAAACGCATTTAGACCCTAAACTACGTCATTTTGTATATTATTCTGAGTGTGATGAGTTAAGTCCATTATGCATGCATATTCTCATGCAAGAACTTTAAAGAGATTTTTGGGAGATTCAAGGTCTTCTTCCCCAAGTTTCCATCAATTTCTTTGCGGGTATTCATGAACTCGAAATCACTACATTCCCTGTGTATGTAGGGTTTAGAATCGGTGATTTCTTTCACACCCATGCCCAAATTTTTATGTATCAATGAATTATCCTATTCAAATTCTATGGGGTTTTACTCAAATGCATGGAAATGTGATTTCTTATGGATTTGATTTAATTGATTTTTAATTATTGAATTATGAATGACTCGGGCAAGTTTTATATTTTTTTTCATATCATGTTTTAATCTTTTAAACCGAAAATTCCCATCTTGATGAAGGTTCATGGAAGTTATGATTTATGATGAATATGCAATATTTGAATTTATTGATGACAAATAAAAATCATGATTTCAAGATACCCATGTTTATGAGAATATTTTGAAAGAATTGAATATGATGAAGTATTATGATTTATGATTTATGAAGTGAAGTACATGATTTATTGATTTATGATGTTGGCCGATAAAAAGGGCATATGATTCTTGGCTTAGCATGTTTTAAAGGGGATCAATGATGATAAATGTTATATTTTATCCAATGAATCTTAATGCATGATGCTATTAATTTATGTATGAGCCTATATGCATTTTTCAAAGCCGTGCCTAGCATTGAGCAGCCCGACGTTTCAAAGGACTATGCTGTCTCATAAATCCACACATGCCACTATGGGTTTCTAATGATATGATGTATTGATAATGATCCCCCTCAAATGTGATATCACATCTTATGCACAACCCGCCTCGTGCCGTGGCCTACTTCTACCCACTTAAGCGAGATAAAGGGGGCATCAAGGAAAGGCTCTACCATGATGGTGTCGCTATGATGAGTCTTTCATTGTTCTCGTATGTCTTATGCATTGTTATATTTAGTTGGGGATATTGTCCCATCAACCCATCATATGTAGTAGAGACTTTCGGACAATGTAGTATTCTACCATATGTACGCTTAGTATTTCTGGTGCTATGCTATGTTTTTGTTTCCACTATGTTTTATGCTAAGTATTCTTTTTTATTAAATGAGATTAGGTGTATACATGTGTCATAGGCCTACTTGGGTCTCTCAGGTCTTTTCCCGTATCTACGATCCGGGGTGTGTTGCTCCGGGTCGTGACAAATTTGCACGTGAGCCATAGGTTTGAAGTGTCCTAGGAGTTTGAAGGACGCATTAAGTAGAATATTTTTCTATGGGTGTAAAGGGCGCCACACTTATGATGAATAGGTTACCAGACGTTTAGGAAATGTTCCCTTTCATGTTCCATGTTGTGCGATGAAAGCCTCTTCCTCCTTCTAATTCGTGTGATTCGCGATTGCACTATGGCTCCTAGAAGAATGAACAAAAAGGATGAATGGAAATGACTTAAGGCCACTTCGAGATGGCAATGACCATGGGTATTAGTAAGCCCCACCTATTTAGGGTCTCAGCACCATGGGGCCGCCCGCCCACGCTGAGTTTTTGAGCGGCTATTCGCATGTTGGCACATGCCTTGACCGCTCAAGTAAACTAGTGCTGTGTCGTTGCGCAGTTCCACAAATGTCACGCGATCCTGACAGAGACTTCTTGAGGATGAACCCTCCTAAGTTCATGAGATCAAAGGTGGATGAGGATCCACATGACTTCATTGAAGGGATTTTGAAGGTCACTCAGGTTATGGGGTGACAAATGGGGAGTGTTTGACTTGGCCTCCTATCGCCTAAAAGAGGTCGCCATATTTGGTACAAGCAACAAGGACAAATAGTGGCGTATGACAAATAGGGCAATGAGCGGGCCCTATCACTGATGAGTTCCACATGGCCTTTCTCGATTGTGTTCTTCCCTCAGAGATGAGTTGAAAGCAAACCCTGAGTTTGTAAACCTCAAGCAAGGAAAGACAAAGGTAGAGTATTCGCTGAGTTCACTCATTTGTCAAAGTATTTCCTAGGAGTTAGGTGATGATTCGCAGGGCGGGCCGAGCCGATTCATTCATGGTGTGGCTAGTTATCTAGACAAGGATTGTAAGACTTCTACGCTCCACCAGGATATGGACTTTCCTCTCATAGTTGTACACCCAGAAGATGGAGGCAGCCTTTCATGTGAGGGAGAGGAGGAAAAGAGGGTCTGACTATGCACGGGGTTTTCGCATCGTAGGTCCGACGGTGGCTACCGTCCATAGATTTAGCGTGAATCACTAGCCCTAGAACCATCATCGCCTATTGTTCCATCCAAACCCAGTAAGTGATCAGAGGAGGTGGTCAAAGATCGAGGATCAAAGAGGCACCCATAGATATACTTCTCCACCGCGAGAAGTGCTACAAAGAGTCATGCCAGAGTGCTTGCTCTGCTCGATATTTTCTATGGGTGTGGTAGGCCTAGAAACACAGCACCGAGCGTGACCATATGCTAGAGAGGGTGATAATAGGGTCATGCATAGACTAATTAGACAAGAACATCTCCATCCCATTCCACTGCTAGGAGCATCACCAGCGGAGGTGGTGGACAATGCCAAAAACCGATTCTATTCCCTTGCCTCGCGCTAGGAGCAGAGACTTCGCGCACGTGGTCATTGGTATGTTGTGTGTATTTCATATTGACATGTTTATGCCTGCTAGATCCTGGAGCTACCTTTGTCTTTCGTGACTTACTTTGCTAGTAGCCTTGGAGTTAGTCCCGAGACCTTGTCAATCATTTTCAGCTTTCAACCCTTGTTGGTGATTCACTGCCAAAGCTAGACGAGTATATAAAGAATGCCCGGTCAGTGTTGCATAAGGTTACCTCCGCAGACCTTGTAGAGTTAGCCATGACTCGACTTTGAAATTATTCTTGGCATGGATTGGTTACTGTTATGCTTCGATTAAGTGTAGGACCCGTACGGTGGAATTTCATTTTCTTGGTGAGTCCGTGTTGGAGTGGAAGGGTAGTTCTCGTTACCAACAGGTCGCCTTATTTCTACATTAAGGTCTAGGACGACGATTTCTAAAGGTTGCATGTACGACCTAGTTAGGGTTAATGATGCGGAGTCCGAGACCCCAACGATTCAATCAGCTTCTAGTGGTGTGCTAAGGCATTTCTAATGATTTGCTATGTTTTCCTTGCAGAGGGAAATTGATTTTGGTATTGATCTATTACTCCGACACGCAGTTTCTATCTCTATTCCTCCCGCTGTGATGGCCCCAACCGAACTAAAGGAATTGAAGGATCATTTAAAGGATATGTTGGATATGGGCTTCATTAGACTCGAGCGTCTCCATGGGTGCACTATCTCTATTTGTTCGAAACAAGGACGATTCCCTTCGCATGTGTATTGACTATTGGCGCTGAACAAGGTTGACGGCTGCCAAGAACATGTATCCCTTACCCAGATCGATGATTTGTTTGACCTCAGCCTTCTGTGGTGCCAAGAGCTTCTCCAAATTGATCTCGGTCCTGTATCACCAAATAAGTTTGGGATAGTGACATCCCGAAGACCTCTCTTTCAGAACTCTGTATGGTCACTAGGAATTTTTTGTTATGTCTTTCGTACTAACCAATGCCCCTACTACTTTTATGGATTTAATGAATAGGGTGTTCAAGGCATATCCGGATATGTTCGTGATTGTGTTCATCACGACATTCTTATATACTTGGGGAGGAGTGAGGAGCATGCCACTCATTTGAGAATAGTGTTGTAGACTGATAAGAGGCATATTTATATGCCAAATCGATACTCAAACGTATAGCTTTTTCCTTGTTTGTCTAATAATGTGTGTACATTCTCATGTAAATTGTACGGAAGTGTGATTTTATACTAACCAACATGATTAGCGTAGTTTTGTAGGAAAAACATGCTTTTGATGAAGAAAAATGACATGCTGGGAGAAATCGAAGATGCACTGGGGAACGAGCAAGGAAGCCGGTTGGACGGAGCAAGGAACACAAGGGCTCACTACGGAGTCGCGGATGACGCTCGCCATCGCAGATGCAATCTGCCCGGGAATTAAAAGTGCAAGAAATTCCAAAGTGAGGGTCCGCGATCGTGCCGTGCCACGTTGGGATTAATTTCGCACCTTGGAAATCTCCGTGAGAGGGTCTCACATTGCACCGTGGGCACGTTGGCCATGCTCCACAATGCATGTCACACGTTGGAAGCAATTACCTAAGTGACAAATTTCCGTGAGAGCTACAAGCTGCACCGTGTCACTGAGGCAAGGTTCGCGAACACTCCGTGGACACGTTGCTTGTTATTCCGGGAAAAATTATCCCTAGTATAAATAGAACACTTAGGTTTATTTTTAATTATTCGACTTGGTGGAGCAAGAACGTGGTTACAAAGTGCTTTTGAGGACGAAAATTCTTCGGGTTTTCTCTATCCCTTTCTTCTTCCTTTCAATTGTTTGCATAATTTCATTCATTTAACGTACGTTCAATCCACAAAATGAGTGGCTAATTCTCTTTCTTGCTGAGTTATGAACTATTGTATTGAAATGTAATTGTTGAATTGCCGGTTTATTTTCCATCTTTTCTTCCATGGTTGTTCTATTTAATTCTGTTCTTACTACGTAATATCTCGGCAAATGTTAATGTAAACTAAAAAGTCCTAAGCCACCCGAGAGGGCAAGAAAACCGGAAAGTTGTGAATTAATAGGATATGATCTTTTCGTGGTTTGGGAAAATTGGGAATTGATTTACCTTCAGGATAGAAATATACCTGAAAGTCGTATTAGTCATGTGTGGAATCGGTTTGTATACTAGAACTTGAATTTCTTCTTATCAATAAAATGGAAGGTTCATGATTCAAGTCAAGACGAGAGTTTTAACCCATAGGCATAAGTTCACTAGCAACCGGGAAAAAGATAAACCATGTACATCAATAGTTCGTTTTACATGTTCTTGTAGCCTCAGCATGCTCACTTTCATAGTTCCGACTCAACGGTATAGATATTTTAGCTTAGCATAAAAATACATTTTCCAAAAATACACAAACTTTTCTTTACACTGCTATCTTCATTGTTGTGTTGTAGTAAATTAACACTTTAAAAGTTTTCACCCCGTATTCCCCGTTCCCCGTGGGTTCGACATTCCGATTCTTAAAAAGAGCCACTATATTTGTTGACCCGTACACTCATGCTCATCAAGTTTTTTTGGCGCCCGCGGTTTAGGAATAGGCAATTGGTGAAATTTTGATTTTTATTATACGTGTTAGTTTGCTATTTCGATATTGTAGTGTTGACAACTTGGTCTTAGCCTCTATTTTGGCAGATAACGTATTCTGTTGAACACCGGCAAGAGACAAAGGTTTGGTGGATCCATCCTTAGGAGCCTGTGAAGACAGTATCATCGCCAACGGAGAGAAGCTCTGTGAGAGAAAAATTGCGCTTGTCGTACAAACTATTATGGAGCAACCACAGTAATCCACCAATCGTGCGGCGCATTAGTGTCGAGGAATTAGTACAAAGTTAGCTCGCGATTGGGCAATCCCACATGCTAGTAATGTTACATCTAGCGTCCGCAAACCCGAGCCAGAGGAGGTTCGAGCTTAAACAATATGGTGCAATTGCCGCACACAAGCGGGCAAGCATGTGTCTCCTCACGATCCACAACAACATCTTCAGAATTTTCTCGAGATAAGTGACACTTACATCCTCACCGAGTGTCACCAGACATGGCCAGTTTACACTTTCCCATTTTCACTTTTGGGAGAGCCAAGAGGTGGCTGAAAGCCGAGCCACCAAACTCTATCACCACATGGGATGATCTCGCAAAGAGTTCTTGATCCGATTCTTTTCCTCCTAAGAAATGTACAGTGCTTAGAAGTCAAATTTCTAAGTTTTAAACAAAGGGAAGGAGAGTAACTGTATCAAGCTTGGGAGAGATTCAAATCGCTGAGCTGAGGGATCTCTTCCTCATCACCATCAATCAAATGATGTGTCAAGGCACACTTTTATGTGGTGGTTTGGAACCCCACACAAAAATTTTGTCGGGATTCTAAATGGGGACAAGCTTTAGAAAAGCACTCACAGGAGCTTTATACCTTGCTTAATCGTATTTCGCGGGAAATCCGGAGTGGAATGCGGACTCTTCAAGGGGAGGAGCAAGGAAAAATGGAGTCTTAGAAGTGGATGGGCTGACAGCCTATCGCCGCACGTATAGCCGCCTTGTTAATCAATTAAACACCCACTTTAGCAGAATATGAACTTGAGCCAGCCTCAAGCCCTGAATGCAAGCAGCAGCATTTTGGTGTGAAGTGTGGAGCAATGAACACTCGCCCGAGTGTTGTGGAGCAAATCCAGATCAGAACTTTGTCGGTAATGCACAAGGAGCAATCACCAATGCATGGGAATAGCTACAACTCTAATTGGAGGAATCACCAATTTCTCGGGTAGCAACAACCATCGGGGGCGTAGTTCAGTCGTGGGATGCAAATGTGGAATCAAGGAGGGCCACAACTATCGTGCAAATACATAAACAACAATGCCCTCCTCCACCACCATCACCCAACCGTTGAGGAGATGTTCAGCAAACATAGCTAGCCAAGCTCAATTGCAAAAATGACTATGTCAAATCGCGCCCGAAGTCAAGAACACCGCTAGCTACCAAGGCACCGGAGTATCAATTTGGGCATCAGAGTCGGAGTCCAAACAACTGTGCCCAGAGGAGGACCCCCAAAGGACACGTATCCCAACCCTGCTGTGTAAATGCGGTGACCACGAGAGCTGGTTTATAGCTTGAAGGAGGTGGAACCCGAAAGACCACCTCAATAGCCTGAGTAGCGTGGCAGAGAGGGAGCGCACGATGAGAGGGGGAAACACAAAGATGCCGAATCAGAAAGACCTCCACCCCGTTCAACGATTGAAGAAGCACAAGGAGGAGGCGTGCTTCAAGAAATTCAGCGGAGGTGCTTAAACAGG
The DNA here is from genome assembly GCA_018107945.1 of Datura stramonium. NCBI lineage: Eukaryota > Viridiplantae > Streptophyta > Magnoliopsida > Solanales > Solanaceae > Datura > Datura stramonium. The sequence goes on along the minus strand of JACEIK010000960.1, from coordinate 239,063 downwards.
TACACATTAACTTACCTCTTGTTGATGTTTTGCAGTGAGTGCCCAAGTATGCAAAATATATTAAGGACATCGTATTACCAAAGCGTGTTTACCGAATATGCCACGGTGGCCCTTATGGAGGAGAAAATCTTCCCGGATATAAAAACCGGTTGCCCACGATGCTCAAAGATCCTGGGAGCTTCACAATTCACCGACAATCTGGCAAAGTATCCGAGCTCTCGCTGCTTATGTGATTTGGGAGCCAGCATTAACTTGATGCCAACTCTGAGATTCACAGTTGTGGCCCAGGGTCCTAATCTACAACAATGATTTTGCAGCTTGCGGATCGTCTTTAGCAAGACCGCACGGTATTGTCGAGGACGTGCTAGTGCAAAGTCGGCTCCCTAATCTTCCCTAAAGTGGATTTTGTTGTAGTGGACTTTGAGCCGTGATGCGGTCCCATCTATTTTGGGACGACCTTTCTTGGCAACCGTGAAAGCGCCATAGATGTAGTCACAGGTCAGCTAACTATGCAAGCACATGATAAGGTCGAGGTGTTCATGTGTACAAGGCCACCAAACTCCCTACGTGTACGAACTCTCGTTGATTAACGTGCTCAGCAACCGAATGCCGCTGTGGTGTTGAGCATCGAGAACTAAAGGGAGAGCCCCCGATAAAGGTAAGCATGATAGGGGTGAAGTCATCGAAAACGTCCGTCACCCTAGGGCGTAATGAGCTCAAACAACGTCGAGCCGAGACGCAGAAACTGTGCGCCGCACGGGAGGTAACTCGTGAATTGTAATTGTAAAATGTAAAATTTCTAATATTCAAATTAATTTAAAAAATTAAAAATATTTTTAATTTTTTAATAATTTATGAATTTCACATACTCTTTGTTTTATTGTTTTATTGAAGATTTAGATTTAAATTTCTTCAAACTTTGGAATTCTAACCGATTTCGTGTGGTAAGATGTTTTACAGTTGATCTAGGGAAAAATGCAAAGGAAAGCAAAAAGGAGAAAACGAGGTAAGAAAAAAATTCTAAGTGGCAAAACAAAGGAGCTCAAGGCCGATGGCTCCGTGTCACGGAAGAGGGCCTCCGCGTTACCCTCCGTGACACGTTGGAAGGCAAAAATTGGACTTTAAAAATTCTCGTACGTTCGCGCGATGGCTCCGTGTCACGTGTGGCATGCTCCGCTGCTACCTCCGTGATGCTGATCGCAAGCACTGTCGGTCACACCGGGTCACCTGCGACCCCCAAAAATCCCACTTAAACCCCTAAACCCCTCATTTCTCTCATCTTCCCTCTTTACCCGCGACAAAACCCCCAAAATCCCCCCTCAACGTGTCACGCGCATAAGAGTGAAATTCATCAACTTTTCTTCTTCACTATCATCGGATTAAAGGACATCTTGAACTCAACTTCAATTTTGAGCTGTACTCGATTTCTAGCATGAACTAGGAAGAATCCATGCCCTAGATATAAATTGAGCTTAAATACATTTGAGTTGTGGTTGATTGCTGTTCGTAGTATCGTTGTGACTATATGAACTCGATAATTACATGCTTAATTGAATTTTGAGTGAAATTGTAGCTAGGGTTCGGTTGTGAATTTACAAAAGTTGAATTGAGATGAATGGTTGAAAAATTGTTGGGTTGTGCATAAGCAGAATTGAATCGTAAGGTGCTTATCGTGTTATGCTTAAGAAACGATGAAATTATCTGGGGATCAAATTGGGTGAAATTGCAAGAACTCATCGACATCAAAATCGGAAATTGCTTAGTTTGAGTTTGTAGAATATTCTTATTTTTCTCGTTTTCTTTAGCTGAATGCCATGTGATGAAATGATTATCGATAGTATGTTGAACATTTACGAAGTCTCGAGTAGTACATAGAGGTTATACTGTCAATTCTTAAGTAGGCACGAGGCAATTTTGTTTGTGTTTTTTTCTATTGTTTAGTTGTTCTTTTTATATCTTTTTTGTAAATTAGAATAAAAGTGATCTTGCCAAAAAAATGCATAATCGTGAGCTAAAGACTAAGTGTGGGGTGGCCGAGCCAAAACCCAACCTTAGTCGAAGCTAAATTTTGACGCGACCGGCATTGGTACTGCCTCTGCTTTTCGCACTGTGAACAATGTCTAGCAAAGTAGACAAAGGCAAAGGCGCATCAACATCGCGCCTCGGAAGGAAAAGGCTAAGATCAAGCAGTAAGCCCCAAGAAGCCGGTAGCTCCACGCGTCAGCGCGCCAATATGGAACACGTACAGATCGAGGAGGGGAAGAAGTGGTATACCAAACACAAAGAAAACAAATACTTCCCCGGTGAGCATATTGCACGGGAACCATTGGCACAAGAGTTCCCCCGATGGTGCATCGGATTGACGCCGCCGGGCTACGTTTCATTTTTGACGAGCTCAAGGAGTGCAATCGCACTTAATAATGGGAATTTACGCCAACCGAACCCGACACTAAGGAGTTCACACCATCAAAAATAAGGGGCCGATTGTCACATTGGAACCTCACCACCTCAATGCCATCCCGAGGGCACAAAATACAGACGCCCGCGTGTACTCCATTGCCTGAATATCACTCCACCCTATGCGGATATCGCACGCACATTGTGTGAAGCCCGGTCTACGGCACGTTGAGACAAAGTACAAGGAGAGGCTACCATCGACACCGCCCTATGCAATGATGAATGTGGAAGCCAGATCCGGCTTAAAATTGTTTGCTCCCCGTTTGATTCGGGGTGCATATGACGGATGTGACCCGGATCGTGCATGCTTGGTATATGCCCCGATGAAAGGGCTTCTGAGATCACGTCTGGGGCGGTGATCATATCCGCCATGAACAGAGCCCGATTGCATCAAGGCCGTGTACCTGATTCGCGGCCGCTGACTACGTTACTGAGGGGCCTGGATATTAAGGAGGAGGCCCTAGACTACATCCCGCATGGAGCTTGCAGCCATAGATGTTACAAAAACTACGGCACTCCGACACCACTCACGGGCCCCGCCTCACATTGGCCGAGCGACATGCTCCTGGACGACCAATATACTGCCCCGCATGTTCTGGATTTGCATGCTCCAGCTATGCATAGGCGGGAGACTCCAAGAACGGAGGATCTAGGGCCGTGGCAGCTCGACTTAGATTACCCTTGGCGAGAACGCTGTGGCACTATGTCGGGTGGGCCCACTTTGTGGAGCTCGTAGATGATGTCCCCACTACTCAGGAGACACATCAGCGAGGATTCCGACGTCGAGCCTGAGGAGGACGATGATGGAGACTCGCATATGGGGGATGAGGCGGCAGCACCCGATGAGGAAGTATGGAATACTTTGACCGATCGTGGAGTTTCACGAACCACCTTTTTGTTTGAATTGTATGAACACTGGGGACAAGAATGATTTTAAGTGTGGGGGCGGAGTAGTTAGGTGCTGGCCGACTTGCATATTTTGTATATCATCGCATGTTCTTGTCCCGTTGTTGTTTTTGTTTTAATGTGACTCGTTTTTATGTGTATGTTCGTTTTTGTAAATATTATTGTTGTTGTGAAGTCGTGGTTGTGTGCCGTGGAATGTTGTTAGCCAGTATGTAAATAGTTGTTTTGTCGAAATCATCGATATTTTTAAAAAATTCGTGAGATCTCAGTTTTTTTGTTGGGTTTCTTGAGGTTTGTTTTCTATTTTTGCCGAGAAGAGTCCCATTGAACCGAAGTCGTAAATAGTGACCCTTCTCTATGATGGATGGATGAAGACCGTCCTAAGGGAAAGGTAGTCGATAGGAGTAGTATAAATTCTTTTTTATAATTTTTTTAATTTTTTTATTATATTAGATTTTTTTACTTTGTTTATTTTTGTTTTGTTTTTGATTTTATAATTTTATATCATAATAATTATATGGCAAAGATGATTCGTAGAAAACATGCACCCTTGTACATATGTAAGACACTCATGCCATAGAATTCGATTCGGTGTGATTGAGGCTTAATTTTGAATTCTTGTGATTAGCCGATTAAAGAATCTCGTGAAGTCGTCTTGAGTTGAGCATGTGTACGAGTGTATAGTGAGGATTTGTTTATTCCATGCTATTGTCGATTGTCTAGAACTTGCCTGTCGTGTGTACGAAACGAAATGAAGGAAGTGTAGTGTATGAAAGGATGTAGGCATTTCTTTGTTAACCAAAAGTTTTTCTTGTTTTCCTTTTCATACCCACCTTGGAAGATTAAATCCTAGTCGCCCGTTGAGCCTTCGAGCTCTTTATAATTTTTTTCTTCGTTTTTTTGTCGAAAAGTGGTGTGAACCGTTAACCCTTCGTCCATGGCCCTTAAACCAAATTTCGAAGTTTGAGCGCTCAAGAAAATATAAAATTTTCCTATGGTGTCAAGGAGTGAAATGATGAAAAGAAAAGAAAGGGAGGAAAAAGAAAAGTGATAAAAGAGAAAGAAAGCAAAAAAGGAAAAAGAGTCGAGTGTGAGAAATGGCCGTATTTGAAGGAAAGAAAGTTGTATAACTCATTTTTTCTTCATTAGTCCGGTGTGTTAAAGAAATGGGTAATAAAACATAAAGATAAAAACTTCAAGAGAAGGAGGAGGAAGGAAATAAGATATTTCCGTAATGTGATGGGATGTGTGAAAAGCGCTAAGGAAGCTAGTTACTATTATTGGTTAGCCCAAGATATACTAGTTCAAGAGCTACATTACAACCCGTTAAGTCCCACGTGATCTTACATCACGCATCCATATATTAGTGTGGAGTAAACACTAGAGGCAAGCTTATGGGTCATGACACAATGCATGTGAATTCGTTTGGGAGAGTGAGCTGCAAATTGTGCGTATATACATACCCCGACATGAATTTCCTTAGAGTTCATGTGACTAAAACAGGGGAATCTCTCTTATGTTGTGAGGGCACATGTTTGATGATAGAATAAATTCGTGTCGGATATCTCGGTCAACTAATATGCATGAGTTTGCCGATATATCGAGAGTCGATTCTTGTGCTAGGAGGTCTTGATTTATTAAGTGTCGTTGTAATGACGATACTATGCATGTTTCTTTTCTTGGATGATTTGTTGTGAACATAATCGGTATAACCGGTAGCTCGGATTGTCGAGCCAAAGTAGCCATAATGGGATATCAATTTACTGAGGAGTAAGTATTGTTCGAGGACGAACAAGATTTTAAGTGTGGGTAGGGGGTGGGATAAGGGGCATATTTATATGCCAAATCGATACTCAAACGTATAGCTTTTGCCTTGTTTGTCTAATAATGTGATATCACGCCTATGTGTTTCCACCCTTGCTCGGCAAGCTGTGGTCGCCTCTACCCACTTGAGCGAGATAGTGGGGCATCATGAAAGGCTCTTCCATGATGGTGTAAGTTATGACGAGTCCTCCCATTATTCTGCATGTCTATTGTTATATTTATGTTATTGGCTCAAGTTATGTTTTGATAATGTTAACTTACGATTATGATTATAAACGCTTTATGAATGATTTGAAAGCCTTGAGTCTTATGTTTTTTACGAAGTTTATGATATATGCATGATGTTCTTCTCCCTACACATTTATCGCTTTTTACTTTTTAAATGTTTGTTTTACTTACCTTGCATACTCTGTGCACATCTCACGCACGACCGCATACCTCTAAGATGTATCGTTTCATGATACAAAGTCTGACCTCGTGCTCATCCTTCATCCTTAGCCCATCTCAACTCTTCACGTTCTCGCCTCATTGGTGAGTCCTCATGTTCCGAGGGCTGTTTGACAACACTTTTATGTTATCTTATGTTTCGGTATTGTCATTCAAAGTTAGTCAGATATTGTCCCATCAATCCATCGTATGTAGTGGTGCTTTCACAATGCCAGTATTCAAATTTCATGTGTACGCTTAGTATTTCCGGTGTTATGCTATGTTTAGTGTTTCGCTATGTTTTATTCTGGGATTTCTCTTTACTTAATGGAGATTAGATGCATGCATGTGCCAGCTGGGTCAACTTAGTCTCGGGGTTCTGTTTTCCCGTGTTACGATCCGAGTGTACTCGTGGGTCGGGCGAATAACTAAATTGGTTTCTAAGGCAACACTAATATTTTAAGTCGTATCGTAGCTCCGTAGAGAACAAGTGTGGGTATTTGGCCATCTGCTTCGGCTGGGGCCTCTCCCACGTAGCTCCTCAACCTCGCTAATTTCTCCATTAAACCTTCAATCGAGCTATTTTTGTTCCTTAGATTACTTAACTTGACTAGCCAAGGATTCGACCGGTACCTCCTCATATGAGACTATCCTTTATTTCTACACTGTCCAATGGAACAACTAAAGTTGATCTCTCGGATGCACTTCTTCAAAAGAGACATGGAATACAAAGGTGCACAACCGCTAGTTCTCAAGGTAATTTAGCTCATAGGCTACATTACCAATACGCCTATAGGGTCCCACATATCTCACTGAGCTTTCCTTCTTTCCAAACCTCATCACCCCTTTCATGGGCAAAATTTTCGTATAAACCTACTATCAACTACAAACTCCAACTCTCTTATTCCTCCGCACATCTATACAGATTTCAACGACTCGAGCTATTTTCAATTTCTGATGAGCTGAACTTCTACATCACTCGCACCCGAGTCCGGCCCTCTATCAAGGAAACTTCACCAACCTCAAAACCACCCTATAGGAGATCTACACCTTCTACCATATAATGCCTCAAACGGGCCATCTAAATGCCACAAGCAGTAGTTGTTATTAGTAAACTTGATAAGAGGCAAATGACCCTAACTCCATTAAAATCGATCGCGCATGCTCTCAACATATCTCCTAGGGTCCGACACCTTTAGCTTTCCCACTCCATTCACGGTGAAAGCCAGCCGAGTTTGACCCGAGTTCCTAGTCCCTTCTTAAAAGACTTTAAAATGTGAGGTGAACTGAGTTCCTCTTGCCTAAAATGATAGCTCACTGCACCCTATGAAGCCTCGACTGCACCCTGATATAAAGTCTAGCATAGTCCCCGCTGAATCCGTCGTTTTGACTGGAAGGAAGTGTGCATACTTAGTCATCCCAGCTACTACTACCTAGATTGAGTCACGACGAGTCCGAGGTAGACCCGTTATGAAGTCCATGTTTACTTCTCTCCCACTTCCATGCTGGTATGCCGATATCCTAAGTCATGCCTCCCGGTCTTTAATGCCTCTACCTTGACTTGGTCGTGGGCGCTGAGGGCACTTGGCTACACCACGCATGTCTCTATTCATGTCGCTCCACTAGTAAAATATCCCAAGAAATTGCAATACATTTTAGTAGCAATTTGCAGAATGGAGATTCGAGCTATGTGCTTCATCAGTATTTTCTATTCAACTCACCAAAGATCCCAGCACACAATCTCGCCTGGTAATGGAGCACACTATCTCCCCTTTGGAGAAAGCTTTTATTTCTTTTTCGAGAACCGGCTTCATTAAGATTGAGTAAGATGGGATCCTCATCCTCTCTCGGACTTCACTTTAACTACCAAGGAGGAATTCGACCCACTTTGAACTACCACTCCACCCTCCGCCGAACTACCAACTATACTCCCAACCAAGCTAGCCTCCGTGGATATTTTTTTACCATTTCCTTCTTTACCCACTTCAACATGAGCTACGCTTCCCATAGAAAACCCGCTAGGGCGCATTAGCTACCACATTGGCTTTGCCTCGGGTGATACAACACACTCATGTCATAGCCTCGCAGGCCCAACCACCTTCGACGAAGATTTAGATCCTCTCCTGAACACATACGAAGGCTCTGTAAGTATGAACACATCCATGTGAGCCCCATATAGGTAATGTTCCATATTTTCGCCGCAAACAACACCACGCCACCGGCGGTCATGAGTTGGATAATTATTCTCATGAACTTTGAGCTGCCCGGGAGGCGTAGGCTATCACTTTGCCCCTTCGCATCGTAACGCAACCGAGTCCAACTCGAAGCTGGCCACATAGACAACCAACCATTTGTTCCTTCGGAAAGGTCAAAATTGAGCGGTAGTGAGTCGAAGCCTCAACTCCCGGAAACTCTTCTCACACGCATCCCGCCACCGGAATTTCACTTTCTTCCGAGTTAACTTAGTCATAGGATATGTTATAGAGGAGAAGCCTTCCACAAACCATCTGCACAACCAAACTAAGCCTTAAAACCCTAATTTCCGTTTCGGAGAGGTAGAGTTGGGCCAATCTTTCATTGATGCTATCTTTTGAGGATCAACCAATACCTTTGCCCGAGACCATGTGACCAAGAAAGTCGTTAACTTCAAACTTAAGTTCACACTTGCTGAACTTGGCAAACAATGGCGGTCTCTCGAGCGCTCGGGTTAATTATCTCGTGTGATTAGCATGTTTTCCTCATTTCGGAGTATACCAGAGTGTCATCGATTAACATGACGAATATATCCATATCGCTTGAAAGACTCTATTCAATGTGTCCATGAAGGCTACGGGGGCATTAGCTAGCCTAAAGGACATAACCACAACCCGTAGTGACCATACCTTGCTCTAAACGCCGTTTTCGGTATGTCACACTTCCTTCGACACTTAATTTATGATACCCCAATCCGAGATCGATTTTTGAGAAACATCTGACACCCGAAGTTGGTCAACAGTCATCAATTCTGGGTTTGGGATATCTCGTTTCGACTCGTGACTTTGTTCAAACTGACCTGCACTTATGAACATTTTAAGGGTACCCTTCTTCTACACACAAATAGTACCGGAGCAATCTGTGTGAGAGATGTTAAACTGAGTAAATCCTCGTCAAGAAGATCTTTAACTACTCCTTTAACTCCCAAGCCTCGATGTGAGCAATTCTATTAAGAAAGGGGATGGTAATATGGGCCGAGTATTCAGGAGGTCTATTCCAAAGTCTATTTCATCTGGGAACTCCAGAAGATCCGAGAAATACATCTGGAACCGCTAACTACTGAATCGACTGATAGTTGGGGTCTCGTAATTGGAATCCTTGACCCGAACTAGATGATAAACACATCCCTTGGAAATGAGCTAGAGCTCTAAGGTAGGGAAACAAATTGACCCTTAGGCACCGAACTACTTCCAGATATTCTAACACTGTCATTTGGAAATCAAATCCTGACAACTCTAAACTCAGACTAACCGAGGCATAACCAGAGGAAGCCAATCCATGCCGAGATAAGGTCAAAATCGACCATATCTTACTCTACGAGATCACCGGAATGACTTTATTCAGACTCAGGATCAAGTGCTTTCTATACACCTAGCCGGTTTCAATCGACTCGCCAATGGGTGGAGACTAAGAATGGCCCCCGAGAGGACCTCTGGACCGATATTGAACCGGACTTCTACATAGAGTCATGAATGAAAGGTTGGCTCCTGGATCTGGGGAGAAAGCATACACGTATAGATGAAAGAGGCGTAAATATACACGTGACTACGTCAAAGTAGCTCTCCATCCCACTCTGAAGACAATTCATAAAAATGATTTTGGCGCCGACCTCCATCTCGTACTCCGAGGTGCCGTCTCGCCGAGTTGGTCATCCTCGTTGGAGTTGATGATGTGGTGAATTATGCTCTCCCCGGTCATGAGTTAATGGCACCTTAAGCCGATGACCAAGTCGTTTACAACCAGCGCAAATTCTCTCAACCCCGGGGCACTCTCCCGGGTGGTCTCGCCGTAGTTGGGGCCAACTGATATAAGTTCCCACGTAGCTCTGACTCCAGAGCCGATGCTCCTCCTCCGATCCCGGTGAGACCGAAGGTTGGGCACCGGGCCGAGCCGGGGCGCCGTCTTCGCCGTTGTTGTTGCTATCGTTGTGGCTACACACCGCTAGACCTCCATGGCCATGATCCGTCCGGCCAGTCCTGCCCTGGGTTGTTATTTCACCACATCCTTGAATTTTTTGGCCCAATTTGTCAACATAGACAATCGTGCTAGATAGCCATATTCAATCGCATTGTTGTCCTACACCTCAAGACTGTGTTCGACACTTTGTTCACAAACTTCAACATGTGAGCCCTTGTCTAGGCTACCATCTCTGGAGCGTACTTAAATAGCCTGGTAAACTCTAGAGCATACTCCTCCACTATTCTATTCCCCTTCCTTAAGTTCATAAGCTCCGCTAACTTGGCTTCTCTAAGCTCCCTAGGGAAAAATCTATCTAGGAAGGCCGTGTTGAACTCCTCCCACTCCACCGGTCCCCGCCTCCCACCTGCCGCCCTCTTATCCACTATTATTCGTTCCAGCACTGGGCTACCCTTTAGCTAGTAGGCAGCCATATCGCCATCTATTACAGGAGCTAACACCCATAATACGGTAATCTTCCGAATCTCATCTATGAACTTGGGGTCCTCCCCACTTTAGATCCTCGAAAAGATGGAGGGTTCATATGGGTGAAGTCCCGCACCCTAGCAGTTGTTGTAGATCCATTGTTGTTAACTGGTACTACTTGTTGGGTCACTTGATTGGTGACTATTTGAGCAAGCAACTGGATACCCACTCTGAACTCCGCGATGGACACTGTGTCATCTTGAGGGGCTACTGGGGTTGGTGGGGTAGGCCTGTTGGCGTTATCGGCCCTTCTTCCGTTACCACATCTAGGAGGCATGATTCACTAAAATGAAATAGAGCATGATTTAGAAGGACATTTCTAGAATTAAACTTTAACGCACGATAAAGAGTATGAACAAAAGAGAGTTTTCCTAATAACATCTCATAGCCTCCTCGTCATAAGTGTGGCACGCTTCACACCCATGAAAAGGACTCTACTTGATGGGACTTTCACACATTCTGAGGATATTCTAAACCTATAGCTCTGATACCAAGTTTGTCATGCCCTGAGTCTACACCCTAGACGGAACACGGTATTTGGAGTCACAAGTAACCCTAAGTCAACCTTTGTTCTATCATTCACTGGTATTCTAAGTAAAACATGCATAGCGGAAGCTTTGAAATAATAATATAAAAATATTTATGAAAAACTAAAACTGAAACATAAGGTGTAAAACATCTAAACAATACTAATATTCTGAAATCAAGTATGTGTCGGAAAGCCATCTAGTTGATGAGTTTCTGGGACAAGCCCCTAGCTAACTCTAATGACTAACTAAAAGTAATGAAATGACTAAAGAAATGATATAACGCCCTTGAAAGATGATGACTCACACTTCTGCTACTAAGGATCTGAACTGCAGCGACTAATGACGTTGAGTCTGAGCACCTGCGGTTGCATCATGAAATGATATAGCATAAAAGTATGCGTCAGTACTTTGAATGAACTAAGTAAGCAGGAGAAAACATAACAGAATATAAAAGACTGAGCTGAAAATGACATGCAATGACCAACTGATATACTGAGCTGAATAACTGTAATAAACTGAGATGGTCAAGATGACCCCATCTAATGGTTAAAGACATGCCCTAAGTCCAAAAATTCTGAGTCTGAGATATTGTACTGAACTGATATAAACTGATAGGGTCGTAAATGAATTGAACTACTTATATTGAGATTAGACTGAGCTGACTAGTGGGTGAGTCTGTAACCGACATATAACCATGTGAGCTAGACGTGGAGTCCGATGTATGCGCCCCACCAGTAGGACCCAATATACCTTGCCAGGGTATAGAGGCATGAACTGAGTGATCACAAAAGTATGGGGCCAATCAGGCCAATAAGTACTGTAACCTACGGCGGAAACGTAGTTCTGGGAACCTGCGTGCGCTGGAACCCTGGTACCCTCGGTGCTAAGTCCTTCTCCCACTGGAATACCTAACTGAATACTAAGCTGATAGATTGAAATTAGGGTCCAGGACTAGTTAGGATATATAGCTGAAGGTACCCTGAGAATCTTATTGGACCATATTCTGAAACTGGGTTCTAGACTGGTCAGAGCTGCTTATCTAGAAGCGTCGTAGCCATCTAAGAACAAAGTGTAATCTAAATGGGGTCCTAAGTCTAGTCAGAGCTATTTATCTATAGTGTCATGATTGTTGATTAGACCAATGAAACTGAGTTCTGAGTTTGATTCTGATAACTGGGAGGTATCACAAACACCTCAAGGATTTCTGTAGTCAAACTGATCAGTTGACAAATTCTGATTAGCACTGAGGAAATTCTACGTTCTAACTGAATTGAACTACTAAGGAGCTAACAGAGAATTCAACTTCTTCCAAAAACAAGGGAATCCACAATATGGCAAAGATTTCAGGAAATAAGGAAATCTCATCCGACAAGCAGTATTATAGTTTTCTCATTCGTGCTAGGGCTAAAATTATTCTTATCAAGGGAGTAATTACTCAACATCTAAACAATAAGGAAAACTAGAAAATCAACTCAAATCACACTTCACAAACCATGAGGAATTTAATATATAAATATGTTTCATTCGGAAACTCAGGGCTTAAATTCACTTTTGCAGGAACATCAACAATTTGGTCAAGAACTGATGGAGATCATATCAACAATAAGCATGAATATCATTCTATGGGAAATCAATGAAAACTGACATGTAATCTCTTCATAATTTAAAGCTCAGGGCTAAGACTGACAAAGAAACTATAAGAGGGTTTTGGGGGACACAAGGGAAGAACTATTCCCTTGTAGAATTCCCACATACCTAACTAAAAAAATTCCCGAAGAAGAAAACTCAAACTACTACAATGGAGGAAAACCCTAATCTATCTTGAGAGTTTCTTGAGAGGAGATCTTACGATTTTTTTTCTTTCTAAAAATTTAGTGGGAATGAGGGAGGAACCATTTTTATCCTCAAAATTTCCCAAAATGACCTAGTTTAGGATCTACAAGGTTAGGAATTTACAAAGAATCCCTGGACTAAAATCTGAAATCAGGTCGATGGGGTCCCAACGAGTCGTTGGTTGAGACCACGACTCATTGGGACCTCTCGTTAGGTCTACTGCCTGAAAGTCACTAAAGTCACCACAGGGGACCTAATGACTCGTTACCTTGGGAAACGACTCATGGCATCACTCGTCAAGTACGCTGTCTAATAATCATTCGGGGTTGGTAATGGAGACATCACGACTCATTGCTGGTGACCACGAGTCGTGGTCACCTTTCGTCATGTACACTTCCCCAAATTCCAGAAATTCCCTTCTACCTGGTAACGACTCATCTCACAACTCCATCTGATGACTCGTTGTAACAAACAATGAGTCGTTGCTTCGCTCATTACCTCCACATCCACTAGGCCTGCTTTTCCCCACGACTACTCCCAATGGGTCGTTAGTTGAACCAATGATCTGTTAGGCCGCCCGTTCTGCAACTTTTTCCCCGGTTTTTAGCCAACTTCCAAATATGATCCCGATTCCAATCTTAGGCATCTTCAGGTATTACAACTAGAATCCCAACATTACTGGAATACGAGACTCAGGAAAGGAATACTGGTGCTAACCAAAGGGGCTCAGTTCGCAATCTCCTTTACTATTATCCATGGGATGTTCAAGTCATAATCAAACATGATGCTGGCTACAAAACCTGCATGATCCACACTTATTTGTGTTTTCATTTACTGTTGGTGCCAGAAGATGCCGGACCAGTGCCCATCAAGCTTTTGAAATAAAATTCAGTGATTCCTTTATTACTTGCTTACCATAAGGCACCAAATCTACTTCCTCCTTTGCCTTAGAAACAATGTTGGCCAGCCATTTGATGTGTAATTATAAGTCCTCAGCAATCCATTATTTTACCCATCTCAATGCCTCCATGCGATAGTCATACTCAGCAGTAGCAGTCGGAGCCTCAAACCCTTGGCCATACAATAATCGGGCGATAGTCCTCTCTGAAATATTAAGTCCTCTCCCGCAAACAGTCAGAATATCTAGTCGAGGTTCGTCCTTTGCCTTCTTCTCCTTTGGAGTCTGGTTCTCAAGTGTGTGTAACGATCCCCAAAAGACACTAATATCATATCCTAGACATAAAGCAGAAAACTAGTAGAAACCAGACCAATCCATATAGAAAGACTTGTTAGGTGAGCCTTTAGCAGACCTAACAAATTTTTAGGTGAAGTTGTCCTGAGTAAAGTTTCGAAACTTGACATTTTCTTCCCAGTACTAATAATTTAGGCCATGATTTTTTAGCCTAGGTAACAACTCATTAAGTTAGTCATTCTGATGAACTTTGAGGAGAGAATCAGAGAATGTCCAACTTAGATTCAGTGGAAAAATATGGACACCACAAACCATCAAGTCCATTAATAAATCGTTAAGTTACTCGTCGTTACTGGCGGGACATTTTTAGAGATGGGATTCTAGGGTTAGTTTAGTAACTTTCCATATTTTTATCACCTAAACCAGAACTTTTTAGGATTTCCAAGGAGTATATTTAAGGGTTTAATTAGTATAAACTCTTATTTCCTCTCATAACAACATAAATTCAAGAATCATTAAGCTCTCAAGGAAGGTTAGGGTTCATATTCTTCAACCTAGGGTTCTTCAAGTTTGAGTCAAGAGTTCTTCATTCCAGGTATGTAAAGCTAACATAATTGAGGATTCCTATTTTTCCTCATGCCCTACCTCTATGTAGGAGGTCATTGAGATTAAAGCTAGGGAGTTTTCCTAATTCTTGAATTATTCTTCTTCCCTATATGTTGAATTGTGCATTGTTAAATTTTTCATATTGAGTTGCATTCATTGTATATCTTGATCATTTATTATACTCCTATTCTTTTGATTTTTGATTATTACTCTCTCATTGATTGATGATTGTTGATGATTGGTACATGTCACTTATTGTAAAATCCCAAAAGTATCTAAGATAAGATCCTAGACATAAAACAGTAAAAATAGCAGAATTTGTACAAGATTAGAACAAATTGTCAAGTGATTCGTTAAGTGTGGAAGGTTGGAGAAAATGTGAGATTTTGCCAGCTTAACAATTGGAGAAATGATCCGTTAAGTATGATGATGAATTTTTAATAGGAGGAATTAAGTAAGGATCAGAGGGTTGAAATTGTGCTTCAGGAGTAACGACTGGGTGATAACAGGCTATTAGGTGGATTAATGATCTGTTAGGTTGGCCATTAGGTTTGCCAGGACAATTTTCTCAAGTGAGTTATTAAGGGTATTTTTGTACTTTCTATGTTCTTAACTCCTAAACTTAATTATTTTGAGCTCCTAAAAGGGTGTATTAGAGGGTTTTATTCATCCCTAACCCTCATTCTATTTCCAACACCTAAAGCTGAAGATCAAATCATCTTAAGTCCTCAAGCAATCAAGGTTCTCCTTCTTCTCAAATTCTCTTTCTCAAACCCTAGCAAGATTTATTCAAAGCCCAAGTATGTGAGGTAATAAATGGGGTATTTCTTCCACCCTCATGCCCAATCCCAATCTCAATTACATGATTTCAATTCCTTCAAGTCTCCAACTATGATTTTCATGAATTTCTAGGGTTAGACCCTTTTTGATGAAAAACTCTATGATCTCTTATGAAATTGATTTTCTCCTGATTCTATTTATGCTTTATGATTATAATTACATTATTTCTATGAAACACTCTCATGAATCTCTATTCTCAATTTATGATGACTTAATCATGCATGAATTTCATGAATCTCAAGCTTATGCATCATAGCTGCATTTTCGGTATTGTTTTCATGGCTAGTTCATGTATGTTAATTAATTTATGAATTTCATGATTTTCTAACTAACCCATGAAAAACCAAGTATGTTTCATGATTATGATATGATAACTATGTATATTTTGGGAGTAGTATAGAATGTTGAGTAGGTCAGGGTTCCAGCGCACCCAAGTCACAGAACTATGTGCCACCGTAGCCATGATGGGGTCCTTCTTGCGAGTGTCTCTCATGCCCAAATGGACCATAAGTGATATCGACCCTTCATGGTTCTTACCCTTGACATGGTAGGAACACGCCTCCTAGCAAGGGTGACAAGCTGTCTCCATGTATGCTCATTCGGAATATGTCGGTTATAAGAATTTCCCGTTGTTTGATGGTTTTCTATAAATGTCCATTTCTATGACCTATGATATTTTGGATCAATATATATTTTATGTGATTTTACTTATTATTTCAGTCATGTACAGCTTTACGATTCAGTTATGATAAACCTTAAGCCATTATGCTTAGTTTATAATAATAAACTCATGTTTTAACTTATTTTATACTCATGCCTTCTGTTTACCATTTTACTATCATGTTTCTACATAACATACATACTCATTACATTCCACGTACTGACCACATATTTTTATGTTATATCATTTTATGATATAGGTTCGGGTGATCAGACACAGTCCCGCCACTAGACTCACTTGTGCTCTAGCCTACCTCGATCTCCATTTTGAGTGAGTCTTCATTATCTGAGGACATCATGCTTTAGCCTTATGTTTTTCTTTTATGTATTTCAATTTTTATACTTATTTGGACTAGTTGGTAGCTTGTCCCTACAGCTCCTCTTACGGTTAGAGGCTTTTTAGACATTTATGTATAGATTCTTAGCGATGTTGACCTGTAGTCCTGTTTATGTTTTATGGTATCTTAGACTTCCTCTCATGCTTTGTATTATGATTTATTCCGCTTAGTATATGCTCATGTTATGCATGTACCATGGTTAGCTTGGAGTCATTCGTGGTTCTAGGTCCCGTATCACATCTAGGGTCTATGCTCGAGTTGTGACAAACTTGGTATTCGAGCCTCAAGTTTAGGTGTGTCCTAGGGTGTCTGAAAGCCACGTCAAATAGAGTCTTTTTCATGGGTGTGACACGCACCATATTTTTTAGGAAGAGGCTACGAGATGTTTAGGAAATTTCCCTTCTTTCAAGATTCTATGTCATGCAATAGAGATCAAATTTCTTACTTCTCTAACTCATGTTGTACGCATATGTAGAAAATTCCTCCACGAAGAGTCAATGGAAGGAGAAACGGCAATGGCAATGGCGATGGGCATCAGCCAGCTCCAATTGATCCTTTGAATGAGCACGTGACTCATGCTGAGTTTAGGGCTACTTTTCAAATGCTAGCCAAATCCATGACGACATGGGTCAATCGATAAGCAGTTGCACCTGTGAACCCCAATGAGGGTGAACCATCCCCGGTCACATCAGAGGTCATCATTCCCAGTTCCATCATTAGCCAGTCTTCAATCTTCGTTGAGGGTTGATCAGAGAGGTAGAACATCATGCTCTAAGAGTTAGAGGATCATACAAGGGGACCTGACTTTCCTAGCTTGTCAAAACTATGGAAAGAACCACCTTGGTGAGTGCTTGGTTGGCTCAAATGCTTACTTGGGGTGTGAGAAGCCTAAACACAGACTTAGGGATTGCCCATCAGCTAGACGAGGTGATGGTAGGGGTTATGCTCCGACTACCACTTCAGCAGCTCTCTCATCTCAATAGGGTGCATCCTCTAGTGCCGATGGTGGATAGAGTCAGAACCTTTTTTATGCACTACCATCCACCAGGAGTAGGAGAGCTTACCAAATTTAGTTAAGGGTATGTGATGAGTTTTCATCTTCATGTTTATGCATTGTCAATTCCAAGGGCCACATTATCCTTCATGACTCCCTATATAGCTATCAGTTTTGGTGTTAGTCCTAAAATCCTCTTAAAACCCTTCTTAGTATCTACTCTTGTCGATTAGTCAGTTCTAACACAGAGGGTATATAGAAATTCCCCTATTACAATTATTCAGAAAGCCATCTCAACCGACTTAGTAGAGTTGGACATGACAGAATTTAATGTTACCTTCAATATGTATTAGTTGTATTCTTGCTATGCTTCAGTTAATTATAGAACCCGATCAGTAGAGTTTCAATTCCCAGGTGAACTAGTCCAAGAGTGGAAGGGTAGCTCTGCAGTGCCTGTAGGTCGCTTTTTCTCCTACCTTAAGGCCAGGAAGATGATCTCCAAGGGTTGTGTAAATCATCTAGTTCTAGTTAAGGATTCTACATCCAAAACCCTAACTCTCCAATCAGTTCTTGTTGTTTGTAAGTATCCAGAGGTGTTTCTGAATGATCTACCAGGAGTCCCTCTCAAGAAGGAGATTCACTTTGGGATCGACCTTCTCCCCAATACACAACCTATATTTATTGCTCCTTGCATAATGGCTCTCACCGAACTTAATGAGTTGAAAGAACAGTTGAAGGATCTCTAAGATAAGGGTTTCATTAGGCCTAGTAAGTCCCCATGGGGTGCTCCAGTCCTATTCCTGCAAAATAAAGATGGTTCTCTCAGAATGTGCATCGTCTATCGTCAGTTGAACAAAGTCACAATCAAGAATAAATATCCCCTCCCTAGGTTGATGACTTATTCTATCAGCTTCAGGGTGCTAGTTGCTTTTCCAAAATAGACCTCAAATCTAGCTATCATCAGCTCAGAGTTGGGGAGTGTGACATTCCAAAAATAGCCTTCAAGACTCGGTATGGTCACTATGAGTTTATAATTATATATTTGGGACTAATGAATTCTCCTACATGCAGCTTTTACGGATTTGATGAACAGGATGTTCAAGTAGTATTTGGATATGGTCATCATTGTTTTCACAAATGATATCCTTGTGTATTCTCGAATTAAGGAGGAGCATGTCGCTCATTTGAGGATTGTGTTGCATACTCTTAAGGACTGTCAACTGTTTGCTAAGTTTAGTAGGTGTGAGTTTTTTTTGCAGTCAGTTACATTTCTTGGCCATGTGGTGTCCAGTGAGAATGTGCAGGTAAATTCTCATAAAATTGAGGCAGTGAAGAATTGGCCCAGACTTGTCCCTCCTACTGATATTAGGAGCTTTTTGGGCTTAGCGGGCTACTACAGAAGGTTCGTGGAGAGATTTTCATCCATTGCTGCACCTTTGACTAAGTTGATTTAGAAGAAGGTCAAATTTCAGTGGTCTGATACTTGTGAGAGGAGCTTTCAAGAGATAAAGGCTCGACTCATTTCCGCTCCGATCTTGACCCTACCAAAAGGCACGGATGGCTTTGTGGTATATTGTGATGCCTCTAAGATTGGCCTTGGATGTGTGTTGATGCATTTCATGACCTGGGCATGGACCCCAGATTTTGATACATGACCTAGAACCACGAATGGCTCCAAGCTTACCCATGGTACATATATAGAATGAACAAGAGCATAACGAAGGTGGAAACAAAACATGAACACTATAAAAGCGGAATTCTGCATAACATAACATAAACATAAGCACAAATATGAGTAAATAATGCAGAACTGTCTAAACATAATTGTTTAAAGAGCCTTTAAACATCTGTTCAGATGATGGGAAAACACCCCAACTAGCCTGCTAAGTCTGAAACTAGAAGACATAAACAAAGAGACTTGATCAAAACTAACGTCCTCGGATCATGAGGACTCACCAAAACTAGGAATGGAACTGTACTGAGCAAGAGCGACTAATGACGGGACTGAATCTATTGACCCAAACCTATATCATAAGTCGATATAGCATAAAGTATGTGGTCAATACTTGGAATGTACTGAGTATGTAGAGAAACTAAAACATGCTAGTAAAACGATATTCTAAAATCATGAACATAAATCAAGATAGAACATGAGAGTAACCGAAACATGCTAAAAACCATATTCCTGAAATAAGCGAAATCATGAGCTATTAACCATAAGCTAAATGTAATGACCCAAGGGTTAGAAATAAAAATCAGATAGTGTGCCACACTTGAAATCACAAGTGAAAATGCATAAACTAGTCAATTGATCAAATGTACTATAAAACATAATATCATAAGACATGAACATGAGTAACTGAAAATGTGAGGAACAATGGGAGGCTTCATCTTAACCGACACCATCATGATAGAGCTTACCTGATGCCCAACTGTCTCACTCAAGGTGGCAGAGCTGTCCTAAGTCTTTCCAGGGCAATGAACGATGGAGGTGTGATATCACTGATATGCCCTCTGGCGGGGGAAACATTTATTTGAGAGGTCCCAAATAAGAATATATACCTACGATGGCACGTAGTTATGAGACTAGGGTCCTCGAAATTCCTAGCCTACTCGGTGCTAGCCACTACTCCCAAAACATGAATATTTCTCATAATTATATTCTCAAAACATAGCTTGAATCATTTACTCGGGAGTCTTGACTCTAAACATTTCTTTAAAACTGATCATGCAAGCCTTGGCTAAAATAATGATAAACATACTTGACTTTACATGGGCTTGCAAACATGAGATCATGTATACTCAAAATAAGCTTCATAATTCAAAATCATGAATTCATAAGTTTAAGATTTCATAATATTCATGCATACTTTAATTCATAATATTGGAAATCATGATCTCATAAACTTGAAATTCATAAGATCATGCATAATAGGACAAAATCATCATAAACTTGGAATCATCAATTCTTGAGGAACTTAAGAGTAAAATCTGCCCTAATAACTATATTTCATCAATTGGAACATGAGAGAATCGAACTCATAGAGATATCATGATTAATTTCATGGAATTGGGTGAAATCCTAAAATTTCAACTTGAAATACTTAGAGACTTGAAATCATAGAATTGGGATGAAATTAGGCATGAGGGTGGAATAATTTTCTCCATTTATAACCCTACATACCTGGGCTTGAAGGATCCTCAACTTGATTGGAGACCCAAAGGGAATTGAGGGGAAGTTTTGATGAAGAACTGTAGCTTCTCTTGAAGTGATTTAATATTCACTTAGGGATGTTAGGAGTAGACTGAGGGTTTAGGATAATTAAAACCCTTAAAAACACCCTTTAGGAGGCTTAAAATGACTTAGCTTAGGAGTGAGGAACTTAGAAATTATGAAAAAATCCTTAATGATCCGATGGGATAATACTCACTACCAAACCCAATGAGTGAATGGACGACTAGTTGGGTTACTTGATGGGTCATCACTTGACCCATTGTCACTACCAGATTCTTCTCAAATTTTTTGATTTTTTCTTGACGCCTCACTTGAAGATTCATCGTGTTACTTAATAGGTAACTTAACCAGTTGTCAAGACTCTCTGAGCTCTACTTTTTCACTAGCTTGCACACTTAACGGGTCACACCATGACCTATTGGGTCACTTGATGAGTCACACCATGACTCATTTTGTGACCTGGTGTAGGTTTTCTTCTTTTCTTCGTTTCAACCCTCGGGGCTAATCTTAGGGACTTTTGGGGGTTTACAATACAGCATGGGTAGGTCATTGCTTATGCCTCAAGATAGCTTAAGACTCATGAGAAGAATTACCTGATGCACGACCTTGAGTTAGAAGTGGTGATGTTTGCCTTGAAGATTTAGAGGCACTATTTATATGGCGTGCATGTGGATGTGTTCACGGACCACAAGAATCCTCAGTATGCGTTTACCTAGAAGGACTTGAATTTGCGATAAATGAGATGACTTGAGCTTCTCAAAGACTATGACATGAGTGTCCTTTATCATCTAGTAAATGCCAATGTAGTGCTTGGCGCTCTTAGAAGTTGTCCATGGAGAGTGTGACTCATGTGGAGGATGGGAGGAAGGAGTTGGTTAGATATATCCATAAGCTTGCTTGCTTAGGGGTTTGCCTCACAGATTCAGCGGATGGTGGTATCATTATTTAGAATGGGTTAGAATCTTCATTGGTGATGGAAGTTAAAGCAAGGCAAGATGAGGATCCTATCTTAGTGAAGTTGAAGGAAGCTGTCCGGAATTAGAAAATACAGGTTTTCTCCCAAGGGGGAAATGATGTACTCCGATGAGGGCCAATTGTGAGTTCCAGATATGGATGACTTGAGAGATCAAATGTTATAGAGGATCATAGCTCTCGATATTCTATCCATCCAGGTGCCACCAAGATGTACCGTGATCTACGGGAAGTCTTGGTGGAATTACATGAAGAGGGACATTGTTGAGTTTGTGGCTAAGTGTCCAAATTACCAAAAGATAAAGGTTGAGCATCAAAGTATGGGAGGTATGTTATAAGATATCAGAATCCCTACTTGGAAAAGGAAGTGATAAATATGGACTTCATTATAGGGTTACCTCATACGCGCTGACAACATGACTCTATATGGGTGATTGTAGACAGGAGGACTAAGTCAGCACATTTTTTGCCAGTTAAGACTATGGATTCGGCCGAGGACTATGCTTGAATTTACATTTGGGAGTTGGTCAGGTTGCATGGGGTTTTGTTGTCCATCATTTCTGATAGGGATACCCAGTTCACCTCACAGTTTTGGAGGTCATTTCAGAAAGGCCTTGGTACTCAAGTGAAGCTTAGCATAGCTTTTCACCTATAGAAAAATGGTCAAGCCGAGAGGACCATTTAGACCTTAGAGGACATGTTGAGAGATTGTGTGATTGATTTCAAAGGTATTTGGGATGATCACTTACCTCTCATTGACTTTTCCTACAACAAAAGCTACCATTCCAGCATTCAGATGGCTCCATTTGAGGCCCTTTATGGGCAGAGATGTCGGCCACCCATTAGATGGTTTGACATAGGTGATGTTATGTTGATAGGGCCATATTAAGTCTATAAGGCTATGGAGAAGGTTCAGCTTATTAGAGATACACTAAAGATAGCTCAAAGCCGTTAGAAAACTTATGTGGATGTGAGGAGGAGAGAACTTGAGTTCAGTGTTGATGATTGGGTGTTTCTGAAGGTGTCACCATGAAGGGGTGATGAGATTTGGCAAAAAAGGGAAGCTTAGTCCCTGATATATTGGTCCTTACAAGATTCTGAGGCGCATTGCCAATATGGCTTGTGAGTTAGAGTTGCCCATAGAGTTAGCATTAGTGCATCCAGTTTTCCATGTGTCCTTATTGAAAAAGTGCATTGGTGATCCAGCTCTAGTAGTTTCAGTAGAGAGCATTGGTGTGAAGGATAGCCTAACTTATGAGGAGGTTCCTATTGAGATTCTTGACCATGAAGTTCAGAAGTTGAGAAATAAAGAGGTTGCTTTAGTGAAGGTCCTTTGGAGGAATCAACTTGTAGAGGGAGCTACTTGGGAAGCCAAAGCAGATATGATGGCCAAGTACCCTCACCTCTTCCCTTGCATATCAGTTTCATCATGAGGTACTAGTTTCCTCCTTATTACTCTATTCAGTTTCATGTCAAGTTCATGTCCTTTCGGTTCCTTTCATGTTCTAGTATGCATGTATGTTTCATGAATTAAGTTCAATCATCTACCTCAGCTCGGAGTTAATCACTCCATTCAGCATTCAATGTTTAGCTTTTAGTTCTAGGATTGCAGCTCTTTCCCTATCTTTTTGACTATGTTAGTCTCCATTCAAGAATGAATATTCCCAGGGTAAAGATAATTAACATCCCAAAAGTTTCTAAGATCATATCCTAGTCTTAAAATGGGAAAAATAGTAGAATTTGCACCAGATCACAGAATGAACCGTCAAGTGATCTGTTAGGACACTTGACGGCCGTCAAGTAATCCGTTAACTGAGAAAAGTTGGAGAACATGTACAATTCTACCAGTACTAACAATGGTGCAATGATCCTTTAAGTATGATGATGAACCATTTAGAGGAGGCATTAAGTGAGGATCTGAGAGTTTAAATTGTGCATCAGGAGTAATGATTGGGTGATAACGGGTCATTAGGTGGACTAACAATCTGTTAGGTTTGCTGTTAGGTCTACCATGATGATTTTCGCAAATGAGTTATTAAGGGTATTTCCGTACTTCCTAAAGTAAGTCTTTTTAGTCTCCTAAATGGATGTATTAGAGGGTTTTATTCAGCCCTAATCCTCATTATATTCCAAACACTTGAAGTTGAAGATCAAATTCTCTCAAGTCCTCAAGCAATTAAGGTTCTCCTTCTTCTCAAATTTTCTTGGGTCTCCAACCCTAGAAAGATTTTTTCAAAGCCCAGGTATGTGGAGTCATGAATGAGGGATTTCTTCCACCGTCATACCCAATCCCATGCTCAATTACATGAATTTAATTCATTCTAGTTTCTAACTATGATTTTCATGAATTTCTAGGGTTAGACCCTTTTTGATGAAAAACTCCATGATCTCTTATGAAATTGATTCTCTCATGATTCTATTTATGCTTTATGATTATAATTACATGATTTCTACGAAAAAATCTTATAAATCTCTATTTTCAAGTTATGATGACTTACTCAATCATGCATGAATTTCATGAATCTCAAGCTTATGTATCATGGTTGTATTTTCAGTATTGTTTTCATGGCTACTTCACCTACATTAAGAAATTTATGAATTTCATGATTTACAACGAGCCCATACAAAATCAAGTGTGTTTTATGATTATGACATGAGCACTACGTATGTTTTGGGAGTAGTATTTAATAGCGAGTAGTCGGAGTTTCATCGCACCCGGGTCTCAGAACTACGTGCCACTGTAGCCATGATAGGGTCCTCCTTGAGAGTGTCTCCCATGCCCAAATGGGCCCATGAGTGATATCACGCCTTCATGGTTCTTACCCTTGACAAGGTAGGAACACACCTCCCAGCTAAGTTGCAAGCTTGGCTCCATGTATGCTCACTTGGGGTATGTCGGTTATAAGAATCTCTCACTGTTCCTTGGTTTTCTGTACATGTTCATGTGTATGACTTATGATATTTTTGGCTCAATACAAAGTTTATGCAATTTTGCTTATAATCTCAGTCATCTCCAACTTTACGATTCAGTTATGATAAACCTTGAGCCATTATGCTCAGTTATAATCTAAACTCATGTTTTAACTTCTTTTATACTCATGCCTTTTGTTTAACATTTTACTATCATGTTTTTAACTATCCTACATACTTAGTACATTCCACGTACTGATCGTATACTTTTATTCTATATAGTTTCATGATATAGGTTCGGGTGATCAGTCGCAGTCCCGTCACTAAACTCACTTGTGCTCCCGCCTACCTCTGTATCTGTTTTGGGTGAGTCCTCATCATCCGAGGACATCATGCTTTAGCCTTATGTTTTGTTTTTATGTCTTTCAGTTTCAATCTTAGCCAATCTTGTTGGAGGCTTATCCTAGCAGCTCCTCTTATGGTTAGAGTATTTTAAAACATTTATGTATAGATTCTCAGCGGTGTTGACCTGTAGTGCTATTTACATTTTATGGTATATTAGACTTCTTCTCATGCTTTGTGTCATGATTTATTCCTCTTAGTATATGCTTATATTAAGCATGTACCATGGGTTAGCTTGGAGTCATTCATGGTTCTAGGTCCCGTGTCGCATCTGGGGTCTATGCTCAAGTATTGACACTTATCCCATGAATCCAATTGCATTAAAAGTTATTATTTTGAAAGCTTTGTATTTCAGAGATGAATGCATTGTTTTCGTAATGGTAAGCAGATTTTTAAGAGTGTTTTCATGAAGAGATTTTGAGAAAGAAAGTACAGTTTATAGCATAATTTTCAAAAGCTAAAGTAAAGTTTTATTTTTGAAAATCAAAAGTTTTGAGCATAGAAGCTCACAAGTTTTCAATGTATAGTTTTGAGCCAAGGCTCATGTGTGAAGTACAGAGAATTGAGCCAAGGCTCAACAAGAATTTTTAAAAACATCTATTATAATTATAGCTAAAGTGCTTTATAAAATATGTTTTCAACTGCCTCAGATAGGCATATTTGTATGAGCATAGTTTTGGGAGGATTATTTAGGACTGAGTTGGGTGAAGAGTTCAGATAACTCATAAGACCTAGAACTATGTCGCCAGCATAGGATAGGATCATGTCGTTGATTCGGAAAACTCCTCATATATCCCCTGGTAAAGGCTCAGTTATGGATCCATATATAGTGATCATTCGCTATCCTGACAAGGCTTTAGATGGCTCTGCCAAC